>CM069132.1:123083516-123595494 GCA_035221665.1 Okamejei kenojei
GAAAAGGGAGGGGGGAAGTTATAATGGTGAGGTGGGTAGTTTTAGGATTAAAGTTAATGTGTGTTAATAAAAGGATGTGTGGGTGTATGGGATTTTAAGAGATATACGAATGTGTATAGGGGGATAATGTTACACAGGTTAAGGACGAGATGATGTTTTGTATTGATGGGATAAGTGGAAAGGGTTAAGAATTTTTGGGGTGGTATGTTATAATAAAGATGAAAGGGATGATAGAGCATAAAATGGGAAAAATTTGTGTAAGGGGTTCGCAAGCCCTCTTATAGGAAGGACCACCACGGGGGACCTCCCCCGCCCTGCGGGTGTAACTCCGTCCGCCATGTGTGTCGGAAGGGAACGAAGGCAAGGAGCTGCAGAATGTGCAGTGAGCATCCAGTACTGTGGGCGTACCTTCGCATCACCCGAATCAAGCTGTCAATCAGAAAGCGGCTCATATTGTGCGGTGCCTGAGAAATATCCCGGAGCCTAGGCCCGATGGAGCAGATCTGAACGGAGCGAGGGGAAGCTTCTGATCAGAACCACTCCAGGCATCCCCGCCCATCTCTCCTCGACACCACCCGCCAAGACAAAGGGCGAGGACCGGCCACTTGCCCGCAGCCGGACTACATCCCCCTCCCCTCGTGGAGCAACACGCTGGCTGAAACCACCAGATTCCTCACTCTGATGAGCACAACCGTAAAAGACAGGATCAAGCCCCTTAGAGCGGGTCGAACTGAAGCCCCACCGGGAGCCGTGAGATACCCCCGCTTAGGCAAACGACCCCGACGGAAAAAATACGTGGCGCAGAGTATGCCATCTGGGTGGGTTCCTCTACATACATTACCATCCGCAGACATTTCTGATGGAGAGCTGCGTGATCTTCCACCTGGGTAAGGCACCGCATACCAAGGGACTGGCCGCCCTCCTCTAACGGTAGACTCAGGACCGCCGCGGAAACCCAGTGCTTTCCTAATTTCCCAAAATCTAATCCTACCAGCTTCGTCTGTAAATCAGTAGCAAATATAGAGGGCGGACAAGAGTAGCCAGCCGGTAACCATAACATGGAGGCCACCAGCTGTTTATGACCACACCCTCCCACCGAAAGGAAAGGACTCCAAGCAGGCCTGACCAGCGCCCCAGCCCGGGCGGCCACTGTTCGTCACCAACACCCGCCTGTATTGCCAGCCAAGCATCCAGAGTGGGGCCAGGTACACCCCCCGATAGAGGAGGTGCGTGGTACTCCCATGCAAACATACCATCTCCCCCCGCAGGGAGCTACCTGCCACTGACCCCTAAAAGTCCAGAGCAGTTACGCCAGTTAATCCTAGCAGAAGATGCAGCCGAGAAAACTCTCCTGGCAGTACGCATCCTCCGCATGTTCACCAGGATCAGTGAAATAAGGAGTACATCATCGGCTTAACGGCGAAAGAACCACCTCCACCCCCGGGCCAGGTAGGCCAAGGCCTGTCAACTCTCCCTCCTCCGAAGAAGACACAGAACGGCTCCACCCACACAGACCGAGTACAACTGACCTCGACTTGGGCACACCTGACAGAACCCCCTCCAAAAATGAAAAAGACAACAACGCACCATTAACCTCACAAGGCACTCCACCTGCAGTGTACAAAAGCCGGACCAGGGCCAACGAAATGCGGTCCAAACCCAAAGCTGCAACGTCCCGAAGAGGTATTCCATGCCTCTACCTATCAAAAGCCTATCTTCCTGACAAGAGACAGAAAAGCAGTTGACTGACCAGTACCCTGGGCTATATGAATCAAGGTCCTAACCAGGTGGAATGTTATCCCGAATGGCCAGCTAGGGACTGAATAAGATTGGTCAGGATGAAATCAGTTGAGACAGCATGGAGCCCAGGCATTTTGGCCATTGCCCGTTCAAAAACTTTATACTCTGTACATAGGAGAGGGACCAGGCGCCAGTTCTTCAACAAGCGGAGTTCGCCCTTTTTGGGCAGCAGGACAACAACTAACTGCCCTACGCCCACGAGAGTGGCATCATCTTCTTCCTCTGGTCGCCAGGCTCTCCCCCAAGAACCAACATGTATCACCCCGAGGATATCCCAGAAAGCTCTAACAAACTAAACCGTCAACGCCATCCATCCCAGGGGACTTACCCTTCCTGAAGCTGATGCAAGGCACGAGTCAACTCCCTCCAAAGAAAGGGGCCATCAAGAAGATCGGCCACCTCCCTATCTACAGTCGGTAAGAGACCCTCCAACAGATCTTGCTGACCTCCCCACTGAATCCATCCGCAGAGAACAGGGACCCATAAAAGGACCTACCAAGGCACTGATCCTCTCTGAATCAGTGACAGAGGAGCCGTCGTCTGCGAGCAGCTCTATGAGCTGTTTGCGAGCTCCCTGCCCCTTTTCCAGAGAGAAAAAGAAAGGCGAAGCTCGGTCCAGATCAATGCAGCATCTGGACCCGCGACCTCACGTAAGTGCCTCGGACCGCTCAAGCAGCAGGCTTCCTTCTTCTGAAACTCTCCCATTCGCAGGAGTCTTCACCAAACTGACCCAGGCGAGACTCTGCGTCCAGTATCTCCCTCTCATGCCTCTCGACCGCTGAGTCCCGCCTTCCGGTCGAACCCCCACTGTATAATCCTTATAAAAGAGACGGATGTGAGCTTTCTCCACATCCCACCACTGCTTAAGGGAAAGAAAGCACCTCTGCCTCTCTCTCCACTTCACCCAAAACCGACTGAATGACTCCCGGAAACACCAATCCTCCAGCAGCCTGTTGTTAAAGTGCCAGTACGCGGACCCAGCCCGAGCGCGCTGGATTACAAATCCACATGCACCAGACAGTGGGTCCGAGCACGGCACCAGCCGCATTGAGCCGCTGAGACACGGGAAACAAACGCTCGGAAATATATATTCGATCAATGCGGGAACCACCACCCTCAGACCTTCCCGAAAAAAGCGGTGGAGGTTCCGCCACGCATCAACCAAGTCAAAGGAGTCAATCAATCCTCTCAGCTTTCTTCGCTACAGCAGGGGCACTGAGTACCAGATCGGTCTCGCGCACTCAAGTGTGCAATTAAAGTCCCCACCAAGGAAGACACACACTCTCCGCTATCAATAGTCCTTAACAGAGTAGTCACCTCCTGAAGTAGGCCGGCCTGCATCGTGCCGGAACTAGGGCATACACGTTATGAAATGCAAAGGTATGCCATCCAGGCCTCATGGCCAAATGGAGCCAAACGTCCTGGCACAACTTCTTGCACTTTTAAAACATTTGGCAGAAAATTCAGGTCAACAACGGAAAAGCCACCCCACATCGAATTCGAAGCTGAGATGGCTCAAGTAGACCCCCCCTTCCCGCTCCATCGCCAGGGTGGGTTCATCACTAACAACATATGCGTCTCTTGCAGAAAACACACCGCAAATTTCCCCTCTCTAAGGACTGATAAAAGCTGAAATCTGCGAAAACTCTCTCTACTTCCCGTTTAAATTTAATTAGCTACTGTGAATGTGCAGGCACACTAGATTGAGACCCTCACACACACTCCGCCTAGACTCAAAAAACTCTCTCTGAGGAACTCCAAAAAGTCCCCAAACTGGCTCTCTCAGAGTCAGGAAAATCACTATCCTTGTTGCCAAGGATAGCCTCGAGATTCTTAATCAAAACTGGTCAATCCTCCCACCATTTTTTAGCAGCCTCCTTTTTTTGTTCTTAGGAACTCTCGCATCTCACGGATAACCACTTGCCTGAGACACGACCTTGGAGCCTTTGCCGCTCGGCCAACCCACTCGCATCTGAAACAACAAGCTTAACAGTACAGTGCCCAGGGTCGTTGTCAGAAATCGAAAGACCAGAACTCTCTGAAAGTTCGTTAATCCGCTACACAAACTGGCCCCATCACTCTCCCCCTCCTCCGGCACGACACCATCCCCAGGATCAATGCCGGGGAAGGGTCCCGAATCCCCTGACTGCAACAAGCAGCCCACTGAGTGGCTGGGCTCCTGCACACTACCATCACCCTCCACGTCTGGGCCTGGGGAAGAAAAAACAAGAGGCACCCCCAGGGTCTGTGGTACACTGGCACCCCCGGAATCTGGAAGAGGATCACGACCCGAAACAGCCCCGACCTCCACAGCAAACCTAGAGCACCCCCCTCCACAGGCAACACCCAGAGAGTCTCTACTTGCTTTTTAACCTCCCCTGCCAACTTAGCCGATGAGGAAGCATAACCCACAGCACCATCCACTGGCACTGATATGGAGCACAGACTGGAACACCAAAGCCCCCGAACCTCCCCCTTCAGGCTGACTCTGCTCATCCCCCCCCGTCTCAGGGGGCACACTACCAGGGGAGCTAACCCCTTCATCTGGCGTGCCAGCACCCTCAGTAACTTCTTCACATTAAAAGCCACGCAGCCGCACTATGCACAATGACTTTAGGGCAGAGAAACGGTGCTTAAAAAAGACAGACACCGAAATCTTTGTACCCTCGATCTCCAGGCACTCTTGGCAGTCCGCCAACGACAACCGCACCCATGACAATGTAGAGAAAACTCAGGAATTTTCACACTAGTAGAGGAATCCTAGACCAAGGGAAAGTTTCAACAGTCCAACGATGTTAAACTATGAAGTCCCTCTGCCTCTCCCCCTCTCTCTTTCTCTCCCCTCCCCTCTCCCCCCCTCCTCCCTCTCCCCCCCCTCCCCCCCTCTGCCCCCCCCTCTTGTCCCCTCCCCAACCCCCCCCTCTCTGTCTCTCTCTCTCTCTCTCTCTCTCTCTCTCTCTCTCTCTCTCTCTCTCTATCCTCTCTCTCTCTCTCTCCCCTCCTCTCTCTCTCTCTCTCTCTCTCTCTCTCTCTCTCTCTCTCTCTCTCCTCTCTCTATCCCCTTCTTCCAATCCTCCTCCAATCAAAGAAAACACAGAACAGTACAGCACAGGAACAGGCCCTTCAGCCCACAATGTGTGTGCCTAAAATTATGCCAGACCAACTTTTATCTGCCTGCACATAATCCATATCTCTCCATTCCCTGCATATCCATGTACCTATGGAAAACTTGTGTATCTGCCTACATCACCAATACATGGCACTGGGTTTGCAGGCACACTACTCTCATGTATAAAAACTTGGCCCGCATATCTTTAAACTTTGCTCCTCTCACTCTAAACTTTGTTCTACCTCCTGACCACCTGGCTTTCTGATTGACCTCACTATAGCTCCCAGCTTCTGCAATTAACCTTGTCCCAGGCTGCTCACTGAAATTAATGACATTAGCTCATAATGTAATGGTTGGAGGCATTTGAATGTTTACGCATTCATCCTGATGAAGACATGAATTTGAGTGGCAATGAGGATTTTGATTATATGAAACTGGGGAAAAGGTTCTGGATTTGTTTCCTTTCAAAAAGTGACTTAATTAGTTTATTCACCATTGATCCAGGCAAATCGATTAGTGTAAAGGATTACTGGATTAAAATGAACAGATTAGATACCAATAGGGAAATTCTGCAGCACACTTGTACAATAAAAATTGGAAGTAAAATAAATGAATTGCTATATTTTTAGAGATAAAAGTAATTAGGAAAACTATGATCAGATTGATCAAAGTACTGGGCCTGTTCTTCTTCTACTGTACTATGTTTAGGTTTAGGTTTATTATTGTTTATTACCAACGTACAGTGAAAAGCACTGTTTTGGCATGTAACCAAACAGATCAGATAATTCTATACACAAATATAAGAAAGTCATACTCAAGTACAATAGACAGAGCAAAGGGGAAGATACAGAGTGCAGAATATAGTTTCTCAGCATTTGTACGGTCATAAGATCATCAGGTCTAGTGATAGGAGCAGAATTAGGCCATTCAGCCCATCTAGCCATGGCTGATCTATCCTCTCTCTCCTAACCCAATTCTCCTGCCTTCCTCCCATAACCCCTGACAACCCATGCTAATCAAGAATCTATTTATCTCTGCCTTAAAAATATCAATTGACGGCCTCCACAGCCATCTTTGGCAAATAATTCCACAGATTCACCACCCTCTGACTAAAGGAATTCCTCCTCATCTCCTTCGTAAAGGAACGCCCTTTAATTCTGAAGCTATGACCTCTAGTCCTAGACTCTCTCACGAGTGGAAACATCCTCTCCACATCCACTCTATCTCTAAGTCTTTAATTATTCAGTAAGTTTCTATAAGGTCCCCCTCTTTGTTCTGAACTTCAGTGAGTACAAACCCAGTGCCGTCAAATGTTCATCATAAGTTAACCTACTCATTCCAGGGATCATTCTGATAAGCCTCCTCTGAACCCTCTCCAGAGCCAGCACATCCTTCCTCAGATATGGTGCCCATAATTGTTCACAATATTCCAAATGCAGCCAGACCTGCGCCTTATAGAGCCTCGGCATTACATACCTGTTTATGTATTCTAGGCCTCTTGAAATAAATGTTAATGCACTTATTTACAGATTGTGTAAAAATCACTAAATTTTGGACAGAGATATTTAAGATAATTTCTAATGTTGTTAATATGAATCTGATCCCTGAATCAAAGAATAATACTGGGAATATTAGAAACAGATCAATCAAATAATTTTTATTGAATACAGTTTTAATAATTGGGAAAAAATTAATATTAAAATTCTGGAAAGGGCCTACATCCCCCACAATCAAAATGTGGATTACAGGAATGTCGGAGACACTTCATCTGGAAAGATTAAGGCTTGTCCTAATGGACAAGTTGGATCTTTTCAGAGGAATATGGTCTCCATTTATTGAATATCTAAAGGGTCAAAATGGCTCGGTACGAGAGCCTGACTGAAGCCTGAATATTGGAATAGATGAAGAATCACGTATAACAAATCATGGATATATCTCCAATGATGGATAACTTTTTAAATACTCCATTCATTTCTTTATTTTTGATTTCCTACTCTATTTTTCTCTATCTTTTCTTACCTGCAAAAAAAAGTAGAAATATATGACATAATTGTTAATATTAATAATATTATGAATGTATATGAGAAGTATATTATATTAATATGTACTTACGTCTAATAAAAATATTTAACTAAAAATAAATAAATGTTAGCATTGAATTTGCCTTCCTTCCTACCAATTTGACTTGCAAGTTAACCTTTTGGGAATCCTGCACCAGCTCTTCCAAGTCCCTTTGCATCCCTGATTTCTGGATTCACTCCCCATTTAGAAAATAATCTACGCCTTTATTCCTACTACCAAAATGCACAACTCCACACTTTCCTACACTATATTCCATCTGCCATTTCTCTGCCCACTCTCCCAACCTGACCGAGCCCTTTTGCAGAGTTCCTGCTTTCTCTACACTACCTGCCCCTCCACCTATTTTGCAGTATATCTGCAAACTTGGCCACAAAGCCTTCAATTCCCTCATCCATCAAAATCATTAATATGCAATATGAAGAGCAGCCGCCCCAGCACCGACCCCTGCGGAACTCCGCCAGTCACTGGCAGCCAACCAGAAAAATCCCCCTTTATTGCCACTTTGCTTTCTGCCATCCAGCCAACCTTCTATCCATGCTCGATTCTGCCCTTTGATACTATGGATCTCATTTTCTGTGGCAGCCTCACATGTGGCACCTTATCAGAGGCATTCTGAATATCGAGGTTAACAACGTCCTCTGACTCTCCTTTGTCTTTCCTACTATTTACTTCTTCAAAGAACTCCACCAGATTTGTCAGGCGAGACCTATTTTATTATGAACTGTGTACTCTGTAACCTCATCCTCTATAATGAATTCTAAATCTTACCAACCACTGAAGTCAGACTAACCGGCCTATAGTTTCCACTATTCTGCTTTGCTCCCTTCTTGTACAGCAGGGTAATATCGGTAATTTTCCAATCATCTGGAACCACTCCTGACTCTAGTGATTCTTGAACCTGTTCCACAAACAAAGCCCAATGTCTACAATGGGGTAGAGTTAAATTGGATAGTATTCTAATTTATTGAATTAACTGTAAATAGTCATAGAGTGACAGAGCCGTATAGCATCAAAACAGGTCCTGCAGTCCAACTTGCCCACGCCATCCAAAATGTCCATCCACACTAGCCTCACCTGCCTGCGCTTGGCCCATGACACTCTAAACCTATCCTATCCATGTACCTATCCAAATGTATTTTAAATGTTTTGATAGTACTCACCTCGTCGGCGAACTCCCTGATGAGCTCAATGCATTTTACGCACGCTTTGATAGGGAGAACACCGATGTGCCTTCCTGAGCCCCCATTCGCTGTGATGGTATTTCAGTCTCAGTCACAGAGGCCGACGTCAGGAAATCCTTCAGAGGGGTGAACCCTCGAAAAGCGTCTGGACCTGATGGCATACCTGGTCGTGTTCTAAAAACCTGTGCGGACCAACTGGCTGGAGTTTTTACGGACATTTTCAACCTGTCACTTCTGAGGTCTGAGGTTCCCACCTGCTTCAAAAGGGCATCAATAATACCGGTGCCCAAGAAGAGCAAGGTGACGTGCCTCAATGACTATCGACCTGTGGCACTAATGCCTGTGGTGATGAAGTGCTTCAAGAGGTTTAATATATCGCAAATCAACTCCTACCTCGACAAAAACCTGGACCCACTGCAGTTCGCTTTTCACCACAACAGATCAACGGTGGACGTGATCTCGCTGGCCCTCCACTCCACTCTGGACCACTTGGACAACAACAAAAACCCCATATGTCAGGCTGTTATTCATTGACTACAGCTCAGCATTTAACACAATCATCCCCTCCAAGCTGGTTACCAAACTCGCAGAACTGGGTCTCTGCGCATCAATCTGCAATTGGATCCTTGACTTCCTCATTCACAGACCACAGTCTGTTCGTATTGGTGGAAATGTGTCAGACTCGATAACAATCAGCACGGGAGCACCTCAAGGCTGCGTGCTCAGCCCCCTGCTGTACTCACTCTATACTCATGACTGCGTAGCCGGTCATAGTGCGAAGTCCATCATCAAGTTTGCTGATGACACCACTGTTGTGGGACGTATCACTGAAGGGGATGTCAGAGAATAGAAGAGAGATCGAGCGACTGTCCATATGGTGCCAGCACAATAACCTGGCTCTCAACAGCAGCAAAACCAAGGAACTGATTGTGGACTTTGGAAGGAGTAGGATGGGGACCCACAGTCCTGTTTATATCAACGGGTCCATGGTTGAAAAGGTCAAGAGCTTCAAATTCCTGGGCGTGCACATCTGTGAAGATCTTTCCTGGTCCGAGAACACAGATGCAATTATTAAGAAAGCTCATCAGCGCCTCTACTTCCTGAGAAGATTATGGAGAGTCGGTTTGTCAAGGAGGACTCTCTCTAACTTCTACGGGTGCACAGTAGAGAGTTTGCTGACCAGTTGCATCGTGGCTTGGTTCGGCAACTTGAGTGCCCTGGAGAAGAAAAAACTACAAAAAGTAGAAATCACTGCCCAGTCCATCATCGGCTCTGACCTTCCTTCCATCGAGGGGATCTACCACAGTCGCTGCCTCAAAAAGGCTGGCAGCATCATCAAGGACCCACACCACCCTGGCCACACACTCATCTCCCTGCTACCTTCGGGTAGAAGGTACAGGAGCCTGAGAACTGCAACAACCCGGTTCAGGAATAGCTACTTCCCCACAGCCATCAGGCTATTAAATTTGGCTCGGATAAAACTCTGAACATTAATACCCCTCCATCTGTTATTTGCACTTTATTAATTTATTAATTAATGTGTGTATTTACGTATATAATTATAGTCAATACTACTATGTTCTGTTGTGCTAAGCAAAGAAAGAATTTCATTGTCCTGTCAAGGACACATGACAATAAACTCTTTTGACTTTGACTTTGACTCAACTACCTCTTCTGGCAGCTTGTTCCATAAACCCATTGCCCTCTGTGTAAAAAAGTCACCCTTCGGTTTCTATTAAAACATTTCCCCCCTCACGTTAAACCTATGTCCTCTGGTTCTCAATTCACTTACTCTGGGCAAAAGACACTGTGCATTTACCAAATTTATTCCTCTCATGATCTTGTACATCTCCATAAGATCACCCTGATTCTCCTGCGCTCCAAGGAATAAAGTCCTAGCCTGCACATCCTGTCCCTATAGCTCAGGCCCTCGAGTCCTGGCAACATCCTCGTAAATTCTAACCCAGTAAATTGTTTTCCAGATTTTCTTTACTGATTTTGGTATACTAGTCTAGAAATTAAATTATTAGACCAATAAACAAGTTCAGGGCCATTGATCCTGGGATATTGGATGAAATCTCACGGTGGTGGCTGGGCTATTTTAAATCAATGTATTAAATGAATACTGGAATGTTGTCAAAATTTGCCTCCGTAACTGCAACCATGAAACTATTGGTTTGTGGAAAAGCCCATTAAGTTTATTCATCCTTCTCCCATCTAGGTTATTTCCAAGGCCAAATCCAACATTGTTTCTTCTGAGTTCAAAAGCAGTTATGGATTGGACAGCAGATTATGACAATTTTCTTGCTAATGCATGAGTAAGTAAAAAGAAAATTAAACTTCTGGAAAGACAAGGAACTGTAGATGCTGTTATTTTGAGCAAAACGTAAAGCGTTGGACTAACTCAGCGGATCAGGCAGTATCTGAGGAAGGAATGGATAGGTGACCTGTCAGTGGGATCCTTCAGCTTCTGGACTGGATTTGATCTTGTGCAAGCTGAACTTACTGATGGGTTAAAACAATTGCTTGTAATAACAATTGCTTGTAACTACATGTTTTTTAAAATTAGTGTTATAGTGCTGCATTTGATTCTTCTGCTGCTGTTCAATCTCAAACTAAAATGTAGTTAAATCATATACTTAGTCTACTCATCAAGAGTTATCCAGGTGTATAAGATCATAAGGGCATAAGCGATAGAGTAGAATTAGGCCATTCGGTACATCAAGTCCAATTCAATCCCATTCGGCCCATTTAATCATGGCTGATCTATCTCTCCCTCCTAACCCCATACAGTATATCCTGTATTATATCATAAAGTTGTTCCACACCAGCATAGAATTAGGTAAGGGATGACTTGACACAAGATGCTGTAGATGCTGGTGTTTGCAGCAACAAATAATTTGCTGGAGGAATTCAATGGACGAGCAGCATCTGTGGGAGAAAGGGAAATGTTTTGGGTTGAAACCTTGGTTCGCTTTTGAGAGTAGAGTAAAGATAACCATATAAAGATGAGGAGTAATAAGACTGGGGCAGGTATGTGTTTGGTAAGCTGAGGATGGGTGAAAGATGACGAGCAGATGCAGCCAGATAGGAGAGGGGAATGGTAGAATTGGGAGACAGGCAGTGGATGATAGCTGGGAAATTAGTAAGTGTGTCAAACATTACGGGTAGAAGGCTGGATAATAGGATTGAGAGGGAGAAATAGATTAGCCATGATTGAATGGCAGAGTAGACTCAATGGGCCGAATGGCCTAATTTTGCTCCTATGTCTTATTGCCTTATGATTTTATAGCTGGAGATAAAGTTCTGTCTTCACACCAAAGACACATTTCATCAAGTTGCATGGCATCATTAATGTTCAAAATAATATAGATTTAGGTGGATAAATCCCTAAGACCTGATCACGCGTATCCTAGGGCATTTGTTTGAATCGAGGAGAGAAACTGCAGGAGCCCTGGCACAAATATTTGCAACATCTTTATTCATTGGTTCCGTACAGGAAGACTGGAGGATGACTGATATTCTGCCTTTTATTGTAAGATGGGCTGCAAGGAGAAGCTAGGGAACTATGGGCTGTTGAGCCCAACATCAATGGTAGAAAAGTTACTGGAGGGGGTTCTGAGAGGCAGGACGTACCGGAAAGGCTAGGACTAATTAGAGATACCATTGCCTTGCACATGGGAAAGTGTGTCTCACAAGTTTGATTGAGTTTTTGAAGAGGTGACAAAGAAAATTGATGAGAGCAGTGTGGTGGACTTTGTCTACTTGGATTTTTTCAAGCCCTTTGACGAGGTCCCACACAGTAGGCTAGTCTGGTAGGTTGGATCTTTTGGGATCTAGGGTGAGGTGGTCAAGTGGATACCAAATTGTTGTGGTGGAAAGAAACCTATGACATTGGTGGAGGGCTGTTGTTCAGGCTGGGGACCAGTGATCAGTGGTGTGCCACATGGATCAGTGTTGGATCCATCATTGTTTGTCATCTACATTAACGATGTGGATGACAATGCTGTTAACATGGTTAGTCAGTTTGCAGATGGCACAGAAATTGGTGGTGTTGTGGAAGTTATCTAAGTACCTCCGGGTGGCGCCGTCAGCAATGGCAGCCTTGCCAACGGTCTGTCTGTCTTTTCATCTTTTTTGCTATTTTTAGCGTGTTTTAAAAAGTATGTTCTCTGGTTTGTTTTATGTGGGGGATGGGGGTGGGAGAAGTGGTCAGGGGAAACAATTTTTCAGTCTCTTACCTTGTCGGAGATGCAATTGTTTTCCGGATCGTATCTCTGGTCGCACTGCAGTCTAACATCATGGAGCTGGAGGCCTTGCTCCTTACTGACTTTGAGCCCCACTGCGGAGCGGTGAACTTACTATCAGAGGCTGTGTTCCCTTCTCTGGGATTGACACTCCAACCGCGGCCTGCGGATTTCACCATCGAAGAGCTCGCGGTCTCGGGTAGAGGCCAACGTCGGGAAGCTCCAAAGTCGCAGTCAAAGTCGAACAGCCCCGACCCAGGGTTCAATCGCCCAGCGCGGGGGAGCGGAGATCCTCCGATACGGGAGCTTGATCGCCCCGACGTGGAGTGCCCGACCGCTGGTTGCGGGAGCCAAGATCGTACCTTCAACGTAAGGCTCGAGGCCCCCGACCGCGGGAGGACAAAGAAGGGAAGCAATTGAACTTTTTTTTTTCCACCTTCCATCACAGTGAGGAATATGGAGGAGTCACTGTGGAGGATGTTTATGTTAAAATGTATTTTGTGTGTCTTGTTGCTTTTTATTGGCATGACTCTACAGCAAATCAAATTCCTCGTATGTTGCAAGACATACTTGGCTAATAAAGTATGACTATGATTATTATGATGATTATGATGTCAACCAGATTGAGATGAACTGGAGAAGGTTAAAGTTTAAACTGAAATGACCATAGTGGAGAGCGGCCATTGTGGAAGCGGCCATATTTAGAAAGGGACAAGAGGCTTGGGCTCATGAGGCCTCAGCGAGAGGAGGCTTCAGTGCGGTGACTGCAGAATAAGGTTTGATCTGTCCCTTTATGACCATTTCTGTTTGTTTTGGAGTGCAAATGGTCTTGGTGTAGTAGAGATGGAGGCTAAGTGCAGTGGTGTGCTCGACCTGGTGGAGGTGGGAACTTGGGAAAACTTCCAATGTCCCTGAGGACTACATCTGCAGGAGATGATAACAAGTGCAGCTCCTTAAAGCCCAGGTTAGGGAACCAGAGCTGCAGCTGGATGACCTCAGGCTAGTCCGGGAGAGTGAGTAGGTTATAGAAAGGTATAGAGAGGAGGTCACACATAAGATGCAGGCAGAAAATAGATGGGTGACCACCAGGAAATGGAGTAGGCAGATGGTATAGGAATCTCCTGTGGCCGTTCCCCTGCAAAACAGATATACCCTTTTGGATAGTGTTGAAGGGGATGACTGTTCAGGGACCAGTAGAACATGGTACCCCAAGATGGTCTCCAAGTGTTACTTCAATGCAAGGAGTATTGTGGATAAAGTTGATGAATGTCTGGATCAATGCTTGGAATTCTGATGTTGTGACCATTACAGAAACTTTGTTGTGAGAGGAGGTTTAACAGAATGCTGCCTAGATTAGAGAGTTTCAATTACAAGTAGAGGATGGATACATTGAGATTGGTTTATCTGGAACATCAGAGGTTGAGGGTAGACTTGATAGAAGTACATTATCAAATTATGAGAGGGATAGATAGATAGGTAGATGTTCCAGAACTGGCACATAGCTTATTCACATTGGCTTCACCAAATCACAATGCCATGTCTTTAGCCAATTCAGTCTATAAATGGCCTACAGCAAAGGATACAGTGTTAGCCACAGATCTAAACAACATCCTGGCTATAGTACTGGTGATATGCTGTCAGAATAACTGCACCTTAAGCCAAGCTATTAGCCAGTGCAGTAATAACACTGACATCAGACCATTAATGTGGAGAATTGCGGAGGTACAACTAGTTCACAAAAAGCTGGTCAAATCCAATTTGGATAATTAGAATTATACTACAGGAAACATGCCCTTTGGCCCAACTCATCCTTGCCAACCTCAACGTCTAGCCAACCTAGTCCCATGTGCTTATATTTGGCCCAATATTCATCTAAATATTTCTAATTCATGTACCTGTCTAAGTGTCTAAATCTGCCTCTACAGTTTCCTCTGGCAGCTCAATCCTTGTATGTACCACCCTCTGTGTAAACAGATTGCCCCTCAAGTTTATTTTAAATCTATTCCCTATCACCTTAAACCTATGCCTTCTAGTTCTGGCCTCTACTGTGAGAAAAAAGGTTGTAACCTTTTACATTATCTTCGCCTCCTATGATTTTTTTGTACTCCTGAAAATTCACCCCTCAACCTCCTATGCACCAGGGAATGAAGTCCCAACCAATCCAGCTTCTCCATATAACTCAATTCCAGGTAACAATCTGGTGACGTTTTTCTCCACCCTTTTCTGCTTAATGACATCCTTCCTATCGCATAGCAACCAGGACTGCACACAATACTCTAAATATGATCTCATCGATGTCTTGGACACTCAATATCTGATACAAACAAGTGGGTCAAATGCTTTCTTCCTCATCCTACCTACCTGGGTTGCCACTTTCAGGGAAACTGTGTACCTGTATCCATAGGCTCTCTGCTCTACAATACTCACCAGGGTCCTACCATTTACTATTTAAATCATGCCTAGTTTTGATTTATCAAAATGAATCACCTTACACTTGTCAAAGTTAAATTCCATATGCCATTACTTGGCCCACTTTCCTAATTGATTAAAATCCTTTTATAAATGTAGGTAGCCTTCGGAAGAACAGTCCTGACCCGAAGCGTCACCTATCTATGTTCTCCAGAGATGCTGCCTGACCCGTACTTCATATCATTTTTTTGTAAACCAGCATCTGCAGTTTTTTTATTTCTAGCCTTATTCACTTTCTACTACACAATCAATTTTGATATAATTCTCAAATTTACTGGCCACGTTAACTACATAATCATCCAAATCATTAATATTGATGCAAACAACAGTATAGATCTATGTGGTATTTCACTGGTCCCAGGCTTCCAATCATAAAAGCAGCACTACTGCCATCCTCTGATTCCATCCACCAAGCCAATTTTGAAACAAAATTGGCAATTTCACTCTGGATCCCATGTAATCCAACCTTCCAGACTGGCTTACCATTGTCAAAGACCTTGTCAAAGTCCATTTAGAATGTCCGCCATCCTGCTCTTGTCAGTCCTCTTGATGATCTCTTCAAAAACTCTATTAAATTTGTGAAGGGTGATTTTTCACGCACAAAACAGTCAATGGCTCCCACTCTTACCCATGTCGGCTTGTGCCAGAACCCCTTGATTCTTGATTTCATGACAACTCTGGTTGAAGCATAGGCAAAAGAGCTGAATGTTAAAGGTGAAGTGAGTGTGGCTGCTCTTGAGTTCAAGGCAGCTCTTGAATGAATATGGCATCAACAAGCCCTGATAAAGAAACGGATGGAGCAACACCTCGCACAAAGGAAAATAGTTTTGGATATTGGAACTCAATCATCTCAGCCTAAAGACTGGGTTGATTGACTTACAATAACCACAATCAAATGATAATGTATTTAGAAGCAGTGCATGGACCCATGCGTTTTATTCCAATGCACAATCATTGCAAGCAAATGTTCATTCCCTTTTCCACTTGTACTCTTTGGAAAAAAGTCCACCATTGACTTTGATGGTTTGTTCCCTGTTTATATCTAGGTGATGTCTTCCAATCAATAGGAAGGGCAGGCTTCTAGTCTTACAGCTCAGGTTGGATCCAGGCAAAGATCAGAGGGAAATATCCAACCGCTGATATTTTCAGACATATTGCAGGTATGCTGCAGGGATATGTGATTCATGTGTGGTAACAGGAGTCCTGTGCATTGCCACCCAGGGACAGGCTCTGATCTGTGTTGGCGGGCAGCTTGTGCTACAGTGATAAACAGTGCAGCTCCTTATCCTCTTTGTCCTTGTGGTTGTAGCAGCTTGCATTAATCAACTGGCTGACTGTTTTTCAAATTTGATAAGGTGCCTGCTGGCCCTAACAACAGAACATCACCTTCTGTTTATTTTGATTCCTTTCTAGGGGAGAATGTGTACATTATGAAGCCAGCTTAAGTCATTCTAACCCAGCCATTTTGTTTAGAGATGCAAAATGGTAACTTCACATGTGAGATAGAAGGTTAGAAATTGTGCTGTGTGATAGTGGCATAAGAATGAAGCACCTCTGCCCATGTTTAGTTTAGTTTAGTGTCACATGTACCGTAGTACCTGAGTGAAAAGCTTTTTTGTTTATTTATTTAATAGGTGCAGGAGTAGGCCATTTGGCCCTTCGAGCCAGCACCTCCATTCAATGTGATCATGGCTGATCATCCCCAATCAGTACCCCGTTCCTGCCTTTCCCCATCTCCCCTGACTCCACTATTTTTAAGAGCCCTATCTAGCTCTCTCTTGAAAGCATCCAGAGAACCTGCCTCCACCGCCCTCTGAGGCAGAGAATTCCACAGACTCACCACTCTCTGTGAGAAAAAGTGTTTCCTTGTCTCCGTTCTAAATGGCTTACTCCTTATTCTTAAACTGTGGCCCCTGGTTCTGGACTCCCCCAATATCGGGAACATGTTTCCTGCCTCTCGTGTGTCCGAGCCCTTAACCATCTTATATGTTTCAATGAGATATCCTCTCATCCTTCTAAACTCCAGAGTGTACAAGCCCAACTGCTCCATTCTGTCAGGATATGACAGTCCTGCCATCCCGGGAATTAACCTTGTAAACCTGACTGGTTGTTGCGTGCTAACCAGTCAGCAGAAAGACAATACATGATTACAATCGATCCATTTACAGTATAGATGCATGATCAAGGAATGTTGTCTTTTTGTCTGCATAAATAGTGATGTTCATATGGCATTATCTGTCTTTTTAATGTTAGCAGCCATGGAGAATATAGTTGATCCATGTGAGTGGATTTATGTTCATGCCAGAATGCCTTAAATAATTTCTCAGTTTTTAAAGGCAAACTGCCATAACCATGGTATTGAACTAACCCAGAGATCCTGGATCTTATAATTCTCAGAATTTAGTCCAGAGATACAGCATGGAAACAAGTTCTTCAGCCCACTGAGTCCACACCAACCATCAATAACTCGTTCACACTAGTTCAATGTTATCCAAACAATCTAAAAACCTGCATATCTTTGGGATGTGCATGAGACCAGGAACACCAGGAGGAAACCCTTGCAGTCCCAGGGAGAACGTGCAAATTCCACACAGACAGCACCTGAGGTCAAGATTGAAACTGTGTCTCTGACACTGTGTGGCAGCAGCTTTACAGAGACCATATGCTCAGTGGTGGATCCGTCTGAAAAAGGACCCTGACCCGTAACCTTGCCCATCCATGTTCTCCACCGATACTACCTAACCTGCTGAGTTACACCAGCACTTGGTGTATTTTTCCTTCCTGTTTTACAAAAACATTTACTGAAGATTAAACAACAAAACTACATGAATGTGCTGGAGGAACTCAGTGGTCAGGCAGATTCTGTGCAGGGAAATGGACAATCACTTTTTGGATCGAAACCCTTCTTCAATTACTCCAGATTTGATATTTTGCTATAGATTCCAGCATCTGCAGTCTCTTGTGTGTCCATTGTACTAAAGAACTTTAATAAAGTGCCAATGTGATTAAGCTTTTACTAAATTCAATGGTCAAATGGAAAACCCATAGGGTGGACCCGAAAATCTTTGGATATTAAACAATATTTCTGTGCACAGCTCGGCAATGTCAAGGTAGTTTATGTTGATTGCTGGTCCTGGCATCAGGTTTATTAAAGTTTATTGAAATAACTAAACCTTTGCTGAAGCAAGGCATGTGGATTTAAAGGAGCTTGTTAACTTCCTCTCATTGAAGCTTAAAGGGATTTATTTCTCTGTTATCTTTGAAGCTTGAGAGGACTCCAGTCTGTTATGAAAGGTTGGATTAAATTGAGCCAGGGAGGATTTAACTAATGCAACTCTACAAGGATAGAGCGAGGGACCCTTGGTAACTATGACAACAATTCTCTGCATAAAATTGATGCAGCTCTGATCATATTGTTTCCTTGTCTGCATGAATTACTATGTTCCAATAACATTATCTGTCTTTTTAATGTTAGCAACTATGGTCGGTTGTAGTCGAGCCATTCTCTGCATGGCAGTTTTTGGCTGTGGGCTAGGTTGGGCAAATGATCTATTCCAGATGTACGTGGCCAAAATGGGGCTCTTGAAACTTCTATGTCAACACACTTTATACTACTTTGCAGACTTCTTGAGTACTGGATAAAGGATTAATACTTTAAGTATTTTATTGTTGTCATATAAGAGGACAAATTAGTATAAATTCAGGGTGGGAGATGGCAACCTTCATGTGGTCCACCCTGTTTCGACGAATGCAATCAACCCGGCGTGCACAATCAAATAAGATCAAATAGAACAAGTTGTCCTACAACTTTAGGCTGTGCACACCATACACAAGAAGAAGAAATATAAATTCAAATCTGACGTCTTATAATTGGATTGGCTTTAAACATAAGAATTTAGAGATAGATCACATATCATACTTCAGACTTCAGTCTAAATTCAGTCTGAAGAAGGGTCTTGACCCAAAAGGTCACCCATTCCTACTCTCCAGAGATGCTGCGTGTCCTGCTAAGTTACTCCAGTATTTTGTCTATCTTCGGTTTAAACCCGCATTTGCAGTTCCTTCCTACACATATCATACATACTCATGCACATCATTGTAGAGGTTACATTAACTTAGTACTAACAGCAAGTACTAACAATTTATATCTTTGAGGCATCCATGCCATTAATGCTACTGGCATTGCTTATTCTTTGCACAATATTTGAAGGGTGGCATATCAGATGTCCATTCCGCCATTTAAAATTATCCAGCAGCTCTTCTAAAGAAGATGCACACTGGCTGCAGGAAATATTCTCAAAAGATTAATTGGCCACATATTTCATCTGATGTAAGTATGGAGATCCTGGTGCAGGAGGGAGAACTGAAAAGCATTGAGCACTCCAACTGCAACTCAGAAAACAACGGAGGGATCTAATTGAAATATTGACTAGAGGAGATTAGTTCCAACCATATGACTACAGTGCTGAGAAAAATGTAATGGTCTCACCAGAGGCACCAAGTAGAATTTTAAATTATTCGTCACATTGTGATACTTGAATTATTTTCAGGGTCATTGCTCAACATACTCCCTTTGCAGCTTCTGTTCATTTACTTCCAGTCATACTTCAGGCCAGTTTCTCTCCGCTCAACTGATAATAAGCAAAATTAGAAAGTAGGCTTGGTAAGGTAAAATCATATAAGTGTACAGCATGGAAACAGGCCATTCACCCCGATTTATCCATGCTGTCCAGTGGGCACAAGATCATATTAACCACATTGCTCACTATTTGATCCATAGACCTTTATGTCTAAGTAATCCAAGTGTTCAACTACTGTAAATACTTCTTAAATGCGGTCAGCTATGCAGCTTCCACCACTTGCCCAGACAATGCACATTCCAGGTACTTATCACTGTCTGGGTACAGAGGGTCCCCCTATCCCCTCTGAATTTCTTCCTCCTAAACCCATGTCCTCTAATGGTATCTGTCTTTGGCAGGGGAAAGGTTTCTTCCACTCTACAATATCAAAATCCCTCATAACTTTATACCATTCAATCATGTCCCTTCTTAACTAACTCCAATTCAGGGATAAAATACCGAGTTACTCTGTCTCTACTCATAACTAACCTACTATATCTCAGGCAATGTCCTGGTGAATTTCCTCTGCGCCCCCTCCAGCACTTTCACATCCTTTATATATACCATGCTGACCAGACTCCAGCTGAGGTCTACAGAAGTTTTATAAAATGGAAGCATAACCTCCCTCTGGGAAAGCTGCTGCCTCACAGTGCCAGAGGCCCTGGTTAGATCCTGACTTCTGCTGCCCGTGTGGCATTTGCACGTTCTTCCTGTGACTATGTACGTTTCACCCAGGTGCTCAGGTTAGATCCAACTTCCCAAAGCCATGTGGCTTGCAGGTTAATTGGCCTCTGTAAATTGCCGCTAGAGTATAGGGCGCGGATGGGAAAATGGGATAACATGGAACAAGTGTGAACAGCTGATTGATAGTTGGCATGGACTCAGTAAGCCAGAAGGTCTGTTTCCATGCTGTATCTCTAAATTATTTATGGATTCAGTGTCTCAACTAATGAAGGCCAGTATCCCACATGCCATCATAGCGACGTTGCCTGCCTGCATTGTCATCTTACAGAATCTCTGGACTTGTATTCTAAGATGCTTCTATTCCGTAATACTTCCTGGGAACCTACTATTCATAGTAAATGTCGTAGCCTCATTAGTGCTCCCAAAATGTATCACCTTACATTTGTCTGGATTAAAATCCATCTGCTGTTTTTCAGCCCATTTCAGCAAAACATTTCTAGCTTCTACACTATCAACAACTCTACCAATCCTCATGTCATTCATGAACTAACTGATCCACATCTAAGTTAATCACATAGATACAAACAAGCCTTGGGGTGGAAGATTGCAACCTTCACGTGGTCCGCCCTGTTTCGACTAATGCAATCAACTCGACGTGCACAAATGGAAGATCAAATAGAACAAATAGAACAGGTTGTCCAACAACTTTAGGCTGTGCACGCCACACGAAAGAAGAAGAAGAAACAAGCCTTGCATTACTGAATCTAAAAACAAACCTCAACCATCACCCTCACTCTATTATTGCCAGGCCAATTTGAATCCCATTTGCCACTTTGTCCTGTATCTCATGGACCATAACGTTTTGAAACAGTCTTCCATGTGGATCATGTCAAAGGCTTTACCAAAGCCTATGTAAATCACATCTACTACCCTCCCCAGGTCATTGATACACATCGTTATATCTTTTGCTGGGTACAATTATGACATTCAAATGACACTTGGACAGGTACATGGGTAGGAAGTTTTTGGAGGAATTTGGAGATATAAGGAAATGCAGATGCTGGTTTACAGGGAAAATCACAATGTGGTGTAGTAATTCAGTGGGTCAGGCAGCATCTCGAGAACATGGATAGGTAATTTTTTGGGGCAGGGCCCTTCTTTAGACTGATTGTGGTGGGGGAGGGGGAGAGAAAGCTGGAAGAGCAATGTGGGCATGATAAAGCCTGACAAGTGATAGGTAGGTGCAGGTGAGATACGTTTTGATAGGCAGATGATTGGATAAATGCCAGAGATGAAAAGAAAAAAAGTGTGAAATAAAGATAGAAGAGGTGAAAGCTGTGAATTCAGAGGAAGGAATATAGGTGGAAGGGGACTGAGGGATGGGGAAGGGGAAAAATGGGTGTGAATCCAAGTGGGGCGGAGAGAAGAGAGGGAAGGTAGGAGAAAAAAATTGTTTGTAGGTTAATAAAATTGGAGAATTCAGTGTTCAGCAAAAAAGTAACAGAACCTAGGCTTATTCTCACTGATTTAAATGAGGCCACATCAGGCACATTGAGTGTATTAGATGAGTTCAGAGGAGGAGTACATGAACCTCTGTCTCACCTGGAGGGACTGCTGGGGACCCTGGATGGATGAAAGAGGAGGTACTGGAACAGATGTTATATCTCCTGCAGTTGCAAGGTAAAGTACTTGGGACGGGTGGTTTGGGTGAGAAGGGATGAGTTGCAGAGTTACTTCGCACTTTGTGTCTTTTTTAGGCATAGGGCAGGGCGCAGGCAAGTGGGACTAGCTCAGCAAGGCAACTTGGTCAATCTGAATGAGTTGGGCCAAAGGGCTGTATCATTCTCAAGGGTTTCAAGGTCAGTTTATTGTGACATGTACCAATTAAGGTACAGTGAAATTTGAGTTACAATACAGCCGTACTAAGTGAAAAGCAACAAGACACACAACCACATAAAAGTTAACATAAACATTCATCACAGTGGATTTCACATTCCTCACTGTGTTGGAAGGCAATAAAGTTCAATCTTCTTCCTCTTTGTTCTCCTGCGATTGGGGCAGTCAAACCATCCACCGTCAAGGAGATCAAAGCCCGCGCAGCCGACGATCGAAGCCCCCGTCGGGGTGATCGAAACTCCCGCGTCAAGGTGGTTGAAACTCTCTCCAGGGCATGGAGCTCCCAAATCGGCCTCTTATGAGAGACCGCGGGCTTCACAATGTTGAAGTCCACAGGCCCCGTGATTGGAGCTTCGATCCCCGGCAAAGGGATTGCAAGCTCCACAATGTTAAAGTCCCGCAGACTCGGGGGTGGTGCTATGGAGGGCTAGAGAGCAACGCCAGCCAGGTCCTCGAAAAAAATGGAGAAAAATCAGGGAGAAAGCGACCTACCTGCTGCCTGCTGCCTCTGCACCTCTGCACTCACTGCTGTGAGTGACGTCATCAGGCGCGCGACTTGTTAAGTCTACACAGCGCAGCCCACCCACGGATAAGCCGAAACGTCGTGCTACCAGGCAGAAAACGGTGGAAGGCCCGACTGAAGCCTCGGGCTCAGGTAGGACGCCATCCCAAGAAGATGTGTCGAAAAAAACGATGAAAAAAATCAGAAGGTGAAGAACTTAAAACGTTTATTGCAAGTGAAATTGCTGGTTTAAAGGAGGAAATAAAGCTGGAACTAAAGAATGAACTGGCAAAAACGAATGTAGAATTGAAGAAGATGAATTTTGAGGAAGAAATAAAAAAAATCAAGGAGGAAATGAAGGAGCTAAAGCTTGAAATTAATACCACGGCTAAGAATACATCGGATGAACTGAAGAAAGAAATTGCAGAAATATTGACTGGTCTGACAAATGAGACGAATGTTAAAATCAGAAAAGTGAAAACTGATCTTGAAGAAAGGCTGAATCCTGTCAGGATTCAGCTGGCACTGAATCAACAGACGGCAGCCATAAAGGGCCTTGAAGAACTAGCCGAAACAAGTGCTCAGACTACAGCAAAGCTTATCACAGAAAACAAACGTCTAACTGAATTACTGGGCAAAATAACTGAGAAATGTACTGAATTGGAAGGTCGCCAGAGAAGACAGAACCTAAGAATTGTGGGTATTCCAGAAGGGAAAGATACGGATCAAGATCCCCGAAAATTCACTGCAAATTTACTGCAAAAAGTTTTATCTCTGGATCAAAAGCCTTTACTTGCCCGAGCACACAGAGTGATGAGACGCCAGACAAGACAAAGTGCTCCCCCATGACAAATGATAATAAAAGTTCAGTACGACCATGTCTTGGAGGAGATAATGCAAAAAATTGCAAGAAACAGAAATTCTGCATTTGGAGGACACAGCATCAGTATTTATCGAGACTCTCCAGCAGAGGTCTCCAGGAAACGAAAAGCGTTTAATGAGACCAAAAGTATCTTGAGGGAAGTGGAGAATTTGATATATGGTCTGAGGTATCCAGCTACCCTAAGAGTCACTTACAATCAGAAGGAATACTTTTTCACCAACCCTGTGGAAGCATTGGAGTTTGCCCAGAAGATGAAGGTTCGAGAGGATGCTTGAATAATACTTTTAAAACTGAACTTCATCATTGAATAAACTGACTTTGCAGGACTGGAAGGAATTAAAGTCTTGACTAAGGAAGCTGGAGAAAGATGTGGATCGGAAACTCTCCCATGGATACTAATAATTAGTATAACTGCACTACTAATACAAATAATTAATAACTACTAAAATTATAGCGTGGTATCTTTACTAATCAGAGTTAATAATTATCACTAATGACTAATACTTATAATGTAATGATTAGAGTCCAAAAATAGAGTTTGATTTCATTTGCCCTCTTTGGAAACCTTTTTTCATTTTTATTAGTAATTTTTATTTTTATTTTTTCCTTTCTTTTCGTTTTTTTAATTATATTTTCAAACAAGTTTTAAATATATGTATCCTCACATTTCCGACTATTGAAACCCGAATATTTTAAAATTTAATATCCCCGGTAAAATACTGCTATGGAATAAAAATTCCACGAAACCAAGGAGCTGGTTAAGTTCGTAACATCAACTACGGAAGTCGGTAGATGGTTAGCCATGCTAGTATGGCTAGCACTAACTACACTAATACTAGATGTAGTTTTTTCCTTCTTTGTGCAAAATACTAATTTCTTAACCTATCCTCTTTTCTTCTCTGTTATAATCTATCATTATTATTTTCAGTTTGAATGGAGTTACAAATTGGATCAAAGCAGATATACACGTGAGAAACATTCAAGGGTCTTAAAATTTGTCTATTTGGAGTTCGGGTGTAAGGTCGGGTCTGTCGAACTGAACCATTGGCTCTATTATAGACCCCCATAGACAAAAGATGCAAGATTTAAAAATGAATAAGCGGAATGAGGGAATAACGTTTTGTAGCTGGAACGTTAAAGATATTAATGAACCAATTAAGAGAGGTAAATTACTAGCACATTTAAAAGCAATTAAAGCTGATGTGATTTTTATTCAAGAAACACAGTTAAAAAAAGATGCCGAGCATAGGCTGAAAGCTAAATGGATAGATAAAACGTATCATTCTTCTTTTACACACAAATCCAGAGGTGTAGCAATATTATTTCGTAAAGGCACTTTATTTAAACATTCATCAACTATAACTGACAATGACGATAGATACATTATTGTAATAGGAGAATTAAATGCACAAAAATTGATTTTTGTCAATTTACATGGACCAAACTTTGATAGTCCCCCTGTTCTTTAAGAAAATATTTAATAACATCCCGGAAATAGCACAACATAACTTAATAATTGGAGGAAATTTAAATTGTACATTAGATTCGTATTTAGATAGATCCACAAGACAAAGGAAAACCAAATCCCATTCCAGTGACTTATTAAATGCATATATGGATACTAGTAATATTAAAGATGTTTGGAGAGTAGAAAATCCAACTGGATAATATTCATGTTATTCACCTGTACATAAAACCTATTCAAGAATAGCTTATTTTTTGGTTGATGCTAAACTTATCTCACTTACTTATAATTCAAAATACCATAATATTACAATCTCAGATCACGCACCTTTAACATTTATGATTAAAATACATGGTAAAACGGAAAAACAAGGACAATGGAGATTTAACCCACAAATTTTAAAAGACAAAGTAACTCAGAAATATATAAAAGAACAGATCAAGATTTTCTTTGAAATAAATGATAAACCGGAAATATCTTCTTCCCTATTATGGGAAACTTTTAAAGCATATGCCCATGGAATTATGATTTCTTCTCAAGCATTTTATAATAAAGAGAATCGGCGGGAAAAACAGGAATTGGAAAAGGAGATTAAACAATTAGACACAGAGAACGCTGCTAATCCATCCATAACAAAACATCACAAAATCACTGCACTGAAATATAAATTAAATAAAATATTCTCAGATCAAGTTGTAAAACTCTATCAATACAGCAAACAATTACAATTTGAATTTGGAGATAAACCTCAAAAATTATTGGCTCATCAATTACGGAAGATGGAGGGAGAAAAAAATAATCCATAGGATTAAATCATACAATGGCAAACCATTAGTACAACCCAAAGATATTAATGAGAGATTTTTGCAATATTATAAAAATGTATATTCAACTAAAACGACAGAAAACAGGATAGGAATAGAAGCATTAAAAAAAAATGTAATCTGAATGGGTTGGATTCACAAAATAGAGAATCATTGGTTCGGAATTTTATAAAACATTTTATGATCTGATTGCACCACGTTTGAAGATACTCTATGAATACATTTATACCCACCAGAAACTACCAGAAACATTAAATGAGTTTTATAACACTTATGCCTAAAATATATAACCATATTAGCATATAACAATTACAGCACGGAAACAGGCCCTCTCGGCCCTTCCAGTCCGTGCCGACCATTTGTTTTCCCCTCGGCCCATCTACCTGCACTCAGACCATACCCCTCCATTCCCTTCACATCCATATCTGTTTACCTATCCACTTTACTCTTAAATGTTAAAATCGATCCTGCCTCCACCACTTCTGCTGGAAGCTCATTCCACACAGCCACCACCCTCTGAGTAAAGAAGTTCCCCCTCACGTTACCCCGAAACCTCTGTCCCTTAATTCTCATGTCATGCCCTCTTGTTTGAATCTTCCCTACCCTCAATGGGAAAAACGTATCCACGTCAACTCTGTCTATCCCTTTCATCATTTTAAAGACCTCAATCAAGTCCCCCCTTAACCTTCTGCGCTCCAAAGAATAAAGACCTAACTTGTTCAACCTTTCTCTGTAACATAGTTGCTGGAACCCTGGCAACATTCTAGTAAATCTCCTCTGTACTCTCTCTATTTTGTTGACATCCTTCCTATAACTAGGCGACCAAAATTGTACACCATACTCCAGAATTGGTCTTACCAATGCCTTGTACAATTTTAACATTACTTCCCTACTCCTATATTCAATGCTCTGATTTATAAAGGCCAGCACACCAAAGGCTTTCTTTACCACCCTATCTACATGCGATTCCACCTTCAGGGAACTATGCACAGTTATTCCTAGATCCCTCTGTTCCACAGCATTCCTCAATTCCCTACCATTTACCATGTACGTCCTATTTTGATTTGTCCTGCCAAGTTGTAGCACTTCACACTTATCAGCATTAAACTCCATCTGCCATCTTTCAGCCCACTTTTCCAAATGGCCCAAATCTCTCTGTAGACTTTGGAAATCTTTGAAAATAGACAAAGATCTGGATGGCCCAGGATCATATAGAGCTATAGCTCTTTCAAATACTGATCAAAAGATACTCACCAAAATATTAGCACAAGTACAGTTATTAATAAATTAATTCATCTGGATCAAACAGGATTTACACCAAAACGATATTCCTCATATAATTTGAGACGATTATTCAATATTATATTTTCGAAAAGAGGTATTAATAAAGACCTAGTAATCATATCGTTAGATACGGAGAAAGCCTTTGACCAGGTGGAATGGCCTTACTTGTTTTCGGTTATGGAAACTTTTAAGTTGGGAGAGACGTTTATTACCTGGGTTAAATTATTATACACTAATCCAACAGCCAGAATACTAACAAATCAAATGCTATCAACTAAATTTAATTTATACCGAGGCTGCAGACAAGGTTGTCCTTTATCCCCGCTATTGTTTGTACTTGCAATAGAACCATTAGCTCAATGTGTGAGATTACATCCTGAAATATATGGGTATGACACCAGAGATACTGAAAATAAAATGTCCTTATATGCGGATGATGTATTACTTTATATTACAAAGCCAGAAATTAGTATCCCAAATTTACTAAAATTAATAACTGAATTTGGATTATTTTCAGGATATAGTATTAATTGGAATAAAAGTGAACTTATGCCAATAATGGTAAATAACTTACATATACTACAACAATTTCCTTTTAAGATAGCAAATGAAAAAATCAAATATCTTGGAATTTATGTAACAAAAAGATTTGATTCTTTATTTAAATCCAATTTTCCACTTTTATTGAATAAATTAAATAAGAATATTTTATATTGGAAAACATTACCTATTTCAATGCTAGGTAGAATTAATGCAATAAAAATGATTTTTCTCCCGCAATTACTATATCTCTTCCAATAATGGCGGAGTAGCAAGATGGATTCAACAGTGGCTGAATGGGAGATGTCAGAGAGTAATGGTGGATGGCTGTTTGTCAGGTTGGAAGCCGGTGACCAGTGGGGTGCCTCAGGGATCTGTGTTGGGTCCACTGTTGTTTGTCATGTACATCAATGATCTGGATGATGGGGTGGAAAATTGGATAAGTAAGTATGCAGATGATACTAAGATAGGTGGTGTTGTGGATAATGAAGTAGATTTTCAAAGTCTACAGAGAGATTTGGGCCATTTGGAAAAGTGGGCTGAAAGATGGCAGATGGAGTTTAATGCTGATAAGTGTGAAGTGCTACATCTTGGCAGGACAAATCAAAATAGGACGTACATGGTAAATGGTAGGGAATTGAGGAATGCTGTGGAACAGAGGGATCTAGGAATAACTGTGCATAGTTCCCTGAAGGTGGAATCGCATGTAGATAGGGTGGTAAAGAAAGCCTTTGGTGTGCTGGCCTTTATAAATCAGAGCATTGAATATAGGAGTAGGGAAGTAATGTTAAAATTGTACAAGGCATTGGTAAGACCAATTCTGGAGTATGGTGTACAATTTTGGTCGCCTAGTTATAGGAAGGATATCAACAAAATAGAGAGAGTACAGAGGAGATTTACTAGAATGTTGCCAGGGTTCCAGCAACTATGTTACAGAGAAAGGTTGAACAAGTTAGGTCTTTATTCTTTGGAGCGCAGAAGGTTAAGGGGGGACTTGATTGAGGTCTTTAAAATGATGAAAGGGGATAGACAGAGTTGACGTGGATACGTTTTTTTCCCATTGAGGGTAGGGAAGATTCCAACAAGAGGGCATGACATGAGAATTAAGGGACAGAGGTTTCGGGGTAACGTGAGGGGGAACTTCTTTACTCAGAGGGTGGTGGCTGTGTGGAATCAGCTTCCAGCAGAAGTGATGGAGGCAGGATCGATTTTAACATTTAAGAGTAAAGTGGATAGGTATATGGACGTGAAGGGAATGGAGGGGTATGGTCTGAGTGCAGGTAGATGGGACTAGGGGAAAACAAATGGTCGGCACGGACTGGAAGGGCCGAGAGGGCCTGTTTCCGTGCTGTGATTGTTATATGGTTATATGGTTTATATTGTTATATGGTTAATTGATTCTGATATATCTTCCTAAAAAATTTCTTTAAGAAGGTTGATTCTATAGTCACCAACTTTATCTGGGATTATAAGAGCCATAGAATAAATAAAAAAACATTTCTGTAAATCAAAAATAAATGGAGGTCTAGCACTGCCAAACTTTATGTTTTATCACTGGGCAGTTAATATTAAAAATATGAATTTTTGGTTAGTAGAGACAGATAAACAACCAATCTGGTTAAAAATGGAAAAAGAAGATTGTTCACCTTTTGAAATTAGCTCGATTTTATTCGCTAATATTAAACTAGGTTAGAAAATCTATAGTGAAAATCTTATAATTGAAAGTGGGATACGTATCTGGAAACAAATAAAGAAAACATTAAAATTGAAATGTATACCACTAGCCCTAACCATTGTAAATAACATTACATTTAAACCTTCAATCATGGACAAAGGTTTTTTTACAATGGAAAAACTATGGAATTAATAAGATGGGCGATCTCTATAGGGAAAACTCCTTCATGTCATTTCAAGAATTACAACAAATTTATGGATTACATTCAAAAGATTACTTTAAATATTTACAAATTAGAGACGATGTAAAAGCAAACACACAAGAAATCAGAAATAGAAAGACAGAAATTTTAGTTGAATGTCTAAATATACACCCGAACACAGAAAAATTGATATCATATATTTATAACATTTTATTGGAAAACGATGTTCCAATGACAGAAATATATAGACAACCATGGGAAAACGAATTAGGTCAATTAATCAGACTAGAAGTATGGGATGAAAGTTTACAACATATACACCATTGTTCATTAAATGCTAGACACTCTCTTATACAATTTAAAATATTACATAGATTACATTATTCAAAATCCAAATTACATAGTATTTTTTCAAATGTATCTGCCATATGTGATAAATGTCAGCACTTAGAAGCCAACTTAACGCATTCATTTACAAATAGTATAAAAATTACTAAATTTTGGACAGAAATTTTTAAGATAATTTCGAATGTTGTTAATATGAATCTGATCCCTGACTCAAAATTAATAATATTGGAAATATTAGAAACAGATCAATTAATAACAACAAATCAAAGAATTGTTATTGATCACAGTTTAATAATTGGGAAAAAATTAATATTGAAATTCTGGAAAGGTCCTACATCCTCCACAACCAAAATGTGGATTACAGGAATGTCGGAGACACTTCATCTGGAAAGATTAAGGCTTGTCCTACTGGACGTTGGATCTTTTCAGAGGGATATGGTCTCCATTTATTGAATATTTAAAGGGTCAAAATGGCTCGGTGCGAGAGCCTGACTGAAGCCTGAATAAAGGAATAGATGAAGAATCGTATATAACAAATCATGGATATATCTCCAATGATGGACAACTTTTTTAATACTCCACTCATTTCTTTTTTTTTGATTTTCTACTTTTACTTTACTTTTCTCTATCTTTTCCTATCTGCAATAAAACATTTTTTTAAATGTATAGAAATACAAATAAGACATAATTGTTAATATTAATAATATTACAAATGTATGTGAGAAGTATATTCTATTAATATGTACTTACGTCTAATAAAAATATTTAACAAAAGTCCCGCAGACTCCCGCGGCTTGAAGCGCTGGGTCGGTCTCCGGGAAAGGCCGCCAACTCCACGATGTTAGGCCGCAGTGAGGACGGAGATACAATATGGAAAAAAATCGCATCTCCGTCGAGGTAAGAGATTGAAAAAAATGTTTCCCCCCAACCCACTCCCCCACCCCCCACATAAAACAAACCAAGGAACACCAAAACATACTTTTTAACACATACTAAAAATAACAAAAAGAAAAAAGGACAGACAGACTGTTGGTGAGGCAGCCACTCCTGGTGGCACCACCTGGTGACCCTATGACTCTATCTATGACTCTCCAGGCAAGGAATCCCACACAAACCCTCTCACACTGCCATCGAGTGTGTCGCTCAATGGAGCATCTCTCTTCTTTTCTAAAGCCGGGCCCAAACTCTCTGGTGTCGAATCAGAAATCACAATATCCCGCTTTCTGCTGCATTACTATCAGAATTGTTTTTATTAACCATAATTCACCAATGAAATGGAGTCCCATAACCTCCTGCATTCACCATGCAAGTCCCCTTTAAGATACCCTTCCTGACTTTAAGTGGGTGTAGACTAGTTTCAAACTGATGCTCTCCAGAAATATTATACTTCTTGGGCCTTTCTTCTCGGATGACAAGATGGCATTTTGCGCTGCTGAAATGATTGTAATGAGCAGGAGCTTGAATTTTGCCTGCTGCCTGCCACACGTTAACACATACTGTGCTTGATTCCTGGGCTTTCAGATATAGCCCATAGAGAGGAAACATATTCTATGCAAATATGAAAACCGAGGAAGGGGGAAAACAATAAACACTAAACAATGAATAAAAATAAAGCATCTTATCAGCGATTGCAAAGCTGTGGTTCAAATAAAGGGTTTATGTGGCATAACAAACCACGAGAGAACTATTAGAATCACCACCTGAACCCTGAGATAAGATTGTGTGCTGAAATAACTCCAAGAAATCTGTCAGTTGTTGGAGTGCAGACTTTTAATGTTATTGGCTGACTTTATTGAAATACGATGCCCTGGTGATTTCATTCCTGCTGTCAGCTAACAGTGAGTGGCCTTAGTGTTATTTTGTGCATGAAATTTGCACAGGAGGATTAACACAAAATGTGGACTAATTTGTGCTCAAGTGCAATATATTTGTTCATGCATCTTGTTGTATAATGTTGTTTAAGTTGAAAATATCAGAATTAAAATAAACTGATTGAACAAATATTTAGAGTTTTGACCACAGCTAATCCTTCCTGAGTGAGCACATGAGCAAACTTCCTCTGCATTCTGCAAATTCTACTTCCAGATTTTTGGTGCGTCTTTTGATGTGCTTTTATGCACATCGACCTGACAGGCGTTGTTGAACCAGAAACAGTGCTACTGTTGCTAGAAATACCAATAGTTCATGTGTTTTATTCTCTTGCAAGCAATTCAGTCATTTTCAAAGCAGAAAATCAGCCAATGTGATATTTATGAATCAATACACTACCTTATCATTCTGTAGAAATTAGATTGAGTTATGCATGTAAATCATTGAGCTATTTTGACGTTATTTTGAATTGCAGTACGTTTATGTAAGTTAAAAAGGTAAAACAGTAAGAATGTGCAATAGGAATGAATCAAATTACCTACTAATCTGGTTTTGATGCTTCAGTAGAATGAGAATTGGGTCCAGGACAAAATAAATTTCTCTCCCCTTTTCTTTGATCGATACGGTCCACCTGCAGTATTATCTTGTAATTTCTATTGCTTTACATTTTCTAAAGGGCCTGTCCCACTGCGGTGACCTAATTTGCAAGTTTAGAAGAGTTTGTGCTCAACTCAAACTCGCAGCATGGTCGACATGTGGTCCTAGGAGGTCCTAGGAGGTCACTGAAACTCTCCTTCATGCTCAAGAGAAGTTCCCGCATACTCGCGGCCTTAGTTTGGTCGAGGAAATTTTTTCAGCACGGTGAAAAATGTTCCACGTGTAAAAATTGGTCGGCATGGTTCCTTTGAACTCGTAGTGCAATGGAGTGGGGTCGCTAGGCAGTTGAGGTAGCCATAGGCAATCTCCTTTGCTGACTGGGCAATTTAATTGGCTCCTTGGAGTTTTCAGAACCAAGGAAAACCGACGGTAATGTTAAATGCCCGCTAAACTTTATTAAAAGTTGTCTGGCTTCCTAAAAGTGTCTCCACTCCTTCTCTCTCCCCTTTTCTCCCCCTCTCCCCCTTCTCTCTTCCGTCCCCCCCCCCCGTGCTCTCTACAGGACTTACCGTACACTGTGCCAGCCGTCGTTTACCTTCCTGTTCATCGCGGGTGTGAATTTCAGACAGCACTCCCCTGCTTTCCTTGGCCCCACCTTTGCGATGTGTTTGTGTGGGCTTGTGTGTGTTGACGGTCGATCTAGTTCGTGGTTTCATCGCTGACGGTCGATCCAGCTCGAGGTTTTTCAGGCGAGTGCCCTCAAGCTTGAAGGACGAAGATAGTCGCAGAAAAGTTGCGTTAGTGGGACAGACCCTAACAGTGCCCATTCCAAGTGGCAAGTAAACTTATGGCATGTCAAAAAGGCTCAGGAATGATTGTAACTTTTGATCTGATTTCTGCTGCACATGATGAGTTTTTCAACTCACCTTCCCTCCGTCGTGTACAAACCTAATATTTTCTCACTGAAGGATTTTAATTCAATACAGAAGCAATTTCAGTGTCAAAGATGCATTCTTTGAAGAGAAACATTGTGTGAATCATGTCTGCTGGTTCAAATAACAATTCCATGGCACCACAAAACTTATGAGTCCCTTATGAATATCTCTTTCTGTGGCTGAGTTGGTAGTATACTCCTCTCTGAGTCAGAAAATTGTGGGTTCAAAATCCACTTCAGGGAACTGAGCTCTAAAATCCCGATTGTTGCTTCAATTGAGAGCTGAAAGATTACTCCATTGTTTGAAACATTGTCCTTTAGACTAGCATTCCGCTGAGGCCCTATTTGCTTCTTCATGTTCCTGGGCAACTTCTCAGAGATGACTGTAGATCTATCTCACACGGGGAGGCCCTGACCACGGGTGAACATCAGGAACTTTAGAGGAAGATGACTGATATTGGCGCCTTCCCTCACAGTGGGAAACTTTTGATTCTGCTGTGTGGGGATGTTTTATGTTGAACTCTATCGTGTGTCGTGTTCTTTATTTTTATTGTATGGCTGTATGGTGATCACATATCACTGTGCCAACTGGCACATGTGACAAATAAATGTATCTTGTATCTTGTATACCTGGTTTACTGGTAGATGTTTATCACTCAATCAATATCTTGAAAATACTGCAGAGATCATTAGCACGTGGTGAAAGCATATCTTGTGAAGGTGAGTGATGGGGTTATTCCATGTATTTGCATCAAATTATTTCAATTGGTCAGTGATAGCACATTTGTTTGTGCAATGTGCTGCAATATAGCAAGGAATGGTGTTGTGTGTTGAAACTATTTGACCTTCTAGCTGGGCTTGGATTTGTTTTATTCACGGTAAACCACATACATTTGTGGCATAATGGGCAATGCTCTGTTAATGTTCCCTTTAATTCCCCTATTTATACTCTCTGGGGCAAAACACAAATTGCTAGAGGAACTCAGCGAGTCAATAGACAATAGACAATAGGTGCCGGAGTAGGCCATTCGGCCCTTCGAGCCAGCACCGCTATTCACTGGGGTCATGGCTGATAAATCATGGCTGTGATCAGTCTGAAAAAGCGTCCCATCCCGAAAAATCATCTGTCCCTCCACGGATGCTGCCTGACCCGCTGAGTTCCTCCACAGTTTCATTTTAGCCCAATATAGTGGATGGGTGTTACAGACATAAACACAAAGAAACTCTGTACTGATTGTCATTAAAAACAAAGTTTTAAGATCGGAATGTTGTGCAGAGCAGAGGATTCTTGTTATCTCCTGACAGATGATGATTGATCCTCACTGATAATTGTTAATTTTCACTGCATGCGATCTTATTAAAGTGGAAGAATATTGTCTTGAGCATCTATAGATTTCAGAATAAATGGATCCATTAGTCAAATATCTTTTGAGTGAGATCCAGGGATCAAGACCTTAGACATTCAATTCTTGTAAAGGGTTTTGGCTGTCGGCCACTAATTGATTCAGTTAAATATGTGTATATGTGAAAAAATATAAAGGACAGATTTTTCTTTTGTAATCCAAAACCAAAATTATTCCAATGCTGGCAACCCTCAACAGTACATGGAGCATCTGCGGAGAGAGAACTAAAGTCAATGTTTCAGGTTGAACTGCTTTGCGAGTTCAAATTCTGTTCCTCTCCCCATAAATACTTAATCAGGGACCAGTATCGGACGGAGCCTGGTTGGTCAACGTAGCCTGCGGCTGAAGCCTGGGACAATGGAACCTGGGATGATGGAGCCTGGGTTGATGGAGCCTGGGTTGATGGAGCCTGCGGACAGTGCTGGCGTTGAACGGATACGGAGGTTGCGCCACTGGGAACAAAGTAGGACCCAGCAAGGAAAGATAGTGACCAGGGGGGGGTGGAGAAAGAACAAAGTTGGACCCGGCTTGGAGGGACCACCATGAGTGAGGGATAAAACAAAGGAAGATCTGGGATGGGGGGGCCACCGTGAGGAGGTGGGCGGGGGGAGGAGAACAAAGGACGGCCTGACGTGTGGGGCCGCTGTGAAGGAGGAGGGAGGGGGAGAACCAAGGAGGACTTGGAGAGGGGGAGAACAAAGGAGAACCCATTGTGGGAGAGGGGGAGGGGGGAGAACGAAGGAGGACCTGGCACAGGTTATTTTGTATCTTTGTAAGTGCCCTATTTGCCCACCTTGGAAATGCAAGCAAAGAACTGTGACCTGTCACATGTGACAATAAAGTATTCAATTCAATTCAACACTTCCGGAAACACTGAGTTTTCCCAACATAATTTTTACTGCAGGTTGTTGAAGGTTTGATTTGTACTCTCACAGTTAACCATGCACCTGGGCATAATGAGCAATGCTCTGTGCACTCATTGAGAAAACTCACACAAACCAGAAACAATCAGCATTTTCCTTGTCCCCAGAGATGCTGTCTGACCCGCTGAGTTACTCCAGCTTTTTGTGTCTATATTCGGTTTAAACCAGCATCTGCAGTTCCTTCCTACTCAATCAGCATTTAACTTCTTTCACACCGAAACCAAAGGGTCACATCACTGAAGTGCCAATTTTCTGGGAACAAGTTTAATAGTGACCAGCTGGCAAGTCTTGAATTTGGACCTTTACAAGCTTCAGGATCTTTGAGATATTTAGTGGGAAGAAGCACCAACCAAAAAAGCACAATGCTCATCAATTATATCCACCTCTGCAAGTTCTGTTTTAACATTGAAGGGGAAACTTTTTGCATAAATACATGGTGCAATAGATAAAGCGTCTGATAATGCTAATGCTAAATTTGTGATGTTTCAGGAACAGAGCACATGCCATGATAACAGTGCAATATCCTCCATGCATTTAGTTTCCTGCTGATGGCAATGTCCTTTTAATCTATTTCATCTGAGTTTATTTATTTCTCACCTTTGTTCATTCTGGTGACTCAGTGACACCAGGAGTGCTATGTGGTTTGAAGCTAAGCATAGATCAAACACAGCAGCAATAACCACTAAATGACACTAAGTCAGTGTTTGCACAAGCAACTGCAACTTCAAAATCACTTTTAATTTTAGTTATAGTTCAGAGCTTTTTAAATGATTTGAAACTCATGTTAATGTCAAGCTTATTGGCAAGCTAATTTTAGATCAGATTTTATGAAACCTGCTCCAGCTATTCACTATTTTGTGTGCTTTCTTGTTTAATGCTGATATTTATTGCCAAGTTGAATTGAATAGTCCTACATACAGTCAAGTTATTTTGACTGAAGCCTTATTTACTCATGATTATGATCTTTATAAGCTCTTTCAGATATTCAAAAGTTCTTTTGAAGGGTTTTCTTTCCTAAGTCCATTCAGTGTGAATCCAGGACAAACAGGAGAAATCCTTCTGTCTTTACGCTCACAAACACTCACACACTCACAATCAGCACAGAAACAGGCCATTCGGCCCATCTCATCCATGCTAACCAAGAAGCATATTTAAGCTAAGCCCGAATCTCTCTAAAACTTTCCTATCCATGCACCTACCCAAATATCTATTGTTGGTGTTCTTGCACATGCCTCAACCACTTTCTCTGGTGGCTTGTTCCATGTATGTACCACCCTCTGTGTGAAGATGTTGCCACTAAGATCCGTTTTAAATCTTTTCCCTCTCACCCTAAACCTATGCCCTCTATTTTCCTTTGCCTGGAAAAAGGCAGGGTGCAAATCCCTTATCAATACCCGAAAAGACCAGCCTTCAGTTCACTTTGAAGGTCCTGCCCTGTTTAGACTTCTCCAAATGCAACACTTTGCACTTGACTGAAACACCATTATCAAAGGCCTTGTTAAAGTCCATGTAGATGGTGTCCTCATCAATTCTTTTGGGTCACTCTTCAATAAGGTCTATTTGAAGACTTTGATTTCCCACACTCAAAGCCATACTATCTCTAATAAATCCTCGTCTATCCAGATGCGGGTAGATCCTGTCCCTCAAAATCAGCTCCAGTAATTTACCAACCACTGATGTCAGGCTCATGGGCGTGTAGTTTTCCGGCTTGTCCTTACTGCCCTTCTTAATGGTACAACAGCCACACTCTTGTCTTATGGAACTTCACCCGTGGCTCCACACATAGATGGCAATATGATTTAGTTTAGTTAGGTTTAGTTTATAGATACAGGTCCTTCGACCCACCGAGTCTGTGCCGACCAGCAATCACCCATACACTAGTTCTATCCTACGGAATCAAGGGATATGGGGAAAAAGCAGGAACGGGGTACTGATATTGGATGATATGGTCATGGTCATATTGAATGGTGCTGCTGGCTCAAAGAGTCATATTGAATGGCGCTGCTGGCCTACTCCTGCACCTATTTTCTATGTTTCTATCCTACATAATAGGGACAATTTTACAGAAGCCAAATTGACAGCATTACCCAGCACAGCTTCACATCCCCATGCAAATTGGTATTCTTATAGATGCTGCAACATACCTCCACTAGTTGTCTTGAATGTTACCTTACATTGCATTATTATAGTCCCTTATTGGGAGAGCAGGCCCTAGGCAGTCCTTTCCTCCTTTGTTCATCTGCAACATGTATCCATTGAAGTTGTGTATTTGAGTAGTGTTTGATGTTTTGAGAAAAACATACCAGCAGTAGCACGTTCAAGGAGGCCTTCTTACCCCGATGATTACAGATTGGGCCGCAGTGGTACTTGTTAAATGCCACTTGTCTGGCATGTATGAAACCAACATGATGTTAATTCATGAGTATTTGATTTGCTTTATTTTCTTCTTACTAGCTTCCTTCTTAATCTAAAATATTTTCAGATACATCTTTCTGCAACTGAAGACTGAGGTAGAAAGGTAAGTTGCTGAGCAATATATTAAACCTTTGATAAAAAGTATTTCTGGTGTTTTGAGTACATCCTTTAATATGAACTAACATTTCAGCTGATTTGGTTGCTGCAATTTGGTGAAGCAATTTTAGATGATCTAGCAGGAGAATTTAAGCATTCCTTCCAATGCATTTTGACTGGAATTAACTATTTTGGAAAATGTTGCTATTATTTTTTATCGATTCTCTTGAGATATGAGTTTGCTGCTTCTTTAGGTGCTGTCGCTTGTTGGTTACTATTTTTAGCAATTATTCTCATTAGATACAGACTACCAGATTAAAGATCCAATGCTGAATTCCTACTTTACAAAGATCTGAATTTCCACAGGCATGCAAAAGCTTATATTCCTTTATACATTTACGCAACGTTTCGTTTAATTTGCTCATGCTCATCCCTCCAAAAGACTGAAGGTGGAAAACAATTAGTACCCTTAATACCCTTATACAATCCAAGCTTATCACAAAACCCACGAGATTTGGTGCGAGCAACTAGATCATCGACCTCCTGACCAACAGACCCAATCAATGAGCACAGGGGACACATCGTCTTCTATGATAATCCTCAACATGGGTGCTCCACAAGGATGTGTTCTCAAACCCCGACTTAACTTAATGTACACCCACGACTGTGCAGCCATCTAATTCAATTTTCAAATTTGCAGATGACACCACCATTGTGGGCTGGATATCAAATAATGATGAGAAGGAGATTGAGAACCTCGTGTCCTGGTGTCAAGACAACAAGCTTTCTCCCATTGTCAGCAAGACAAAGGAGATTGTGATCAACTTCAGGAAGCAAAGCAGTACACATACCCCAGTTTGCATTGACAGTGCCAAAGTAGAGAAGGTTGAAAACTTTACATTCCTAGGAGTCAATATCACCAAGAACATCTCCTGGACCACCCATTTTGAAGCAATGACCAAGAAAGCACACCAACACCTATATTTCCTTAAAAGGCTTAGGAAGTTCGGCATGTCCCCTACAACTCTCACCAACTTCAACAGATGCACCATAGAAAGCATCACAAACATCCCAAGCCATTACATCTTGTTTTGGGAGCAGCTCCATGCAAGACCGCAAGGAATTGCAGCAAATTGTGGATGCAGCCCAGACCATCACACAAACCAACCTCCTGTCTATTGATCCATTCATACTTCACGCTGCCTCGGCAAGCCCAGCAGCAAAATCAAGGACGAGTCGCACCCTGGCCACTCCCTCTTCTCTCATTCCCCATCAGGCAAAAGGTATGGAAGTGTGAAATTGCACACCTCCAGATTCAGGTGTTTCTTCCCAGCTGTTATCAGGCAATCGAATCATCTTACCTCAACCAGAGAGCAGTGCTGAACCGCTACCTACCTCTTTGGTGACCCTCGGACTATCCTTGATCAGTCTTTGCTGGCTTTAGCTTACACTAAACTTTATTCCCGTGTCATGTATCTATACACTGTAAATGGCTCGATTGTAAACATGTATTGTCTTTCTGCTGACTGGATGGCATGCAACAAAAGCTTTTCACTGTAGTGCGGTACACCTGACAAGAAAATTAAGCTAAATTAAACTAGTAAGATTAAACGAGAACTTACCAAGTTTGAAGGTTGATCTGTATTTTACGAGGAGTCGCGGTGAGGGATTTCGTGAAGACCCCGCCAGCACGCATGCGCGGCATCCTTCAAAGCAGCGGTGTGGAATCACAGAACCAAACCATGACTAAAAAATAGTAAGATGAAAACGTAGAACTACCTGGTTGACCTTATGATAGAGGGTGGGAGCGGTGGGCACGAAATCCCTCACCGCGACTCCTCGTAAATTACAGATCAACCTTCAAACTTGGTAAGTTCTCGTTTAATCTTACTATTTTACTTCGGAGTCACGTGAGTGACTTCGTGAAGATTTCAAAGCTCTGTGATTTCATGCCCTGGACAACGTCCATGCTTATCACACTGCCGCCAGTCTGATGGAGGAAGGCTGTTAATGGAGTTCAGTCGAAACTGGCTGAAAAATCAACACAATTTATTAATCAAATAAACAACAAACCCCTAAATCGGGGCCAGACATTTACTGAGCGGTATCCAGGATAGCTTCTGCGAATGTCGCAGGGGCGGCCAGAGGCTTGTTATAGAACCGTTGAAAGGTTGTTCCCCACTGGCCCAGCCCGCGGTGGCGAGAATGTGGTCCATGGGCACCTCCATGGCTCTCGCTGCAGCCCTGGTGGAATGAGACTTAAAAATGTTAGTAGCAACTCCTGCTGCATCCAGCACCACCCTGAGCCACCTGGCGATCGTCTGTGTAGTCACCCGATGATGCGGAGGTTTTATGACTGATGAGGAGCCCCTGTTCCTTCATCCTGATAACTCCAGTAACTCGGATGTAGTGGTGGAGATGGGTGACTATGCAGAGTGTGGCATCTACAGGGTACGCCCGAAATTCCAGCTGCAGCGCATGCGCCCCTGGCCTGTGCTGTTTTAATAATTCTTTACCAAAGAATTTTATTTGACCAGGGTTGGCCACCATGCTGTCCAGTCGCAGTTTTTGTAACGTCTGGACTCGTTGGGCTGTCGTCAGTGCCATGAGCATCACCACCTTAAGGGTGAGCTGTTTCAATGGTAGCTCATCTATTGGAGCCCAGCTCCTCAGTAGGGTCAGCACGATCTCCACATCCCACGTTACTGTATATCTGGGTCGTGGAGGGTTGGTGTTGAACACTCCCCTCATTAGTTTAGACACCAGGTGGTTGGAGCCGACACCTATATCCAGGTATGAGGACAGCGCACTCCTGGAGCTGTTGATGGCACTGTAGCTGAGGCCAGCATCAAAATGGAGGCCTGCTAGAAACTCCAACACATCCGGTATTGTTGCCGAGTTGGAGGACTTGTTGTTCCGGGCACAGAAAACCTCCCACTTTCTGATTTGAGTGAGGTATTGTTTCCGGGTTGATTCCCGGTACGATGCTGCAATAAGGTTCATGGCTCTTGATGAGATGCCTGCCCGGATGAGCGGCCTTTTCAGAACCTGCAAGCCAACAAGTTTAAATGACCATGGCAAGGATGACTGACCCCCCCGTAATGGAGTGAGTAATCAATTTGGGATGTTTCCCAATCGCCATCCATGGTTGTTTTTAAATTTCTACAACCATCGGGTACCATGGTTGTGTAGGCCAGTCGGGAATGATCAATATGCCAGTTGCAGAGTCTAGTTTAATTTTCTGCAATACCCGATTGGTGAGGCAGCATGGGGGAAACGCGTAGCAACCCATTTCCCCCAATGGATAAAACGCATCCAATGCTATTACCCCAGAGTCTGGTTCCCACAACACATACGTTGGTATTCGATGGTTCAGCCTGGACGCAAATAGGTCAATATCTGGTGTCCCCAAATTGAGCTATAATATCTCCAAAATTTGGGGGTTCAACATCCACTCAATGTTGTCATTGAAGACACGTGACCTGGTGTCCGCCACTGAATTAAGCTTCCCAGGCAAATAGGTCGCAGTAATCCAAATATTTCTTTCAATGCACCAGTGCCAAATTGTATTAGCCAAATCATTGCAAACTAGCGACCTGATACTACCCATATGATTGATGTAAACCATTATTGTAGCATTATCTATTCGAAAGCGGACATGTAATCCCATGAATTAGTACAGTAAGCCCGCAGTCCATGAAATGCCCCCAGCATTTCTATATAGTTTATCCCATGTGACTCCAGGAATGTAGACTCATGAGAGTTCCATCTGCCACCACAACTGGACATCGTACCAGTTGCTCCCCAGCCTGGTGCACTTGCGTCAGTTAGTAGCACAACATCAGGGTTGCTCCCTATAATAGGTCAATGACATTCTTTAATATTATCTACCCACCATTATAGCTCATTTCTAGCTTCCGGTGGTAACTGAAGTGGCCGATCAAAGCAGCCAGCATTTGTTTTTTAATGCTGTGATTTGTGACCTTTGTGAATTTCGGTAGTGTAGCAGTCCGAATCGTGCAGCTGGGAATGTAGTTACCAATTTAGAGTTACCAATACCAATAACTTTTGCTGTTTGCCGCATGGTCGATACCCTGGTGCAAGCAAGATTGTGGCACTCTTCTAATATAGCAGTAGCTTTATTAGTGGGGATGATAAACTTCATTAAATTGGTGTCTAAGGTGAACACCAAATCCATAACCCGTACCGGGTGCAGTTTTGATTTGTCTGGATGGATTACAACCCCAGCTTCTCAAGCAGAGCCTTGGTTGCAGCCACTCCTTGAATTGCCAATTGGAGGGTCTGCCCCACTATAAGGATTTTTATCCAATATGCCATCACTATAATCTTGTTGTCGGAGAAGAGCCAATACAGGTAAATACCAATTTGGTAAACAGCCTAGGGCTGTGATGGTTCCATTAGGCAATGCACCCTTCCAGACAACTTCAGAATTCCCTGTGAGCCTCAGCGATGGGGCACCGTATAGCATGCTTCTTTCAAATCGATACATGCCATAAAGTACCCTGAGTAAAGCATCCACCTAGCTGTTCCAAAAGTATCCATTTTGACATGGGTATATTGTACAAAAGTGTTCAACTCAGCTAAATCGATTATAATCCGACATCCCCCTTTTTTTTTTACTGCTGGTGAACATATTAGACTCAAACTCAATAGGTCCATGCTTGGTTATGCCAATTACCACTTTTCCCTGCTCGCCATATAATTTCAGCATGCCCTGCCTCCACCTCTTTTTGGGATAGAGTAAATTCCTACGAGGCGAATGCTGGGTATGGGAATCTATACCTCCAACGAATTATATACCCTTGAACACTTTGTAAAATAAACTCATCTGTGGTGACAGTTTTCCCATATGTCCAAGGCCGCCCGCAATCGCCCACCTATTCGTGCAGGAGGGATACTACGGCGTGAGAGGAGCCAGACCCCCTTACCTCCATAGTGAACGGCGGTTCCATACATACGGTGCTTCGGGTGGACGTTATGGAGGTTGACGGGCCGGCGGCCGCATTTCCCATGCAGGCCGCTGTTGGCCTTGCCCTAAAAGGTCGTTGTATTTGTTGAGATGGAGGTAGGTAGGATCTTTGTGCCCTATCCGGCAGCCTTGGTTCACAGGTTGTATTAGGCTGTTGCCGGTGATATGGGTGAACTCTGGCCGATGGAGTTTCATGAGGCCCACTGTTTTGGCCTCCTTTGTCCAGTCCCTTCACCTGTTTGGACAGGTCTCCAAGCAACTGATGCGGCGGTGGAGCGGTAATGGTCGGCACAACCCCGCGAATTTGGGGTTTAGTGTGGGCTATATGGAGCTCTTACGCAGGCAATTTATCTCATACTGGGCATTGCATAGGAGTGCCAGTGCATCATGCTATTTACTGGACACATTATCCCCGACCAGGGTTTAGCAAACGCCGTTATGCCCGTGGAGAACCTTTCTCCAAGGTATTATTGAGAACATGACTCCGGAGTTGGTGCGTATTTAGGCAATCAATGGTGCCCGCCAATTCGTGGTGCAGGGTTCACCTGTCTGGGTGGAAACGGCAAACTTCACTCACCACATCCAGCATATCCTCCTCATGCTCTGGTTCAGCGGTCACTGGCTGTCCCTGGTCGTCGTCAAACTCAGCAGCTGGGCAATCATTAATGCTTCTGGCTGGAGACGATGAGGAGCTGAGTGGTGTCCTTACACGGCTAGTGGATGCCCGCGAATGCCACTCTTCTCGTTCCCGGTCCCGCTGGAGGTGTTGCACCACTAAGAGCTCCAACCGCTCTATGCGACTCAAGTGACTCCGAAGTAAAATATGCTGTTATGGGTCAAGATTCTTCAGACTGATGGAGTAGTGGGGAGAACACTGCAAAGTGGTGGGGTTGGGGCACGTCCTGGTAAGTGATAGGTGGATACAGGTGAGGGGAGGGTGTGAATCCCTGTCCCCACACCTCTCCACTTCTATATCTCTTCTCGTAGGTGAAGATCAACTACAAACCGATGTTCCATGCCCAAAGGGCTGAGTAGAAGGGAGGTCAGTTAGGACGTTAATGCTTGTGGATTCAAACTTAACAAGGTGCAATATTTTAAATCAGGTTTATACTTCAAACTAAGATGCCGCTGCCCGCCAATTCTGATGGAAATTAAAGAACCCTAACTTGAATTTGAATGACACTGTTGGTGCTGGAATCTTGGCCAATATTTATTTTTCAGGTAATATCATGAAAACAGACCGTAAAAAAACAAAAGGCTGGAGATGTGAGTGGGTCAAGAAGCATCTTGAAGGGTCCAGACCCTTCAACAGGCTGATGGAATAGCAGTGAGAAAGCAGGAAAAGAAAGGTGGGAGTGGGGCAAAACCTGGCAAGTGATAGGTGGATAAAGTGATGGGGATGATTGGCGGTGGAGTTGACAGCGAAGACGGATACTAAGACACTTTTGCATAACCACATGTATGCACAGAACAGAGTCAAGAGCCAAGAGTGTTTTATTGTCATATGTCCCAGATAGAACAATGGAATTCTTACGCAGCAGCACAACAGAATATGTAAACATAGTACACTGTAAACAATATAACAAAAAAGAGAAAAAAAGGTTCAGTGCATACTGACATAAACATACATATATATACTGTATGTACACACAAAAAAACCCAATAATAGTGCAATGATAACAATAATAACAATAATAGTGTATGTAGTTCAAAGCTTATTTGAGGTATAGTGTTTAATAACCCAATTGCTGTAGGGAAGAAGCTGTTCCTGAACCTGGACGTTACAGTTGTCGGGTTCCTGTACCTTCTTCCCGATGGCAGGGGTGAAATGAGTGCGTGGTCAGGGTGCTGTGGGTGTCTGATTATGCTGGCTGCATTTTTGAGGCAGCGACTCCGGTAGATCCCTTCGATAGCGGGGAGGTCAGAGCCGGTGATGGACTTGGCAGCGTTCATAGCATTTTGCAGTCTATAGATCACATACAGGCAGGTAAGGGTTGGTCTTGCTATCATGTTTGGCACGGTTATTGTGGGCAGTCGTCCATGTTCTTCTCTACATCTGTAGCCAAAGTTAACGGCAGTACTCCTGATGGATTCTTTGATGCAGCTGCAGCATAAGTTTAATTAACTTTTCAATCCCCTTAAGGTATGGAGCTATATTTCAACAATTATATAAATTGCATTTTGTACTTGTCTTCTCTTGGACATCCAGATCTCTCTGCTCATCCACGGTTCATAATTTGTTACCATTTAAAAAACTTATTAACAGTCATCAAATAAAAATACTTTAATGGTCTCAGTGTTTATTTGGCAAAACAAGGCACATGTGAATTGGTGTTATATAATCAGTTTAATAATACAGTAGGAGTTGCAGTTAACAGGAGTTAGGAAAGACTATATTGTGAGAGTGCTTGTAATGAGGAGAGGCCCCTGATTGAAATATGTTGTTCTCACTGGAACAGATAGAATGGGGAGAAGCCCCATTGATATTTCTGTTCACTTGGAAAAATATTCCAGATTCAGTACTTGATTGTCATGGGCCTGATTATTTTTCTTGCATTAAAAATCATTTTATCCACATACGATTCCACGGATCATGCACCCTTGAACCAAATACACGTCAAGATTTGGGTCTTTCGTGTGAAAGATAGACAGAGTGGAATTCTCTTATCTGCATCATAATGACACTATTTGCCAGATATGCTACGATATACATATTTTAATTGTATTGAATTATTGTAACTGGCATACATTTTCTACGTCCAATATGTTCAGAGCACTTACAATGCAGATTGAAACTTTTGGAAGGTGTTCTGCATTGCAAACAAAAAGTCCTGATCCAGCATCAAATCAAAGTATAGAAATACTGTGGTAACATGGAATTATGACAATTTTAGCAATCACTGAATCCATATTTAGTAAATTTGGATAATTACTGTCATGTTCACATATAATGTATCTGGTTTATCATCTACACCATTAAATACCATGATTGTCAGTGACAACTGTTAGTCATATTGATAAAATGAAGTTCTCATCCTGAGGCAGAACTAGTGCTGGACAACATTCCCATCCGGAATAGCTTTCCATTAGATTACCATTAAATCCAAATAACAGAATTTTAAAACTTTCTTAAAACCACTACAATGTTAAAATTAAATGGTTATTCCTTTGTCCTGACATAGGTGACCTAGACTGAGGCCAAGAAATCACATGTCTTCCTCTTCCAAGGACTCTTACCAATTTTCTGCATTTGCACCATAGAAAGCATCTCATTTGGATGCATCACAACTTGGTTTGGCAACTGCTCTGCCCAAATCTGCAAGAAATTGGAGGAGACACAAATTGCTGGAGTAAATCAGCTGGTCAGGCAGCATCTCTGTTCTCCAAAGATGCTGCCTGACCTGCTGAGTTACTCCAGCATTTTGTGACCTTGTGTGTGTTAACACGGATCTGCAGTTCCTTGTTTCTAGAAATTGCAGAGTTGTGGATGCAGCCGAGTTAATCATGTAAACAAACCTCTTTGCTAACAACTTGATCTAGACTTCATGCTGCCTCGGGAAAGCAGCCAACATAATCTAGGCTCTCTCACACCCCAGGCATTCCTTCTGCTCCCCAATCCCATTGCACGGAAAATACAAAAACTTGAAAGCACATACCTCCAGATTCAAAAACAGCTTCTCAGACGCTTGTTATGGCCCTTGCATTTTTGTTATCTGCACTTTATCTGCAGCTATAACACTAAATTCTGCACTCTGGTTCCATTCATGTTACAGTTTTTCACCGTATCTTGGTAACGACAATAATAAACCAATACTAATACTAATACCAACACCAGGCTCTGGGACTCCAGACCTAGAACAGGCATTGGTTCCCCACTATCACACTAGGTTTATCATTGTCAATTTATATTACTGATTAAATGGAATAATAATCAGGAGCTTGGTCTTACAATTTTTTATGTTTATGTAATTTAACGTTCTAGGACTTCTTCCAAGATGAAGAAAATTTGATGCTGACATTACACAGAGGAAGAAAACTTTTCTGATGTCTTTGCCCCAAAATAATCAGTCACATAATGTACACTACAGGAAACGACATGCTTGGCTATTTGTTTTGGCGACTCCAACTCAGGTACTTTAGGTTCACAGACACTTTCCCCCCTCACCATCTGCCATTATCGGAAACACAAGCTGAGCTTTGATTTCAGTGAAGAAATATTTGTTGCTTAGTAACCACTGTAAGGAAGGATTTTTTTTCATATATTCTTTATCTAGATCTGGGTGTCACTGGCAGGACCGACATTTATTGCCCACCCTTATTGCTTCCCTTGGGAAGGTTATGGTGAGCTGCCTTCATGAGCCACTGAAAGCTTTCTGCTGAAGGTATTTCCATGGTGCTTTTGGAACTGGCGTTTCGGAATTCGGATCCAATGACAGCGAAGGGCCAGCAAGCGCCACCACCTGCAGATTCCACATGCTGCATGACTGGAGGGGAATCTGCAGGTGATAGCATTTCCAAGTGCCTGCTCCCCGAGCCTTTCTGGGTATGTTAGCATTCTATATGGGAGTTTAGTTTAGTTTTAGTTTAATACCATAAGTGATAGGAGCAAAATTAAGCCCATCGTCTACTCTGCAATTTAATCATGGCTGATCTATCTCTCGCATCTAAACCCATTCTCCTCCCTTCTCTCCATAACCCCCTGACACCTGTACTAATCAAGAATCTATCTATGGAGAGAAGGAATGGGTGACGTTTCGGGTTGAGACCCTTCTTCAGACTGTCGGTCTGAAGAAGAGTCTCGACTGGAAACGTCACCCATTCCTTCTCTCCAGAGATGCTGCCTGTCCCGCTGAGATACTCCAGCTTTTTGTGCCAACCTTCGATTTCAACCAGCATCTGCAGTCTATCGCTGCCAATTTCTGCCTGGTAGATGGAGATAATCCTTGGGCAGTCAGGAAACGAGTAGCTTACCGCAAGGTATTTAACCTTTGACCCATTATTGTAGGCATGATATTCATGTGGCTGGACCAGGTATCCAGTATCCTACTGAATATAATATGACATATAACCATATAACAATTACAGCAGGGAGACAGGCCCTCTCGGCCCTTCCAGTCCGTGCCGACCATTTGTTTTCCCCTAGTCCCATCTACCTGCACTCAGACCATACCCCTCCATTCCCTTCACGTCCATATAACTATCCACTTTACTCTTAAATGTTAAAATAGATCCTGCCTCCACCACCTCTGCTGGAAGCTCATTCCACACAGCCACCACCCTCTGAGTAAAGAAGTTTCCCCTCACGTTACCCCTAAACTTCTGTCCCTTAATTCTCATGTCATGCCCTCTTGTTTGAATCTTCCCTACCCTCAATGGGAAAAGCTTATCCACGTCAACTCTGTCTATCCCTTTCATCATTTTAGAGACCTCAATCAAGTCCCCCCTTAACTTTCTGCGCTCCAAAGAATAAAGACCTAACTTGTTCAACCTTTCTCTGTAACATAGTTGCTGGAACCCTGGCAACATTCTAGTAAATCTCCTCTGTACTCTCTCTATTTTGTTGACATCCTTCCTATAACTAGGCGACCAAAATTGTACACCATACTCCAGAATTGGTCTTACCAATGCCTTGTACAATTTTAACATTACTTCCCTACTCCTATATTCAATGCTCTGATTTATAAAGGCCAGCACACCAAAGGCTTTCTTTACCACCCTATCTACATGCGATTCCACCTTCAGGGAACTATGCACAGTTATTCCTAGATCCCTCTGTTCCACAGCATTCCTCAATTCCCTACCATTTACCATGTACTTCCTATTTTGATTTGTCCTGCCAAAAACAGGTGGCAAAAACAGGAAAGCAGACTATTATTTAAATGGTGGCCGATTAGGAAAAGGGGAGATGCAGCGAGACCTGGGTGTCATGGTACACCAGTCATTGAAAGTAGGCATGCAGGTGCAGCAGGCAGTGAAAAAAGCGAATGGTATGTTAGCTTTCATAGCAAAAGGATTTGAGTACAGGAGCAGGGAGGTTCTACTTCAGTTGTACAGGGTCTTGGTGAGACCACACCTGGAGTATTGCGTACAGTTTTGGTCTCCAAATCTGAGGAAGGACATTATTGCCATAGAGGGAGTGCAGAGAAGGTTCACCAGACTGATTCCTGGGATGTCAGGACTGTCTTATGAAGAAAGACTGGATAGACTCGGTTTATACTCTCTGGAATTTAGGAGATTGAGAGGGGATCTTATAGAAACTTACAAAATTCTTAAGGGGTTGGACAGGCTGGATGCAGGAAGATTGTTCCCGATGTTGGGGAAGTCCAGGACATGGGGTCACAGCTTAAGGATAAGGGGGAAATCCTTTAAGACCGAGATGAGAAAGACTTTTTCACACAGAGAGTGGTGAGTCTCTGGAACTCTCTGCCACAGAGGGTAGTTGAGGCCAGTTCATTGGCTATATTTAAGAGTGAGTTGGATGTGGCCCTTGTGGCTAAGGGGATCAGAGGGTATGGAGAGAAGGCAGGTACGGGATACTGAGTTGGATGATCAGCCATGATCATATTGAATGGCGGTGCAGGCTCGAAGGGCTGAATGGCCTACTCCTGCACCTAATTTCTATGTTTCTATGTTTCTATGTAAGATGTAGCACTTCACACTTATCAGCATTAAACTCCATCTGCCATCTTTCAGCCCACTTTTCCAAATGGCCCAAATCTCTCTGTAGACTTTGAGAATCTACTTCATTATCCACAATACCACCTATCTTATTATCATCTGCATACTTACTTATCCAATTTTCCACCGCATCATCCAGATCATTGATGTACATGACAAACAACAGTGGACCGAACACAGATCCCTGAGGCACCCCACTGGTCACCGGCTTCCAACCTGACAAACAGCCATCCACCATTACTCTCTGACATCTCCCATTCAGCCACTGTTGAATCCATCTTGCTACTCCGTCCATTAACACCCAAAGATTGAACCTTCTGAACCAACCTTCCATGGGGAACCTTGTCAAAGGCCTTACTGAAATCCATATAGACAACATCCACTGCTTTACCCTCATCAATTTCCCTAGTTACCGCTTCAAAAAATTCAAGAAGGTTTGTCAAACATGACCTTCCAGGCACAAATCCATGTTGACTGTTCCTGATCAGACCCTGTTTATCCAGATGCTTATATATATTATCTCTAAGTATCCTTTCCATTAATTTGCCCACCACTGACGTCAAAACTAATAGGTCTATAATTGCTAGGTTTATTCTTTGAACCCTTTTTAAACAATGGAACAACATGCGCAGTACCCCAATCCTCCGTCACTATTCCCGGTTCTAATGACATTTGAAATATTTCTGTCATAGCTCCTGCTATTTCTACACTAACTTCCCTCAATGTCCTAGGGAATATCCTGTCAGGACCTGGAGACTTATCCACCTTTATATTTTTCAAAAGTGTCAGTACTTCCTCCTCTTTGAATCTCATAGTTTCCATAGCTACTCTACTTTTTTTCCCTTACCTCACAGAGTTCAATATCCTTCTCCTTGGTGAATACCGAAGAAAATAAATTGTTCAATATCTCCCCCATCTCTTTTGGCTCTGCAGATAGCTGTCCATTCTGGTTCTCTAATGGTCCAATTTTATCCCTCGTTATCCTTTTGCTATTAATATAGCTGTAGAAACCCTTTGGATTTACTTTCACCTTTCTTGCCAAAGCAACCTCATATCTTCTTTTAGCCTTCCTAATTTCAACCTAACAGGGACATAAAGATTCTGTACTCTTACAATTTCCCCTTTAAATGTCCTCCATTTCTCTTCTACATCCTTCCCATGAAACAAAGTGTCCCAATTCACTCCTTTAAAATCCTCACGCATTCCCTCAAAGTTAGCCTTTCTCCAATCAAAAATCTCCACTCTAGGTCCTGTTCTGACTCGCTCCATAATTATATTGAAACTAATGGTATTGTGATCACTGGTCCCGAAGTGCTCACCAACGCATACCTCCGTCACCTGTCCTGCCTCATTTCCTAACAGGAGGTCCAGCACTGCCCTTCTCTGGTCGGTACCTCTATGTACTGCTGCAAAAAACTATCCTGCACACATTTTACAAACTCCAAACCATCCAGCCCATTTACAGAATGTGTTTCCCAGTCTATTTTTGGGAAATTGAAATCTCCCACAATCACTACCTTGTGCTTACTACTAATATCTGCTATCTCCTTACATATTTGCTCTTCCAATTCTCGCTCCCCATTTGGCGGTCTATAGTACACCCCTAAAAGTGTTGCTACCCCGTTCCCACTTCTCAGTTCCACCCAAATAGCCTCCCTAGACGAACCCTCTAATATATCCTGCCAAAGCACTGCTGTAATATCCTCTCTGACAAGCAATGCAACACCTCCACCTCTGGTCCCTCCAATTCTATCACCCCGGAAGCAACGAAATCCTGGAATATTTAGTTTCCAATCACAGCCCTCCTGCAACCATGTTTCACTGATTGCCACAACATCATATTTCCAGGTGTCAATCCAGGCTCTAAGTTCATCCACCTTACTTACAATGCTCCTAGCATTAAAATATGCACATTTTATAAACCCACCATCCTTTATTCTCTGTCTATTATCTTTTTCATCTTTCTCGCCTACATTTTGGGTCCGAGTGCTTCCCTTCTCTGCCTCTTGCCCCACACCCTGTCCCCTAGCCCCCTCTACCCGAGTCCCTCCCCCCAGCCTTTCTAGTTTAAAGTCTTCCCAGTAGCCTTTGCAAATCTCCCCTGCCAGGATATTGGTCCCCTTCGGGTTCAAGTGCAACCCGTCCTCTGCGTACAGATCATGCCTTCCCCAGAAGAGGTCCCAGTGATCAAGAAACTTGAATCGCTGCCCCACTGCACCAGTCCCTCTGCCACGCATTTAGCCTCCACCTCATTTCATTCCTACTCTCACTGTCACGCGGCACAGGCAGTAATCCTGAAATCGTTACCCTTTTGGTCCTTCTCTTTAACTTTCCCCCCAACTCCCTAAATTCTCCCTTCAGGACCTCGTCACTTTTTCTGCCTATGTCATTGGTGCCTATGTGTACCACAACATCAGGCTCCTCTCCCTCCCTTATCAGAATCTTTTGGACACGTTCTGACACATGCGAGACCCTGGCACCAGGGAGGCAAACTACCATCCGGGGTCTCCCGACTGCGTCCACAGAATCGCCTATCCGACCCCCTAACTATAGAGTCCCCTATTACAATTGCCCTCCTCTTTTTTGCTACCCTTCTGAGCATCAGGGCCGGTCTCTGTGCCGGAGGCCCGGCCGCTGTTGTTGCCCCAGCTAGGCTGTCCCCTCCAATCGTACTCAAACCCGAGTACCTATTTTCCAGTTGTACGGTCACAGGGGTACTCTCTAGCCCCTGCCTCTGCCCCTTGCCCTTCCTAACCGTGACCCACTTGTCTGCCTCCTGTGGTCTGGGAGTGACTGCCTCCCTGTAGCTCCTCTCTATGACCTCCTCACTCTCCCTGACCAGACGGAGGTCGTCGAGCTGCTGCTCCAGGTTCCTTACACGATCCTTTAGGAGCCCCATCTCGACACACCTGGCGCAGATGTGTACGTCTGGAGGGCTATCAGATTCCCTGACCTCCCACATCTGACATCCAGAACAGTACACTGCCCTGGCCTTCATACTGCCCCCCCTTACACAGGATACAATAGCAACACAATATAAAATCACTACAAACTGCTGGGATCTGACTGTAAATCAGCTGCTTTCCCTAGTCCACTTCCCACCAATCAGCTGCTTTCCCTAGTCCACTTCCCACCAATCAGCGGCTTCCTAAAAAAAAACCCACTTCTCCAAATGGAATGTTATGGATTTGGGTAAAAACAAGCCCCGCGCTAGATTTTATAGCTTACCCGGTCGGGTCGCTCCTCCCCCTCCTCCTCTTCCAACGGCTCCTGTGGGCCTCGTTCGGGTGTCGCTCTCCTCCCCCTCCTCCTCTTCCAACGGCTCCTGTGGGCCTCTGAAAAAAAACAAGCCCCGCGCTAGATTTTATAGCTTTTCCGTCGGGTGTCGCTCCTCCCCCTCCTCCTCTTCCAACGGCTCCTGTGGGCCTCTGCTTGGCAGAGGTTTGGGCAACTCACAGATTAACTCCCTGAAGAGTCCAGGGCAAATGGATAAAATAATTTTTGTTGTAGATTTTATTGTTTGCACTTCGGCAGCACAATGCTACTCGCTATTTATTAGCCCATACCTGAACATTGTCTATATATTGTCCCATACAGCATGGGCTGCTTCAATATTGAAGTGCAATCATCTGCAAACATCTAAGATGTGGAAAAATATTGCATGCCACACTCTCATTATTCGACTATCATTACACTATGCAAAACACAGAATATGCCAAGCCCCACTTTCAGTGAAAAGCATTGGAAAGTTTAGTTTAGAGATACTACGTGAAACGGGTTCTTTGGGCCCAATGAGTCCACTCTGACCATCAATCACCTATTCACACTAGTTCTATATTATCCCACTTTCGCATCCACTCCCTACACACTAGGGGCAATTTACAGAAGCTAATTAACCTACAAGCCCGTAGGTCTTTGGGATGTGGGAGGATACTGGAGGATCTAAAATAAACCCATATGGTCACGGCATTTTATGCTACAAACTTTTATACCATTTACTTGATCAAGATACATTTTACTGGTGAAAGAGGTAAACAACTTTATTCCCAAAATACTTTATTCGCAAAATATAATAGCGACAATGAACGTAATTCATTCATGCCCCCCCCCTCAAGTCAGACGGCATCTGTGGAAAGGGAAACAGTGTTAACAATTCAGGTCATTCATCAAAACTGGGAAAGGGAATAAAAAAGGCAATATTACGTTGCAAAGAAGAAGTGGGAGAGATAAACAAGATAAAGGGAATATTGATGGGCAGGTAAGGTCAGTTCATACGGATTGATGGAGCAGTGATTATGTTTCTTTGCAAGTTACATTGCAGTAATGGGAAGAGAAAAACGGAACCAATATCACTGTTGGATGACTTGCAGCAGAAATGGCCAATTTTGAAACGGACAAAGTGAGTTACGGAAAGTGGGAGAATTTGATATTGGGTCCGGAAGGCTGCAACATTCCCAGACAGAAGATGAGATAATATTCCTCCAGCTTACATTGAGCTTCATTGTAACGGTGAAGTTTATTTTTCAGTTTGACAGTATTAGAATTGCTTTTTGTGCATAGGAATAATGACCCTACCCGGTTTTTCTCGCCTGTAGCTTTCTATAGATGTATCATGCACCCTTTCCTTGAACTGGTTTTAGGAATGTGAATTGCTTTTTTCTTTGTGTTTATGGTTCTAGCAGAGCACATATCCATGCATATTATGTTCTGTCTCATGTTATAGAAAAATATGTGATTACTCCTTATGGAGTGCAGGGGGGATTTACAAAGATATCATCGGGACTGAAGAATTATGGTTACGAGGAAAGACTGACTAGCCTTGGGGTGTTTTCTTTCGAATTGAATTAAATTATGAGAGGACATAGAACATAGAACAGTACAGCACAAGAACAGGCCCTCGACCCACAATATTTTTTCCAAACAAGATGCCAAGACCAGCTCTTTTCTGCCTGTTCGTAATTCATATCTTCCCTCCCTGTATATCCACAGGCTTATCCAAAAGTCTCTTAAATCCACTTTCATATTTGCCTCAGCCACCACCACTGCAAAGCGTTCCAGGCAGTCAGTTTAAACATCTTCTTAAACTTTGACCTCAATGAAGGCAAGTACGCCATCTGCCTTCGATATCACTCTAGCTACTTGTGTGACCACTTTCAGGAAGTTGTGGACTTCGACCTCAAGATCCCACTGTACATCAATGCTATTACTGGGGACTCGCCCGCCACGGATGGAGAACCTACGCCACGAACCAAACCACGCCGGGAAGGCCCTCTGCAGATTGAGGACTGATGGGAAAGAATGGATCGACTGGGCTTATCTATATTACTAAAATTCTGATCTTGACCTCTTTTGGCTCGCTGTGCTGTGATTTCCGAGAGAACGCCACCACCTACGGCCATCATTTTTGGCCACCTCGCTCAGAGCCGCCCTCCGCCTTCCTGAACCGGAGGATTTTCCCATCGATGAAAAATCAGAGATATTAATGTTTTTAATTTTTTTTCCATTCTCTCTGCTGCCCCTGCTGGTGGGAAGGACTATAAAACCCAGAAGTGGTGTGCCTCACTCAGTCTCTGCAAGATGGAGGAAGCGAGAGGGTTATGTCTCTCTGAATACCACTAAATGCATGTCTACTCAACTGTGAGTGCCCTTAATGTGGTTTGAAAATGAAAATATGGTTGGTTTCAAGTAGAAATTCACTGCAAATGGCTGTCTTTGGGGAGAAGTAGAAATGCACTGCAAATGGCTGTCTTTTGGGTGGGGTGGGGGGGGGGGGTTGGGGTTGAAGTAGAAATGCACTGCAAATGGCTGTTTTTGGGTGGGGGATGGGGTTGAAGTAGAAATGCACTGCAAATGGCTCTCTTTTGGTGTGTGTGGGGGGTGGGGGGGGGGGGGTTAGTGGTAGGAAACCGAACCTGAATTTGGTGGCCTTGCACCCTGCTTGAAGTGGTATGAAGCTGCACTTGAATTTAGTGGCCTTGCCCCTGCTCGAAGAGGTACGAAAGTGCACTTGAATTTGTGGCCTTGCACTCTGCTTGAAATGGAATTTCAAGGAATAGCCATGTGTCAACTGCCAGCCCACCAGCCATGAGTGAGCTGCCAGCACATCATGCTTGAGGGACTGAGCTGCCACCCCAAGAATCCATATGGCCCACAATGTCCATACTAGCCCTCTGGAGACCAGTAGTCCCTGCAGCCAACAACACCCATACCAGCGCTCCAGAAAGCCCCCCTCCCCCCCACTGGCCACCAATATTGGAATTGGTGGAGAGGTGGAATATTGCGTCGGGGGACCAGCCCTCCTGTGTGAACATGGGACCCAACGGGCCCCACTTAGTCTAGTATTCACTGGAATTTGGAAAGATGAGAGGGGATCTTATAGATACATATAAAATTCTTAAAGGATTGGACAGGATAGATGCAGGAAAATTGTTCCCGATGTTGGGGGAGTCCAGAACCAGGGCTAACTGTTTAGGAATAAGGGGTAGGCCATTTAGGACGGAGATGAGGAAAAACCTTTTCACCAAGAGAGTTGTGAATATGTGGAATTCTCTGCCACAGAAGGCAGTGGAGGCCAATTTACTGGATATATTCAAGAGAGAGTTAGATATACAGTAGCTCTTAGGGCTAACAGAATCAAGAGATATGGGGAGAAAGCAGGAACGGGGTACTGATTTTGGATGGTCAGCCATGCTCATATTGAATGGCGGTGCTAGCTCGAAGGGCCAAATGGCCTACTTTTGCACCTATTTTCTATGTTTCTAGGAAAGAATTGCAGATGCTGGTTTAAATCGAATGTTGACGCAAAATGCTGGAGTAACTCAGCGAAAAACAAGCAGCATCTCTGGAAAGAAGGAATGGGTGACAATTTAGGTCTGAAGAAGGGTCTCGACCGGAAACGCCACCCATTCCATTTCTCCAGAGCTGTTGCCCGTCCTGCTGAGTTACTCCAGCATTTTGTGTCTACCATGTATGTTTCTATAGGAACCCACCTGGAGGGGCGATAAAGAGACCGTACTTCACTTTCTCCCCCACCAACCTAACAAAAATGCAACTTCACACTTTTTTTTTTCAATATCAACCAGAGTAATCACAATTCTGTTATTCCCATGTATACCTCAAACAGACCCTACCTTTGCTCCCTTTACCTTTTTCATTCATCTTTCATCAGCATTCCTTTGTCATTTATTCTTTGCCTATAACCCAATAAAATACTTTGTCTTTGGTTGTCTCCCCACTTTCCATTTTCCTCTGCATCTTTTCATATATTTATAATTTTCCTGTATTTCTCCTCACTTACATGGCACATAATGTGTAAGTACATTTACAAAGACACAAATCCTTCGTTCAGATTACAACTGTGCTACTGAAGCACATTGTGCTTATTGCATATAATGGATGTAGGGCATAGTGGTCCAATGTCCAAATTGTAAGACACCAAAACTGTAGTAGAAGAGGTACTCAGCTAAAGAGCAGTTCTGCATAAATAGCAAAGAGCACTCAGGCCATTTTTCTCCAAATTGTATTTTAATTGGAAGTTGTTCACTTGGGTGGTAGGAAGGCAAAGTTTTATGCAAATGTGTTCATTTTCCAGAAGAAATTACAAGGCAGATCTGCCTCATGTTCAAAATGGATTAATTTCTTGGATCCAATGATTGTAGTAGCAGGCCAAGCCATTGGTACCCATTCCTACTTATCCATTCAGCAAGATTGACCTTGCATTGATTTATGCCCAGTCAATTTCACCAATGTACCTGGGATGGAAACAATGGTCTATGGAGGGTACTGTCAACTTAAACCATCGCTGTTGAGAAGTGTGAATGTGCTGATGTGAAACACGTGAACAGAACTGGAAAGAAACTCCCAGAGAGAATGAGCCTTTAATGACATTTACTGATCACAAATTACGTGACCATGATCCTTAATATCACTTTTTTTTAATGATTCTAGTGACTTCAAAGGATTAAAATGGTCAAGTCATAGGCCTTCACCCCTTTGAAGTGTGGCTTTACTGTGTCTAAAATCAGCAGAATAATAGTGGTGACATGCCATCACCTACCTTTGCTACATTATCTGCTTCCCCAATGTTCTCACTAGGCAGATAGACACAAAATGCTGGAGTAACTCAGCGGGACAGGCAGTATCTCTGGAGAGAAGGAATGGGAGACGTTTCGGGTCGAGACTCATCTTCAGACTGATGCCAGGGGAGTGGGTGGTACACAGATAAGGAAGTATATAGATAAAGAAGCGTAAGTAGTGAAAACATGACCAAGGAATGGAGTCAAGGAACATGTTGAAAAGATCATTGTTTTGTTGGGAGAAGAATAAACGTGGTCCGTAGAATCGGAGAGCCGGAGGAATCACAGAGGGGGAGCAGTGACAGAGGATGTTGCTGAAGGAGGAGAACTTCTTCGAGGTAGACATACTTGAGGAGATTTCACAGAGGGGGGGGGGGGGGGGAGCAAAACAAATCTCACTGAGCAGGGTGGTTTAAAAGCAGCTTTCAATTCAATCGACTAAAAGAATGAACGGAGAATAATAAGAAACTAAAATGGTGCAAAATATCTTTGTACCAAAATCTTGGAGATTGATTCTACTTGTTATTAAAATTCCCTTCGGCAAGATGCAAACTGACAGACAGGGTTAATTACTGGTACTCTAGTCATCACCTCCTTATGAAGCAGATTCATCTATTGCCTTATTCAGAAACAAAATAATGTTTCAATTTATTAACAATGTTTTTATCCAGTTGATGTTTGGTTAATGATTTGATATTGGTCCTAACTTAGTTAGGCTACAGTGATGTTCCTTGTGTGATGTGACAGACACATTTGTGATGCACATTGAATGTACACCATAAACGTACACACACATTACACGTCATACCTAAAGTGTGAGGTGCGTGTTACTTTGTTGATTTGGGTGGAATTTGGCGACTGGAAAATTGTTGCATTATCTCAATCATGCCATGTTGATAAAACTAGCAGTGCAGACACAATGAATATCCTTTGGGCACAAACAAAAACGGTAGAGTATTGCACAAATCAGTTTGCAGTCCAATCCAAAACACTAACAATATCTGTCTTGCATATACGCACTGACCGAGCATCGGCACCTCTTTTAAATGGAAAACTACAAAGATTCACAGATTCTCTGGGGTGAAGTAATTTCTTCTCAACACCCGACCCGCTGAACTTGTAAAGAAATAAACCTGGGGATGCAGGAATCTGAAAAGTAAACAGAAAAGCTGGACGAAATCAACCAGTCGAGCAGAATCTGTGGAAAAATAAAACCTTCAATATTTCAGATTTAAGATCCTTCATCAGAACTCTTTTCGCTTTTCCCACCGACGCTGCTTAATCAACTGAGTTCTTGCAGCATTTGTGCTTTAGTTTTACACCCCTTACCCTGCAATGGTGCCCCAGCCAGAGAAGACATCATCCCTCTGTCAATTCCCAAAAGAATGTTATAGATTTCAATAAGATCACCTATTTTACTTTGGAGTTCACTTGAGTGACTACGTGAAGAAGGCCGTCCCCACGCATGCGCGTCATTATGTCTGTCGCATTGCGCACTGACTGACTGGCGGGCGCGCTGCTCCTGCCAGCGGTAAGTTTTTAAACCTGGAAGGTAAGTTTAAACTTATTTCTAGGCTGTATTTTGTATTGCAGGAAGCTCTTTACAGACTTTGCCTGCTGGATTCAGGGCGAAGTCCGGACGGGCCGCGGGGGAACCTTTATGGACCGCGGGGAACCCCCAGTCACGGACCATAGGGGGAATCCCGGTCATGACCTCGGGGAATCCTGAAAACGGACCGCGGGGAACCCTGGCGGTGGAGCCAGTGGCTTCAGACTGGTGCTGGTAGCACCTAGGCAACCCTGTTTGGAGGAGTAGCCATAAATTATGTCTCCCTCTCTGCAGAGGGGAGCGTAGGGAAGAGGCCCATTCATTCAAACAACTCGGGCCAGGAGCACCTAGGCAACCCCGCTTGGAGGGTTAGCCACAAAATTATATCTCCCTCTCTGAGGAGGGGAGCGTAGGGAAGAGGCCCTTTAACTCAAACGAGTCGGGCCAGGAGGAGGAGAGGATCCCCTCCTTCATGGGTAATGTTTTAAACGTTCAAACCAAATGGAGCACCTGATGGAATGGTGATATACTCCAAACGAGGGAGTTATCAGCCCGGGTATTATGGAGAACCCGCAGGCAGCGGCACCTATTTCAGGGCTGCACAATGTCTCCCTCTCTGAGGAGGGGAGCATTCAGGGTAAGTTTTCAGTCTGAAGCAGAGCAAAAAGCCTGATAATGGTCCGCTGGAGGGTCATGTCAGCCCAGGTATCCTCAGGGGCCTGCAGCAGCACCTGTTTTTTAGGGCTGCCTACGAATCTCCCTCTCTGTGGAGGGGAGTGCGAGTGGTCAGTATGTAACTGACTTCAAATTCGAAGTATGTCCGTGGAACATACTGGAGCACATGCATATGGCTCTAAGGAAATTCTCGCAAACAAATACCCGGAAGGGGCCAGAGTTCCCCTCACGCCGGCAGTGAACAGCGCTATCAGGGTGACGTTGGCGGAAAGAAACCAGCTGCCGAAGCTTTCTCTTCAGGTAAGACTTATCCAACAGGTATACCTGGATGAGGAAGCAAAAGCTGTCGGACTAATCCAGGCGGCGAACAAAGCTTCCTCTTTTCGGCGACAACACATCCCACACCTCATTGGCAGTAAGCAGTTTACTGAAGCTGGTGGCAGCTTGAAAGCTGCCAAGGTCCAAGCCGGTCTCAGGAAATATGGAAACCACACACCCACCCAGTCCTACTCTTCACTCAAGGACGGGAATAGAACCCACATCAGGGCGTTTGGGCTTACCATAAGACCACCAGTAACCATGGAGGTAGGTGGGTCTGGTTCTTCCAAAACATGCGGTATGTGGACCATTTACAAGTTGGTAATATTTACGCTTGTTTTCTGTACAAATGACAATGATAAGATTCAGATTTATTGCTAACATGTGAGAGTCATATATTATAGCCAGAGTTGTCTTTTTGAGGCAGGCTCACTATTGTGGCCATGATCACCTTTCGAGACAAGCTACTGGAATCTGGCCAGAGTTGTCATTCAAGACGGGCATGGAATAATGGCAGGCGTGGCCTGTTCATGGTGAAAGATGGAGGGTGTCGGTTTCTACTTGATTTAACTTATTTCCTTAGGATCTTATAGAAACATAGAAACATAGAAGAATGGGTGCAGGAGTGGGCCATTCGGCCCTTCAAGCCTGCGCCGCCTTTCAGGATCATGGGTATAGCCAGTGGACTGGCCACGACTGCCTTCTGTGGCAGAGAATTCCAGAGACTCACCACTCTCTGTGTGAACTCTTATGACATGCATCGATTTCGAAGATGAATTCCATTCAGGTCCCAGTCACTGGGATACTAGGAGACATTTGGAATTTATATGGATGGGGCAATGATAACAGTTAATGCGTTGTAAATGGGCTACTTCAGCTCCCAGGTCATCTACCAAATTACTAAACCGGTGCTGGGACTGCTCAGAGCACAAAAACACTTGTTATGGCTTATCTGGATGATATTCTAAAGGCTGTGTTGCTAAAATCAACTGTTTCAGCCGCAATTATTTGATAAATTGAGGTCCTCATCCATCCAGTTACTTCAAGTTGATACCAACTATAGTTATTGATTATTCGGGTTTACCTTTAACTATAAATGTATCAGTGACTCCGCCCTGCTGCAACATTACAAGCAGTGATGCAACACCAGACTTAGATATACTATTACATTGATGTGGAACTTTGAACAGCAAGGGTATTTAACCATATAACCATATAACCATATAACAATTACAGCATGGAAACAGGCCCTCTCGGCCCTTCCAGTCCGTGCCGACCATTTGTTTTCCCCTAGTCCCATCTACCTGCACTCAGACCATACCCCTCCATTCCCTTCACGTCCATATACCTATCCACTTTACTTTTACATGTTAAAATCGATCCTGCCTCCACCACTTCTACTGGAAGCTCATTCCACACAGCCACCACCCTCTGAGTAAAGAAGTTCCCCCTCACGTTACCCTAAACTTCTGTCCTTAATTCTCATGTCATGCCCTCTTGTTTGAATCTTCCCTACCCTCAATGGGAAAAGCTTATCCACGTCAACTCTGTCTATCCCTTTCATCATTTTAAAGACCTCAATCAAGTCCCCTTAACCTTCTGCGCTCCAAAGAATAAAGACCTAACTTGTTCAACCTTTCTCTGTAACATAGTTGCTGGAACCCTGGCAACATTTCTAGTAAGTCTCCTCTGTACTCTCTCTATTTTGTTGATGCCTTCCTATAATTAGGTGACCAAAATTGTACACCATATTCCAGAATTGGTCTCACCAATGCCTTGTACAATTTTAACATTACTTCCCTACACCTATATTCAATGCTCTGATTTATAAAGGCTAGCACGCCAAAGGCTTTCTTTACCACCCTATCTACATGCGATTCCACCTTCAGGGAACTATGCACAGTTATTCCTAGATCTCTCTGTTCCACAGCATTCCTCAATTCCCTACCATTTTACCATGTACGTCCTATTTTGATTTGTCCTGCCAAGATGTAGCACTTCACACTTATCAGCATTAAACTCCATCTGCCATCTTTCAGCCCACTTTTCCAAATGGCCCAAGTCTCTCTGTAGACTTTGAAAATCGACTTCATTATCCACAACACCACCTATCTTAGTATCATCTGCATACTTACTTATCCAATTTTCCACCCCATCATCCAGATCATTGATGTACATGACAAACAACAGTGGCCCCAACACAGATCCCTGAGGCACCCCACTGGTCACCCGGCTTCCAAACCTGACAAACAGCCATCCACCATTACTCTCTGACATCTCCCGTTCAGCCACTGTTGAATCCATCTTGCTACTCCGCCATTAACACCCAAAGATTGAACCTTCTTAACCAACCTTCCATGGGGAACCTTGTCAAAGGCCTTACTGAAATCCATATAGACAACATCCACTGCTTTACCCTCATCAATTTCCCTAGTTACCGCTTCAAAAAATTCAAGAAGGTTTGGCAAACATGACCTTCCAGGCACAAATCCATGTTGACTGTTCCTGATCAGACCCTGTTTATCCAGATGCTTATATATATTATCTCTAAGTATCCTTTCCATTAATTTGCCCACCACTGACGTCAAACTAATAGGTCTATAATTGCTAGGTTTATTCTTTGAACCCTTTTTAAACAATGGAACAACATGCGCAGTACGCCAATCCTCCGGCACTATTCCCGTTTCTAATGACATTTGGAATATTTCTGTCATAGCTCCTGCTATTTCTACACTAACTTCCCTCAATGTCCTAGGGAATATCCTGTCAGGACCTGGAGACTTATCCACTTTTATATTTTGCAAAAGTGTCAGTACGTCCTCCTCTTTGAATCTCATAGTTTCCATAGCTACTCTACTTTTTTCCCTTACCTCACAGAGTTCAATATCCTTCTCCTTGGTGAATACCGAAAGAAAAGAAATTGTTCAATATCTTCCCCATCTCTTTTGGCTCTGCAGATAGCTGTCCATTCTGGTTCTCTGATGGTCCAATTTTATCCCTCGTTATCCTTTTGCTATTAATATAGCTGTAGAAACCCTTTGGATTTACTTTTCATCTTTTCTTGCCAAAGCAACCTCATATCTTCTTTTAGCCTTCCTAATTTATTTCTTAAGATTCTTTTTACATTCTTTATACTCCTCTAGCATCTCATTTACTCCATGCCTCCTATAATTATTGTAGATATCTCTATTTTTTTCGAAACAAGTGTCCAATTTCTCTTGAAAACCATGGCTCTTTCCAATTTTTACTATTTCCTTTCAACCTAACAGGGACATAAAGATTCTGTACTCTTACAATTTCCCCTTTAAATGTCCTCCATTTCTCCTCTACATCCTTCCCATGAAACAAAGTGTCCCAATTCACTCCTTTAAAATCCTTACGCATTCCCTCAAAGTTAGCCTTTCTCCAATCAAATAATCTCCACCCTAGGTCCAGTTCTGACTCTCTCCATAATTCTATTGAAACTAATGGTATTGTGATCACTGGTCTCGAAGTGCTCACCAACGCATACCTCCATCGCCTGACCTGCCTCATTTTCTAACAGGAGGTCCAGCACTGCCCCTTCTCTGGTCGATACCTCTATGTACTGCTGCAAAGAATTATCCTGCACACATTTTACAAACTCCAAACCATCCAGCCCATTTACAGAATGTGTTTCCCAGTCTATTTTTGAAAATTGAAATCTCCACAATCACTACCTTGTGCTTACTACTAATATCTGCTATCTCCTTACATATTTGCTCTTCCAATTCTCGCTCCCCATTTGGCGGTCTATAGTACACCCCTAAAAGTGTTGCTACACCGTTCCCACTTCTCAATTCCACCCAAATAGCCTCCCTAGACGAGCCCTCTAATCTATCCTGCCAAAGCACTGCTGTAATATCTTCTCTGACAAGCAATGCAACACCTCCCCCTCTGGTCCCTCCAATTCTATCACACCTGAAGCAACGAAATCCTGGAATATTTAGTTTCCAATCACAGCCCTCCTGCAACCATGTTTCCCTGATTGCCACAACATCATATTTCCAGGTGTCAATCCAGGCTCTAAGTTCATCCACCTTACTTACAATGCTCCTAGCATTAAAATATACACATTTAGAAACCCACCATCCCTTATTCTCTGTCTATTATCTTTTTCATCTTTCTCGCCTACATTTTGGGTCCGAGTGCTTCCCTTCTCTGCCTCTTGCCCCACACCCTGACCCTTAGCCCCCTCTACCCGAGTCCCTCCCCCCAGCCTTTCTAGTTTAAAGTCTCCCCAGTAGCCTTTGCAAATCTCTCTGCCAGGATATTGGTCCCCCTCGGGTTCAAGTGCAACCCGTCCTTTGTGTACAGATCATGCCTTCCCCAAAAGGGGTCCCAGTGATCAAAAACTTGAATCCCTGCCCACTGCACCAGTCCCTCAACATCAGGCTCCTCTCCCTCCCTTATCAGAATCTTTTGGACACGTTCTGACACATGCGAGACCCTGGCACCAGGGAGGCAAACTACCATCCGGGTCTCCCGACTGCGTCCACAGAATCGCCTATCCGACCCCCTAACTATAGAGTCCCCTATTACAATTGCCCTCCTCTTTTTGCTACCCTTCTGAGCATCAGGGCCGGTCTCTGTACCGGAGGCCCGGCCGCTGTTGCTGCCCCCAGCTAGGCTGTCCCCTCCAATCGTACTCAAACCCGAGTACCTATTTTCCAGGTGTACGGTCACAGGGGTACTCTCTAGCCCCTGCCTCTGCCCCTTGCCCTTCCTAACTGTGACCCACTTGTCTGCCTCCTGTGGTCTGGGAGTGACTACCTCCCTGTAGCTCCTCATTGTTAATTATCTGAAAGGAGAAAGCCATGGAAAAACAATGGGCTAATCTTGGACAGTGTATTTTTGACATAGATTTGATGTAAGATGGAAACACATCATAACATAATGCGAAAGATAATCACAAAGTGGTGGAGTAACCCAACGGGTCAGGCAGCATATCTGGAGAAAATGGATGGCCCACTGAGTTACGCCAGCATTTTGTGTCTATCTTTGGTATAAACCAGCAACTGCAGTTCTTTTTTATAACATCATGCGAGGTGGATACCATTGTGTTGAAGCTAACACGTGTTTGGTCTCGCTGCCCTAAATAAAGTAGTTTGCCAAACTCTCATGCAAAAATTCTCTTTCCATTTCTGAAAGAATTTTGAGCTGCAGTAAGGCCATTGCTACAAAGCAGAGATCTCCTTGTGTATTCAGTGGTGGACATTATCAGCTTATAGAATTAGATTTTTAATATCAATGAAAACAAACTTAAAGTTTTGGTGGATATTCGAATATATGCTTGTCGTATGACATGAGAATTAAGGGACAGAAGTTTAGGGGTAACATGAGGGGGAACTTCTTTACTCAGAGAGTGGTGGCTGTGTGGAATGAGCTTCCAGCAGAAGTGGTGGAGGCAGGATCGATTTTAACATTTAAAAGTAAAGTGGATAGGTATATGGATGGAAAGGGAATGGAGGGGTATGGTCTGAGTGCAGGTAGATGGGACTAGGGGAAAACAAATGGTCGGCACGGACTGGAAGGGCCGAGAGGGCCTGTTTCCGTGCTGTAATTGTTATATGGTTATATGGTTATATGGTATTTTGATGGTTTTGAAGCACTTTGGCTTACTGCCAGAAACACAAGCTGCCGAATCACTAGAGCGTGCTTGTTATGCTGTTGAACCATTCATAATGAATATCCACTTTGAGGAAGTATAAATATTTATGCACTTTGATCGAAGCATACTGGATTTATCCATGGTTTTTAGTATATATTCAAATGTTGAATAATCGGTCAAGTGAATATGTGAAATGGGGTCCCATCTAATATGCTGTGTGGTAGTCAAGAGAGTGTCAGGACAATATAGTGTGGAAACTGGCCCAACTCATCTATGCCGCCCACAGTGTCTTCCTGTGCTAGTCCCATTTTCCCTCCATTTGGTCTATATCCCTCTAAACCTATTCTATCAGTGGACCAATCTGATATATTTCAGATGTTGTAATTGTACCCATCTCCATCACATCCGTTAGTGGCACATTTCGTGTACACAGAACAGTCGCACAGTACAGCACAGGAACAATCCCTTCGGCCTATAATGACTATGCCAAACATGATGCCAGGACCAACTCTTATCTGCCTACACATAATCTGTATCCCTCTATATCCACGTGCCTTTCTAAAAGTCTCTTAAATGCAACTATCGTATCTGTCTCAACCACCACTCCAGCAGCGTGTTCCAGGCACTCACCACCCTTTGTGTAAAAAACATGTCCCACACATCTTTAAACTTTTCCCCTCTCACCTTTAAGCTATGCCTTCTAGTATTTTATATTCCTATCCTGGGAAAAAGGTTCTGACTGTCTATTTATGTCTCTCATAATTGCATGTATTTCTTTCAGGACTCCCCTCAATTTCTGGCATTCCAGTCCGCCCAACCTCTCGTTGTAACTAATACTTCCTAATTCAGGCACCCAACGAATGTACTTACAACCGAAGTCCCTTCACACTCAACTGCACCATCTAGCCAAGTGGAGCATAAAATACAGAAGAGTACTACACAGGAACAGGCTCTTTGGACCACAATGTTTGTGCTGAACTTGTTGCCAAGATAAACTAATCCCATCTGCCTTCACATGATCCATATCCCTCCTTTCACTGCACATCCGTCTACTATTTTCATTCTGAAGGCCACTGCTGACATGAAACTCAACTGGGCTGCTCTTTAAATGCAAGCCCCCTATTGCCATATTTGCTCTGAGAAGGTATTGTTGAACTACTTTACTGAATGCCTGCAAATCCATGGTGAAGGTACTTCTGCTGTGCTGTTTAGTGGATTTTCACTCAATGATAATGAAGGAAAGGTGTTTTCAAGTCATTGTGTTCAAGGCATTGTGTTTTTAGCGTGTGATTTGGAGGGAATCTGCAAAATGTGGTGTTCCAATATGCCTACTGTTCTTAACTTTCTAGGTGGTTGCAATTACATGTCTGGGAGTCACTCTCAAGGCAAATTTGGTGGATAACTGTTGAGCTTCAAGATTGTTCTTGCAGCTGCATTTATCTAGACAAGAGCATGTTTTTCCATCATATTACTGATTGATCTTGCATAGATGGCTGTCATATACTGTATTATGTTATTCCTTTCAGTATACTCAGCCTCTGGACCAATGCAACCAACAACAATTCAGTTTGTTTTGTCCAGGCATATTAATAAACCCAAAACGGAATGATAACAGTACTGGTGAGTCTTTCCTTCATTTTCTGATGTTTGAGAATAGGCTAATTATGATCCCGTTTGGCGGATCAGGACAAAAGCGGTTGGTTTAAATTAGATTTATTCTCAATATAATTCACCGATCACAGTCTTGACAATTGCCACTGAAAACACAACTGACCACGACAGTGGTCTCACAACGACTGAAGGGCAGAGCCCTGAAAACCAAGCAAAAACACGACCTCTCCCAGAGTCACGTGCGCGTGGATTCCGACCGCAGGGTTTGATACTTGCGAGCACCAGCAGGTGCCGCTACACCAGTTTGTTTAATTTTTTTTCCCTTTGTCGGACACATGCCATATCATAGGACTACTGATATAGTTTGGTTAGAGCTGAGACCACTTCTTCAGCACAGGGTCTTTAGCCTGGCAACTGGGATGTGTTGACGGCTAAGTACACGGTCATCAAATGTTCTTTGCCAGATTTTTCAAAGAACGTCTTTAAAAAATGTGTGGAATAAGCATTGCACCTGAATAAACTAAAGAACCACTGTTATTATTATTATTATTATATTATTATTATTATTATTATATTATTATTATTATTATTATTATTATTATAACAAATTGAAGGGCCGAATGTCCTGCTCCTGCACCTATTGTCTACTGTCTATTATAACCACAATTAGCTTATCTGGCTTTGACAGTTTTGTAAATAATTTTAAAGAAGCTAATCTAATCAGCGAGTTCAAGTGCCTAATGCAACATTTATGTATTGTTTCAGTTGAAAGTTATTGCTGTATAATTTAGGAGAGTTATTCAACAGAGAAGTAACAAATTTGAATTCAATTATCAAGTCATTTTAATGTGTTAACAACAGATAAGAAATGGCTGAAAATATTCAAGCAGGCTGAGTAGGATGCTGGGGGAAAATGAGTTAGCATTTTATTTCAATTACCTGTCATCTGAACTGTAAAAAACTCTGACAAAATTTGATTGACCTGAAACATGAACCACATTTCTTCCTCCACAGATATTGCTGATCTGTTGAGTACCATCCCTGTTTTTATTTAAGGCCTCAGTTATATCCTAATGCTTTTAATGTGGTACAGAAATATTTAATAATACTTACAAATAAGTTCATGAATGTTTATTCCCTGTCTTAACGAACAACGGAACAAGTGAAGACACAACATACTGGAGTAACTCAGCGGGTCAGGCAGCATCCCTGGGGAGCATGGATAAACTGATGTTTCAGGTCGGGATCCTTCTCCAGGGATGCTACCTGACCTGCTGAGTTCCTTCAACATTTTGTTTATTTCCTTGGAAAACCACATCTGCAGTTCCTTGTTTCTACAACTGACAGGTGAGTTATTTTTGGCAGTGTATGTGATTGGATTTGCACTGCTATGGCACAGATAGTAGAGCTGATGCCTCACAACACCAGAGATCCAAATTCAATCCTGACCTTGGGTGCTGCCTGTGTGGAGACAGTGGAAACTGCAGATGCTGGAATCTTGAGCACAAAAGCAAACTGCTGGAGGAACTCAGAAAGTCAGCAGTATCTGTAATGGGGAAATGGACGGAAAATGTTTCAGGTCTGAAGGGTCAAGACTCTTTGTCATTAGAGTGATATAACGGAGACAAGGAAACACTTTTTCTCACAGAGAGTGGTGAGTCTGTGGAATTCCCTGCCTCAGAGGGCGGTGGAGGCAGGTTCTCAGGATGCTTTCAAGAGAGGCTAGAAAGGGCTCTTAAAAATAGCGGAGTCAGGCGATATGGGGAGAAGGTGGGAACAGGTACTGATTGGGATGATCAGTCATGATTACATTGAATTGCGGTGCTGGCTCGAAGGGCCAAATAGCCTTCTCCTGCACCTATTGTCTATTGTCTACTTTTCTATTAACTCAGAAAGAGGCCATTCAGTCTAACTCGTCCATGCCAACCAAGATGCCCCATCTAAGCTAGTCACATTTGTCCGCATTTGGCCCTTATCCCTCAAAACCCTTTAGTTTGTTTTTTCTCTGTGGATATTGCATGTTCTCCCTGTGGCCTTGTGGGGTTTCCTCTAGGTGTTCCAGTTTTCTCCCACATTACAAAGATGTACCAGTTGACAAAATGTGCAGGAAGGAACTGCAGATGCTGGTTTAAGCTGAAGACAGACACATAAAGCTGGAATAACTCAGCGGTACTGGCAGCATCTCTGGAGAGAAGGAATGGGTGACGTTTCTGAAGAAAGGTCTCGACCCGAAACATCACGCAATCCTTCTCTCCAGAGGTGCTGCTATCCACTGGGGGGGGATTACTCCAGCATTTTGTGTCTGTACCAGTTGACAGATTAATTGAGGACTATAAATCACCCCAGGTGTGTAGATGATTGGCAGAATCTAGAAATTGATGAGAAAGGATTAATGTAGGATTAGTGTAATGAGTGCTGGATGATCAGCTGCGTTTTGGTGGGCAAATGACCTGTTTCCATGGTGTACCACCTCATTGTAACTTTCTGACTTTAAACATGATTAGACCCTGTTAAAGAAACACTGAATATTTCTATCATGTTGGCCAAACAAATCTAAAATACATAGGTAGCCCATCTAAAATTGAGGTACATCTCATTCTCACTGAAATCTCCCAATCAACCTGAAATATTGCTCTTCCTCATACCAATGTATTTTAATGTTTGCATTGTCATGGTCCTGTTTACTTAGAATACAGTGGCATGCAAAAGTATTCATACCCCTTGAACTTTTCCACATTTTGTCACGTTAAAACCACAAACGTAAATGTATTTTATTGGGATTTTATGTGATAGACCAACACAAAGTGGCGCATAATTGTGAAGTGGAACAAAAATGATACATTGTTTTCAAAATGTTTTACAAATAAAAAACTGAAAAGTGTGGCATGCAAAAGTATTCAGCCCCCTTTACTCTGATACCCCTAAATAAAATCCAGTGCAACCAATTGCCTTCAGAAGTCACCTAATTAGTAAATAGAGTCCACTTGTGTGTAATCTAATCTCAGTATAAATACAGCTGTTCTGTGAAGGCCTCATAGATTTGTTAGAGAACATTAGTAAACAAACAATGTTCCTTGGGCATCATGAAGCCCAAGGAACACACCAGACAGGTCAGGGATAAAGTTGTGGAGAAGTTTAAAGCAGGGTTAGGTTATAAAAAAATATTCCAAGCTTTGAACATCTCACGGAGCACTGTTGAATCCATCATCCGAAAATGGAAAGAGTATGGCACAACTGCAAACATACCAAGACATTGGCCATTCACCTACACTGACAGGCCGGGCAAGGAGAGCATTGATCAGAGAAGCAGCCAAGAGGCCCATGGTTAACTCTGGGGAAGCTGCAGAGATCCACAGCTCAGGTGGAGGGAGAATCTGTCCACAGGACAAGTATTTGTCATGCACTCCACAAAATCGGGCCTTTATGGAAGAGTGGCAAGAAGAAAGCCATTGTTGAAACAAAGCCATAAGAAGTCTTGTTTGCAGTTTGCCACAAGGCTATGTGGGGGACACAGCAAACATGTGAAGGAAGGTGCACTGGTCAGATGAGAACAAAATTGAAGTTTTTGACCTAAATGCAAAACACAATGTGTGGCAGAAAACTAATACTGCACATCAACCTGAACACACCATCCCCACTGTGTAACATGGTGGTGGCAGCATCATGCTGTGGGGATGCTTTTCTTCAGCAGGGACAGGGAAGCTGGTCAGAGTTCTTGGGAAGATGGATGGAGCCAAATACTGGGCAATCTTGAAGAAAACCTGTTAGCGTCTGCAAAAGACTTGAGACTGGGGCGGAGGTTCAACTTCCAGCATGACAACGATCCTAAACATACAGCCAGAGCTACAATGGAATGGTTTTAGATCAAAGCATATTCATGTGTTAGAATGGCCCAGTCAAAGTCCAGACCTAAATCCAATTGAGAATCTCTGGCAAGACTTGAAAATTGCTGTTCACAGACGCTCTCCATCCAATCTGACTGAGCTTGAGCTATTTTGCAAAGAACAATGGGCAAAAATTTCAGAATCTAGATGTGCAAAGCTGGTAGAGACATACCCCAAAAGACTTGCAGCTGTAATTGCAGTGAAAGGTGGTTCATACAAAGTATTGACTCAGGGGAGCTGAATACTTTTGCATGCCACACTTTTCAGTTTTTTATTTGTAATAAAATTTGGAAACCATGTATCATTTTCCTTCCACTTCACAATTATGCACCACTTTGTGTTGGTATATCACATAAAATCCCAATAAAATACATTTACGTTTGTGGTTGTAACGTGACAAAATTTGTAAAACTTCAAGGGGTATGAAATACTTTTTGCAAGCCACTGTAGCTGATAACTTATTGTATGTTTACTGTTGTTGCAGCTAATATACCTGCAAAACTATAAGTAAGAATTTCATTCCTGGTTCATATCTGGTACATATGACAAATATACAGTCCTAACTCTTTGAACCTTCTCTCTTGCCAGAAGTCAGTTAACAGGAATGACATTGAGCATATTTGGAAAATAGTAAAAAAAATATCTAACTGGCATCATCCCCTGACATCCTTCCCTCCATCCAAAAGTGTGTGGCACGGTGGCGCAGTGGTAGAGTTGCTGTCTTACAGTGCTTACAGTGCCAGAGACCTGGGTTTGATCCCGACTTTGGGATCTGTCTGTACGGAGTTTGTACGTTCTCCCTTTGACAGCGTGGGTTTTCTCCGAGATCTTGGGTTACTTCCCACGCTCCAAAGACGTACAAGTTTGTAGGTTAATTTGTAGAATTAGGTAGGTAGAGTAGGTAGAAATGGAAATTGTTCCTAGTGTGGGGATCGCTGGTTGGCGCAGACTCGGTAGGCTGAAGGGCCTGTTTCTGCGCTGTATCTCCAAAACTAAAAACTAAAACTAAAACAGTGGAATATAAAAATTGGACATGTAGCATACCCAATTTTCAAAGTATTTCTCACCAAATATTGTTTTTGTATGTTTTATTAAGTGAATCAGAAAGCCTCTATTAATGGATAGTTCCTTTAATACAATGTGACACCCTTGCAACTTTGGCTATGACTTGTTTGTTACAGTAATCAGTTGAAATCTAGGTCTTTGATTGGAAAGCACAATCAACTTGCTTTTCCATACTTCTCCAATTTGCTTGCATTGCAAGCAGCATTTGCTTTTATCAAGATGTGAAGGCTGTGAATGATCTGAAGAACTGATTAAATTCGACAAACAAGCCTTTGTCAAATTGGAGAGCAATTATATTGGATAGGCCATTGACAAACTCTGCAGAAAAGGAAGGTTTAATGATAATACCCATACCTCAGAGACTGAAGACTTTAAACTCCCCTGGGTTTTGAGAATATAATCTGAACTAATACTTCAGTACATTACTTCGTAGCGCTGCCAGAGGTATTATCTTTGGAATGTGACTTAAAAGCAAATTGTGCAGTTAGAAATGAAAATCTATACTTTAGAAGAGGATTTTTTTTGCACTGTGTTCTTATCTCCTGCCCAGTATGTTTAACTGTCACCAATTTTCTCTGGTAAATTCTTATGTTTTCCCAATTATTACTTTAAACTAATTTCTACCTGTTTTTTAAGATCAGTCATTTGCTTAGAAGTTGAATGGTGTTCGTTAGTTGCTGCGATGGGACAATGCAGCACAAACTGCAACAACCAACCAACCAATTGTAAAATTCAGAAGCACGGGAGGTCCAAGGTCTTGTTAGTTAAGGATAGGCCTGCACGTTGAGAGGAATTGAAGTGTCAGGGCAGAGCATGGAGGTAGCAAGGGGATGGTCACAACTGGGCGATCAAAGGGACTGGGGGACAGGGGGCTCATCAGAGAGCGATCAGAAGGGATGGAAGCCAATGGACCAAGAGTCATTTTGGAGATTGGGGAGGCTGGGATGTTGTTTGTGGATCTGTTTGGTGGGGAGTGGTTGGATGACAGATCATTGCGGTAGGGTGTTAAATGTCAGTTATGAACTGAGAAGAGTGAGAGAAGAGCAAATTGGGGTAGAGTTGGGGAAGGACCTTATTGTCTTGTAAAAGAATTACAAAGAGAACTAAGTAAGAGAGTATGTTTCCAGTATGATTCCATGATTTCTGATCTCATTGGGCAGGTTTTCCTCTACCTTACCAATTGGGTTTAAGTTTAGATATATTATTGTCACACGTAGCAAGGTGCAGTGCAAAGTTTTGGTTTGCATGCCATAAAATCAGATCAGATATTATACCTATATACGATCAAGTCAACCTTGTGTGCAATAGGTAGAGCAAAAGAGGAAGATACAGAACGCACAATATAAATGGCGTTAGATTTATAGGTAGAAAAGTGATTTAAAAGAGTAGAGCAGTTGTATCGGATGATAGTAGATCCTCCTGTACACCATGGATCCGCTTTTTGATAATTGGTGATTATCAATATTATCTCAGCCATAGAAACAAAGAACATTTGTGACACAGGAGGAAGAGACCATTTGGGCTGCAAAGTCTAGATCAGTAAACAAAACTAATCTTAACATAATTCTATCTTCAAGCAAAAGGTATATAACCCTGTTCATCAAGTGCAATCCAATATTCTAGAAGAATGTTTTTAATCTGAAACTCAGATATGCAGAGAGCATAGAGAACTTTGCAAGCAGCATTTGCTTTTTTCAAGATGTGAACAGAAGGCAATGAATGATCTGAAGAACTGATTAAATTAGACAAACAAGCCTTTCTCAAATTGGAGAGCAATTATATTGAATAGGCCCATTGACAACCACTGCCGAAAAGGAACATTTGTAGAGGAACAGGCTCTTCAGCCTAAATATCTCTGCTGAACATGATGCCTCTGCCTGCTAATCTCCTCTGCCTGCATGTGATCTGTGTACCTATATAAAAGCCTCTTAAATGCCACCATAGTCTCTCAACCTCCACACCCTCTGGCAACACATTCTAAGCACCCAGCACTCCCTACCCCGCACATCTCCTTTAAAGTTTGTCCTTCTCGCCTTAAAGCAATGCCCTCTAGTATTTGATATTTTCACCTCAGAAAAAAAGGTTTCTGATTGTCTAGCCTATCAGTGATTGTCATAATTTTATGTACTTCCTTCAGGTATCCCCTCAACCTCTGATGCTGCAGAGAAAACAGTCCAGGTTTGTCCAACCTTTCCATATAGCTAATACCCTCTATTCCAGGCTGTATTCTGGTAGACCTCTTCTGCATGCTCTCTAAAGCCTCCAAACCCTTCCTGTAATGGGGCGATTAGAATTGCACACAATGCTCCAAATGTGACCTAATCAAAGTTTTATAAAGCTTCAACTCGCCTTTCTAACTCTTAAACTCAATTACCCAAATGATATGCATAGCATTTGTCTTCTTTATCACTCTATCTACGTGTTGCTATGGATTTGGACCTCAAGATCTCTTTGTACATCAATGCTATTTCCCCTTCAACCTCCCAAAGTGCAATACCTCACATTTGCTCGGATTAAACTCCATCTGTTTTTATATGTCACAAACAACAGAGGTCCCAGCACGATTCCTGCAGTGCACCAATGGTCATAGACTACTGATGAGTTGCATTTAAACAGAACATGCTTTTGACTTCAAAAGTTATCTGAAGGATTCTGTGAAAAGGAGAGCAATGTTTCCTTCAACCATGAGTCATATTCCTGCTTTCTGTTTAGCTCCATACTTTTTTTTCCTGCAGAGGGGAGAGAATCGTTGTGAGATGTAGCACACATCTCTGCACAACCATATACAAAACATATAAATAGACCAGTATGTATATCAATGGAGAGAGAACTGTTAGAAGACATATTGCGTGACTAATACTATACATATAATTCAATATTTTATTTGTCTATAATAGATCCACTTTTATTCATGGCCACGCTATTCAGCTGCTAAATTCTCATTCAATGTCCTTGCAGCTTTTACCTATAGTTTGTCTTCAATTAAACGCTCATGGAAGCTGAGGAAGCAATCTGCTATTCCATCACTGGTCAACGTTTTTGTAGCATACTAACCATGTATAAGAGTTATAATTCCCAGAAAAAAATATTAATGTTATTTGATAGGTTATGGAAATTAATCTTATACATTACAGCCAACGTCTCCAGCTGTCATAAGATAAAATATAGCAATCTGCCAAGCTGTGCCTATTGTGTAGAAAGGAACTGCAGATACTGGTTTACACCGAAGATAGAGACAAAATGCTGGAGTAACTCAGCAGGACAGGCAGCATCTCTGGATAGAAAGAATGGGCGACGTTTGGGGTCGAGACTCTTCTTCAGAGTGAGAGTCATAACGAAATGTAAGGTGTGAAAAGACATCAAAGGAGATGTAGACCAAGGGAAATGTAGAATATATCATTGTTAGCTAGAAGGTGACAATGAAGCATTGACCCTCACCCTGGGAATGTTGATTGTAAGGTTAAAGATGTGGGGATGTGGGTGGGGTGTTGGTATATGATTCTAAATATCATTTGTTTACCCTTTAACATGTTGAATGAGCATTCATTTGGTAAAAGCAGCAAGCACACACCTTTCAAAGTGTTTCAGTGTCAAATCTCCCACATTAATCACTGCTTGGTGAATTATACCAATACATCTCATGACAGGTATAGACAGTGGCTGTGGTATATGCATGTTTCAAGAAGCATTGCAATAATCTGCTAAATAATGTTTCAATGTCAAGTTACTCAACAAGGTTCCAAGACTTGGATCGTTGATCAGTGCACACTCGGTGCGCCGAAAGGCCTGTTTCCCTGCTGAATCTCTAAACTAAACTAATTTAATATTAAGAGTCAAGGGTGTTTAGTTGTCATATGTCCTGGCAATGAATAATTAAATTCTTACCTGTGCAGGTTAACAGGCCCATTAAAACAATTATGCACAAATAAATATATAATGAATAATACAATAAGTTAATAATAGGTAACCATAATAGTGCAAAACTGAAGAGTGTAAAGCAACCAAAGACACAATCTGTAGAAGACCACAGTTGCTGAGGGTAGTATTAGACAATAGACAATAGACAATAGTTGCAGGAGTAGGCCATTCAGCCCTTCGAGCCCGCACCACCATTCAATATGATCATAGCTGATCACAATCATCCACAATCAGTACCAAGTTCCTGCCTTCTCGCCATATCCCCTGACTCCGCTATCTCTAACTTTCTTTTGAAAGCATCCAGAGAATTGGCCTAAACTGCCTTCTGAGGCAGAGAATTCCACAGATTCACAACCCTCTGCGTAAAAAGGCTTTTCCTCATTTCCTTTCTAAATGGCTTACCCCTTATTCTTAAACTGTGACCCCTGGTTCTAGTCTGCCCCAACATTGGGAACGTGTTTCCTGCCTCTAGAGTGTCCAAACCCTTAATAATCTTATATGTTTCAATGATTCCCTCTCATCCTTATAAATTCCATAGTATACAAGCTCAGACACTCCATTCTATCAACATATGACAGTCCTGTCATCCCAGGAATTAACCTCATGAACCGATGCTGCACTCCCTCAATAGCAAGAATGTCCTTCTTCAAATTTAGAGACCAAATCTGCACACAATACTGCAGGTGTGGTCTCACTAGGGTCCTATACAACTGCAGAAGGACCTATTTGCTCCTATACTCAACTCCTCTTGTTATGAAGGCCAACATGCCATTCGCTTTCGTCACTGCCTGCTGTACCTGCATGCTTACTTTCAGTGACTGATGAACAAGGATCCCCAGATCTCATTGTGCATCAGTGAAACGGCTGATGGTTGCTAGGAAGAAGCTGTTCGTAAAACTGGTGGCCACGGTTTTCTGATACTGTACCTTCTTGCCAATGGTAGTAGCAAAATGAGTACATGGTGTGTGAGGGTCATTGATGATATTGGCTCTCATTTTGAGGCAGCATCTCCTATAGATCCCTGCAACGGTGGGAGGACAGTTCCTTTGATGGACTGTGATCTCCATTTAACTTACCACATCTCACCTTATACAGTAGCTATGCCTACTAGTGTTGGACATTTCCACCCAGGGAAAAGGTTTTTGACTGTTTACCTTATCTATGCCCTCTCATCATTTTAGATACTTCTATCAATTCTCCCCTCAACCTCCGACATTCCAGAGAAAACAGCATAGATTTACAGCAGTGTACAGCAGTATACTTGTTTATTCGTAAGTTCGCCCTTCGGAGATACCAACTGCATTTCGTTGTCTCTGTATTGTACACTGCACAATGACAATTAAAAATTGAATTGAATTGAATTGAATATAGAGAGAGTAGAGCAGGAGATTGAGCACACAGCCTCCTGTTTAGTTTAGTTTAGTTCTTGGCCGCCTTGAGATGCTCCTGTCGATAGTTATCAAGGGGAAATGTTGCTGCCAATTCAGATTGAATGTAGTTCACTGACAAGGAGGTGGAGGATCCAATTAGATGGGGATGAGCAGAGACCCAGTTCTCTGAATCGAATGTTTGTTCATGATGATGGTGTTGAGTGTCGAGCTGTAGTCACTGTACTACTAGCTGTAGTTGTTGACCAACGGCCTGACATTCATGTTCTTATTTTCCACGTGCTCCAGTGCAGAGTAAAGAGCCAATGAGATTGCATCCCCTGTTGGTTTGGTGTGGCAGTAGGTGAATTGCAAAGGATCCAGGTCCTTACTAAGCACTTCTTCACCATAGATGTTAGTGTCACTGGTGGGTAGTCATTGAGTCATGTCATCCTACTCTTCTTGGGCACAGGTATTATTGATACCCCTTTAAAGCAGGTGGGCACGTCAGACCGTAGCAATGAGTTGAAGATGTCCTCAAAAGCTCCAGCCAGTTAGTCCATTAAGGTTTTTATAACGCAGCCCGTACACCATCAGGCCCAGACACTTTCCGCGGATTCACCCTAGTGAAGGACCTTCTGTCATCAGCTTTGGTGACTGAGATTACAGTATCATTGGGGGCTGTGGGGGCTTGAAAAGGTATATTGATGTTATCCCTTTTAAAGCAAGCATTGAGCTTCATCCAGGCTTGATGCATAAATGCCACCTAACCTACTGCTTATTTTCACTGCTTTATTTACTGCTTATTTGGGAAGAGAATGTGTGCAAGGCCAGCCATAGCTCAGCTACATGCATCTAGTCCACCAGTTTAAAAGTGTCTCTTTGCTTTTCCAATGATCTTATTCATTATGCCTGGACTTATATCTGGCATATATATATCGCCAGACTTGAATGCTCCAGATGTGGTCCTCTGTAGATTGCGGAGCTATCGGTTCATTCAAGGATTCTGGTTAGGGAACAATGCAATGATCTTAATGGGAACACACTCCACACATTTGCCGAGTTTTTGAACTTCGCCCAGTCTAGTGCTGTCATGGAGTCGCACCTCTGCAACCACTGACTAGCTCTGAGTAATCCTTGCCACTGGAGCACTATTGATGTTTCAATGCCAATGTTGGCACACAATCATTTTGATACAAAATCCATGTCCATATGATGCTGACCATGTTTCAGAGTAGTCACTGAGTTATAAAATATCAACAGCATGATTGATAGGGGGAATCTAAGTCCTGGATGCCTACTGAGACCAGTTAATTGAATGTTTAGGTTTTGGTTTAGGTTTATTTTTGCCATGTGTATAAAGTTATAGTGAATGAAGGTATAGTGAAATCTGCTATAATTCTGTACATAAATACAAGCAAGTCAAACTCAAGTACAATAAGTAGAGCAAAGGGGAAGATACAGAGTGCAGAACATAGTTCTCAGCATTGTAGCACACCAGTTCCATAGATAAAGTCCAATGTCCGCAATGGAGTGGAGGTGAATCGGATAGCACCCTGGCTTATGGAAGGACCGTTCAGAAGCCTGATAATGGAGGGGAAGAAGTTGGAGGTTCCTGAGTTTGGCAGTGCATGCTTTCACGCTTCTCCCTGCTTCTATCCAGCAGAAGATATAGAAGAAGGGATTAATGAAATGGGACTTGGTGACATGATCTTTGACTTAGAAGTACTGATGACCCGATGCCAAGTATACTGTTCAATGCAAATCTCTTTGATGAAATGAGGGGAAATTTCCATACAAATTGCTGGGGCTCTGATGGTCGGAGTGTTACTTTTCAACAACTGTGGATTATACATGGAACATCTTTAAATCTACAACATTGAGCCTGAAGCCATAGTTTATACCTGCTATGAGATGCATTGTTGCAATTCACCAAGAAGTGACTATATTCAATTTGGATGCTTAACACTGAAACACTTTGAAAGGTGTGAACTTGCTGTGATTATCTACTCTAATGAATAACCATTGGACATACAGTCAAAGAGCCATAGTGTCATACAGCGTGGAAACGGGCCCTTCGGTCCAACTTGCCCACGCCAACGAACATGCCCGATCTACACTAATCCACCTGCCTGCACTTGGCCCATAACCCTCTAAACCTATCCTATCCATGTACCTGTCCAAATGTCCCTCAAATGTTATGATAGTACCTGCCTCAACTACCTCCTCCAGCAGCTTGTTCAATAAACCCACCATCCTTTGTACAGTGGCTTGCAAAAGTATTCATACCCCTTGAACTTTTCCACATTTTGTCACGTTACAACCACAAACGTAAATGTATTTTATTAGGATTTTATGTGATAGACCAACACAAAGCGGCGCATAATTGTGAAGTGGAAGGAAAATAATACATGGTTTTCAAATCTTTTTACAAACAAAAAACAAAAAAGTGTGGTGTGCAAAAGTATTCAGCCCCCTTTACTCTGATACCCCTAAATAAAATCCAGTGCAACCAATTGCCTTCAGAAGTCACCTAATTAGTAAATAGAGTCCACTTGTGTGTAATCTAATCTCAGTATAAATACAGCTGTTCTGTGAAGGCCTCAGAGGTTTGTTAGAGAACATTAGTGAACAAACAATGTTCCTTGGGCATCATGAAGCCCAAGGAATACACCAGACAGGTCAGGGATAAAGTTGTGGACAAGTTTAAAGCAGGGTTAGGTTATAAAAAAATATCCCAAGCTTTGAACATCTCACGGAGCACTGTTCAATCCATCATCCGAAAATGGAAAGAGTATGGCACAACTGCAAACCTACCAAGACATGGCCGTCCACCTAAACTGACAGGCCGGGCAAGGACAGCATTGATCAGAGAAGCAGCCAAGAGGCCCATGGTAACTCTAGAGGAGCAGCAGAGATCCTGTCCACAGGACAACTATTAGTCGTTCACTCCACAAATCGGGCCTTTATGGAAGAGTGGCAAGAAGAAAGCCATTGTTGAAACAAAGCCATAAGAAGTCCCGTTTGCAGTTTGCCACAAGCCATGTGGGGGACACAGCAAACATGTGGAGGATGGTGCTCTGGTCTGATGAGACCAAAATTGAAGTTTTTGGGATAAATGCAAAACACTATGTGTGGTGGAAAACTAACACTGCACATCACCCTGAACACGCCATCCCCACTGTGAAACATGGTGGTGGCAGCATCATGCTGTGGGGATGCTTTTCTTCAGCAGGGACAGGGAAGCTGGTCAGAGTTGATGGGAAGATGGATGGAGTCAAATACAGGGCAATCTTGGAAGAAAACCTGTTAGAGTCTGCAAAAGACTTGAGACTGGGGCGGAGGTACACCTTCCAGCAGGACAACAACCCTAAACATACAGCCAGAGCTACAATGGAATGGTTTAGATCAAAGCATATTCATGTGTTAGAATGGCCCAGTCAAAGTCCAGACCTAAATCCAATTGAGAATCTCTGGCAAGACTTGAAAATTGCTGTTCACAGACGCTCTCCATCCAATCCGACTGAGCTTGAGCTATTTTGCAAAGAAGAATGGGCAAAGATTTCAGTCTCTAGATGTGCAAAGCTGGTAGAGACATATCCCAAAAGACTTGCAGCTGTAATTGCAGCGAAAGGTCGTTCTACAAAGTATTGACTCGGGGGGGCTGAATACTTTTGCGCGCCACATTTTTCAGTTTTTTATTTGTAATAAAATTTGGAAACCATGTATCATTTTCCTTCCACTTCACAATTATGCACCACTTTGTGTTGATCTATCACATAAAATCCCAATAAAATACATTTACGTTTGTGGTTGTAACGCGACAAAATGTGGAAAAGTTCAAGGGGTATGAATACTTTTGCAAGCGACTGGGCTTGTATTCACTGGAATTTAGAAGGATGAGAGGGTATCTTATGGAAACGTATACAATTCTTAAGGGATTGGACAGGCTAGATGCTGGAAATGTATTCCCAATGTTGGGGGAGTCCAGAAGCAGGGGTCACATATTAAGAATAAGGGATTGGCCATTTAGGACTGAGATGAGGAAATAAATATTCATGCAGAGTTGTGAATCTGTGGAATTCTCTGCCACAGATGACAGTGGAGGACAATTCGCTGGATGTTTTCAAGAGCGAGTTAGATTTAACTCTTAGAGCTAAAGGAATCAAGGGATATGGGGAAAAAGCAGGAATGGGATACTGATTTTAGATGATCAGCTATGATCATATTGAAAGGGCCAATAGACAATAGACAATAGTTGCAGGAGTTGGCCATTCGGCCCTTCGAGCCAACACCGCCATTCAATGTGATCATGGCTGATCATCCCCAATCAATACCGCGTTCCTGCCTTCCCCCCATATCTGAATGTCTCAAAGGGCCGAATGGCTGACTCCTGTACCTATTTTGCTATGTTTCTATGTTTCCAAGGTTACTCCTCAGATTACCATTAATTTTTCCCCCCTTTACCTTAAACCTATGTCCTCTGGTTCTTGATTCCCATTCTTTGGGCAAAAGACTGTGCATTTACCCGATCTATTCCTCACAAGATTTTGTGCACCTCTATAAGATCATCCCTGATTTCTACCTACATTGCAGGTCCTTGAGTCCTGGCAACATCCACGTAAATCTTCGACATCTTCCTAAAACATGTAAGATAAGCAAAACAATATGACATTTCGGAGCAGAGTTAAGATTAACAAACTCTGGTAAAGCAAATAGGAACTGGTATTGATTTTAATAAAACTGGTATTGACATAGCGAAGGTAAATAAATCTGCAAATAAAGCATCAATGCAGTTACAAAATAAAATAGGAAAACATTTAATCATAGAAATCTAGACTAAGGGAAAAAACCCCAAGTCTGAATGGAATGCATTAAGGGCAGAAATTGAGAGTGCACAGAGTAGTTAATAATTAATTCATATTTTCTCCAACTATTTAAGGGGAAGAGTTGAGCAATACGCCCTTCACAATTGGTAAGCATCCAAAATGAATGTAGATCTTTGTCATAATAAAAACACCTAGATGAAAGATTTTAGATCAAACAGGCCACAGGTGATTATAGACACAAAATGCTGGAGTAACTCATATCACAGTCAGCATCTCTGGAGAGAAGAAATGGGTGACGTTTCGGGTTGAGACTGTTCTTCAGATTATTGTTTTCAGACTTCTACAGGTCTGAAGAAAGTTCTCGACCCGAAATGTCCTTCCTTCTCTCCAGCTGAATTACTCCTGCATTTTGTGTCTATTTTCAGTGTAAACCAGCATCTGCAGTTCCTTCCTACACAAGCTATTTTTACCCTGGAACACCAAATAAGATAGTTGGAAATTACGAAGGAATCAATAAATATTGTAGAAGATCTGCTAGATACAAATATTGAATGCAGTGATGGTGAAAATCTGTTAAAACCAAGACAAGATCTACTAAGAAATCTACATAGCTATCAGAAACATAGAAACATAGAAATTAGGTGCAGGAGCAGGCCATTCGGCCCTTCGAGCCTGCACCGCCATTCAATATGATCATGGCTGATCATCCAACTCAGTATCCTGTACCTGCCTTCTCTCCATACCCCCTGATCCCTTCAGCCACAAGGGCCACATCCAACTCCCTCTTAAATATGGCCAACAAACTGGCCTCAACTACCTTCTGTGGCAGAGAATTCCACAGATTCTCCACTCTTTGTGTGAAAAACGATTTTCTCATCTCGGTCCTAAAATACTTCCCCCTTATCCTTAAACTGTGACCCCTTGTCCTGGACTTCCCCAACATCGGGAACAATCTTCCTGCATCTAGCCTGTCCAACCCGTAAAGAATTTTGAAAAGACACAAATTGCTGGAGTAACATTAGATCAGCCTATATTTGAGCGGGCGCGACTCACGTTGCAGCGGCCCCTACAGCCAGTCTGTCTTTTTTTAAATTTTTTGTCTAGTTAAATGTAGTTGTTCATGTTTTTTTTGTATTGTTTCTAACTGTGTATATGTGGGGGGGGGGGGGGGGGGGGGGGGAAACTTTTCAAATCTCTTCCCTGCACGGGAGACCCGACTTTTTCCCTGTTGGGTCTCCGTTGTCGTTGGGGCCTAGTGCCGTGTGCCGTGGAGTGGCCTCCGACCGGGACGACCTGGGGGCTCCAGTCACGGAGCCTGCGGAGCTGCGGACTCGCCATCGTGGGGCTGGCCGGCCTCGGAGCGTGGTGAGCGGTGGTGGCTCGCTGCTGCGGCCCGACTCCGGAGGTCCAGCTCCAGCTCCAGCTGCAGCCCAACTCCGGAGCTTCAGCTCCAGCTCCAGCTCCAGCTGCGGCCCGACTCCGGAGCTCCAGCTCCAGCTGTGGCCCGACTCCGGAGCTCCAGCTCCAGCTTACTGTCGGGATATCGGGAGCTCGCAGGTCCGGGTGGGAGACCGCTCTCCGGAGCTCCCGCAGCACAACTTCTCCAGCCCATGTTGCGGGGTTGGAACAACCTGGAGCGGGGCCGTACATCGCCCGGCGCGGCCTTAATCACCGCGGGACATTCCAGCGCCCTCTCCAGCCTACAACTTTGTGACTTTGGGCCTGGAGCGGGGCCGTACATCGCCCCGCGCGGCCCCAATGGCCGTGGGACTTAACATCGTCCGCCTGGGGCTTCGACATTGGGAGAGAATGGTGCGGGGGAGAGAGAAGAACTTTGCCTTCCATCGCAGTGAGGAGGAGATTCACTGTGATGGATGTTTGTGTGAATTGAATTGTTTGTGTGTTTTTTTATGAATTGTTCTGTTTGTATGGCTTGTAGAAACGGATTTTCGTTTGAGCCTCTCTGAGGTTCAAATGACAAGTAATAAAATCAAATCAAATCAATTCAAACATCTCTGGAGTACATGGAATTGCAATGTTTTGGATCAGGACCTTTCTTCGGTCTGAAGAAGGGTCCCAACCCGAAATGTCACCTATCCATGCTCTCCAGGGATGCTGCCTGAGCGGCTCAGTTACTTCAGCACATAGTATCTTAAAAAAAAAAATAGCACCTGCAGTTCCTTGTGTCTGCATAGGTATTTGTCCTGTTTCATAACTGAATAAAACAAAAACCAAGAGTATATGTGAAAATTATCAGTTTAATAATAGCCTAATTAATATTCATATTAACTACCATGTTTGCTGACAGGGGTCAGAAGTTATGGGGAGAAGGCAGGAGAATGGGATTGAGAGGGAAAGATAGATCAGCCATGATTGAATGGTAGAGTAGACTTGATGGGCCGAATGGCCTAATTCTGCACCAATCACTTACGTACTTATGACAAGAAATAGTAAGATTAAACGAGAACTTACCAGTTCGAAGTTTGATCTTTATTTTATGAGGAATAACGATGAGGGATTACGTGAAGAAGGCCCGCCTGGCGCTGGAACGGCATACTTCAAAGCAACGGCATGAAAAACACAGAACACAATAGCCGGAGTAAGATAGTAAGGCTCATCATAGATTTAGAACTACCAGATGATCATTTACTTTATGAGGGTGTGGAGTGGAGGGCACGTAATCCCTCATCGTTACTCCCTCATAAAATAAAGATCAAACTTCGAACTGGTAAGTTCTCGTTTAATCTTACTATTTTATTTCGGAGTCATGTGAGTGACTACGTGAAGAGTTTGAAGCTTTCTGTGTTTTCATGTCGTAGAATTTATTCCATACGACAGTCCGGCTCATTTAACACAGTAACGAGCGAATAACACATTTTCCCCCAAACATTGCCTCAAGTTATGTGATAAATTATTTCACATTATAAAGAATAAAAGTAATGCCCTTTCCATTGAAAGCAAGTTTTTCACAAAATACCAATTGATATATATATTTTGATGGCATGACAAAGCAACAATTATAGAGAACCCAACACTGCGTGTCCAAACCTGAACACCATGACTGGTTTCCCTTTTACTTTAACATTAATTTACACCCTCCTGCGGCCTTGCATCTTGCTCGAGTGGCTCATCCCGTGCCATTCCTGTGAATGTATCTACCTCATTAACAGAGTGATTTCCCACCTTTCAGTGTCTAGTTCCACTGAGTGTATCCAATTTCTAACCATCTAGAATACATTCCTCTAGAACCATCAGTTTTTACTGAACCTAATGTGTTTTTTTTTGTGTAATAAGCAGCCTCATTACCACAGAGACTCTTACCTACTGCAACATATTTCATCAATGTTCACACACACACACACACACAACTTAAAGCCGACAGGATATGCTTATAGGTTTACCTTGGTTTCAGCTCCTCTTGGTGTGCTTTGTTTGGTAATTCACAAACATATATGATAATGCAATCTGTATCCACATGCAATTATAACGTAACATTTGCAATGTTTGCTCTCTTATATTGATACTAAAGTCATCAGCATTATTATTTTCAATGTTTAACTTTTTGAATCATAGATAGAGTTAGAGTCCATTGCCTAAGGCAATTCAGGATTATTTATCTCCTGACTTTATATTTTTTTACAATATTGGACAGATTATATATATATATATATATATATATATATACACACACATATATATATAATATATATATATATATATATATATATATATATATTTATTAATATCTACATATATATCCCTTTCCATATCGGGATATTATGAATGCACCTGATAACTTCTTGGTTAATATATTGTCCGTTAATAGGACGGTAACACTCTGAGCCCCTATTATTGGCTCTATCAATTAGATACTCAGAAAAATGCAATCCACAAGGAACTCACATATATCTAATATGATTAAATAACTTTATGTATACACAGACCACCAATTTCTTATAACAAAATATTGTTTTTTAGACTTATTTCTGCAAATTGCAGGTATAACACTTCTTTTATACATAATTATTTTATTGATATGTTGTTATATTAGTTAACATTCATAGACTTCTTTGACCATCAGCTGTTGTAATGGTCTGGTCAACCTGCAGATAGTCAAATTCATATTTTCATGTCATGGATGCTTTTGTACAACAATAAATTACTGCAGGGTTTCACAAACCTGGAGATCCCAGCGGGTGCAGCAGCATCCAAAGAGCGAAAGGAGACAGGCAACGCCTCGGGTCGAGACCCTTCCTCAGACTTCAATAAATTGCTGCAACTATGAATCATCACAAGTAGTTCAACATCACACAATATTTATGAAACCATGAAGGATCCGTATTAGGCCACCAAAAATGCCTCTGGCAGTGTCCTGCTACATTTTCATCAGACACTGCCCTATCAAACAAAATGAGGAACACAAAAGAACATCTTTTCCTCACGTAATTGGGAGAAAAGCATCCACCTTCCCTGTTCTTGGTTTACCCACAAGAAACATTTGAAAGATCGGTGATTTAATCTGTATGCAACCAGATTAATCGTAAGTAATCCATATTAATGACAATATGTTTTTCTCCCAAATTTGTTGTCTCCGATACCATTGTCTCTTCCTTAGAGATAAACAGGTGGACTAAACTTTAAAATATGCCACATCTGTTTACTCAGATAATCCCATGATTGTTATTTGACTTATCTTGTGTGTTTTAACATATGCCACAGCCGTGGTATGTTCAATCTTGATACGACATGGACACTTCCATAATAAAACAATCGATATTAAATCCATAACTCCTTATACTTCAATAATTAATACAAATGTTTGGAAAATTTCTTAGGACAAACCATTTATGCTCACCTGGTATTATTGTCCGCAGTCCCAACAAGAGACGTATCAATTATTCTTATAAGAATAGATAATATTCTTATCTTTACCCAAACATTCACAGAAGCTGTACGTCATCTGTAACACTTGCTTCAGTTTGCAACAGCTGTTAATCTTATAGTTGAAGCAGCTTGTGAACCTTTTTTTACATTACTTTAATAATGATAACGTATCATTTGATATTTGCATAAGCCTAAAGGCATAAATATTCTTATAAGCTTCAAAGAATACTTCTTATAAAATAAGTATTCCTTCTTTTGGAACTTTATTTATTCTTTACCTAACCTAATGGAGGGACAAAGCATGTCAACAACAATGAGAACATATTTGTATCATGAACAAATTTCCCCCCTCTTATGGTGCTGAATTACTTCTAAATTCAGAATAGTAATTTATGAATATTTTATTAATGCCTAAGCATACACTTTATGTAATAGGTCAGGTCCTTGCCCTCCACCAGGTTTGTAATTGCAGCACTAATTTGCAGCTGACTCTTATACCATCCAATTTAAATGTAATCAAGATAACCCATGACCATGACCTCATTAGTGCAAGTGCTGATCTTTTATCAGCAAAATTGTTCCTTCAGTATTCTGTTTAACAGCCTTGAACTGGTTTAATCCTTTGGACAATGTTTTAACTTGCACAGCTTGACCCACTTTAATTAATTTCAAGCACCTGTAATATTGATTAACACTTTGTTAATCGCAACTGTATTTCCATGTTCTAGATGTTTCCATTTTCTTACACTGTGAAAGTGTATATAAAATGATGTTTTGTATGGTTTATACCATCAAATCTTTACACTGAGGTAATTTTATAATATACATGTACGTACCCCTTCTTTATTGAAATTACTTTTGAGTGCAAACCTAAAATCAATTTTTAAGGTTTTCTTATACAGGTGAACCAATCCTTCCTTAGTGATATTAACTTAATGATCATAATACACCTATACTCCCCCACAATTGGAGATTTCATGAACTTATTTTGTAACCAGATGTTTGCACCTTTTCAACGTACTTCAAGCCTTCTTTTCCCAATTATATGGGTTTGGATAAGGCTATTTGGATTATACCACTTCTGCCTTTGTTTTGATCCATTATCAAATCTTTCATTGGATCATAGTTTTTGCCCCCAAAGTTTAAAGATCAGTAGTCTGTTCTTTTGTAATCAATATCTTTGATTTATCATAAGGCAGGTTTATTCCATAATAATCAGGAGTTTAACATAACCTGATTTGTATTGATCTGCGAATCTATAGTGCAGATTTGGTAAATTATATATTTTCTTCCATTGAGCTCCAAAAACTGATGCCAATTTATTTTATTTTAAAATTAGTTATTTGCACAATGTTTTATTTTATTTTTCTTTTTGAATAGTAATGCCATGCACCATTTTGAAATACTTTGAAATTGTATTTCTTATATCTCATATAATTTGAGACATGGATATCATAAACGGATTCACCGTTGATATCTTTATAAAACATAAAAGTTTTATTGTATTCTGCTGTTTCAATCATTACAGCTTTGGTGAGGTTTTTTCCATGTTTATTTTTCATGGCCTCACTCATCATTAGTTCTGCTGTTTTAACCATAACAGCTTTTAGTGAGACCAACTTAATTTTTGGTTTGCATGGTAATTTTTTCCATGGCCTCACTTTTTATTCAGGTTGTTGTGCATACACCTGTGTGTATATATATATATATATATATATATATATATATATATATATATATATATTATTTTTTTTTTGGTGCTGTGGTGGGTACTTCATGACCAGCCACCACTATCAGTGCATTTTTAGGGTCAGTTTATGCATTTTATTTTTCACTGCCCTTGTTTCTCCTGAGTTTTTTCCCCCTCAAAGGAGATTACCTTCAAAAAATTTGAGGTAGATATTCGCACCATATTTCATCATATTTTTTCCCTTTTTATATGTGAAACCCCCTTAGGGTATGTTAGGAATATTTCCATTATTTTCCGTCTGAAGGCCTTTATTAACTTTTTTAAATTACGGCCTTCTGACTTATTCAAAATTTCCCCCCCTGCAAAAAGTTTGTGGAGCATCTTAAACTCCCTACCGTATTTTTAACGGTCACCAGTATCGGAACCGGCCCCCGTAATTAATCTCCCGTCCCGATCGCTGGTATTCCCCCGGGACGTTCTTTTTCAAGCTCCGTTGTTTTTTAACAGAGTATTTCTGTTCTATTTTAATCTTTTACTTTACTTTTGTTTTTAAATTCATTTTAAATCCTGGTTCAATACACCAGGCACTGAGTTTTCCAGACCCTAAAAGTTTTTCAACTGCACTTACCTGCCGATTCCGTACCTACCGCTGTCGAGGAGCTGCCTCTGCAGCTCCTGCTTCTGCCGTCAGCATCGACGTAATGCCGTTCCAGCGCCAGGCGGGCCTTCTTCACGTAGTCACTCACGTGACTCCGAAGTAAAATAACAGTGACACTATTTGAAGCTGTTAGTTTGCTTGAATAATAATTTGGGGAAATCAAGATTTAAGATTCAGGAGTGTTTATCACATGCACTGGTTATGAACGAAAACAATGAAATTCTTATCTCCTGCAGCATTAGAGGCACACAAGATGCCTGTAATGCTGGTCGATAAATATATAAAAATTATCAGCCATTCGAAGTAAACTAGGTCATGATAATGCAAACATCAGAGTACTTGAGCAACCATTCTGGTGCAAAGTCCTTTGTGGTTCGGCGCTGCAGTAGGATTGTGGTTAAGGTTGTGCAGGGCCAGGCAATGCTCACCACTTTCTGCAGCCTCTTACATTCTTGAGGATTCAAATTTCTGTCCTGAGCCACAATATAACCACTCAGTACATTCTTCATCATGAAAGCTTAGAAGTTGTATGGAGTAGTTGCCTAACCTCCACAAACTTCTGAGGAAGTCATAAGGATTAGGAGCAGAATAAGGCTATTTGGCCCATAAAGTACACTCTGCCATTCAATCCTGGCTGGTCTATCTCTCGCTCCTAAAAGGCCTGTCCCACTTTCACGATCTAATTCACAGCTGTTTTTACTCATGGACATTTTTCATCATGTTGAAAAAACGCCCTGACCTACTTGATGCCACGAGTACGTACGACTGGCATCACGACCTACCTATGACCTCCTACGATATCCTACGACCTCGTGACGACCATGCTGCAAGTATGAGTCAAGGGCAAACTCGGCAGAGGTCATGAATTAGGTCGTGAAAGTGGAAACCCCATTCTCCTGCCTTCTCCCCATAACCTCTGACACCTGTACTAATCAAGAGTCTATCCTCCCCTTCCCACCTCTCCCTCAGCCCTCAGGCCCTGGCATTCCCTCTCTCTCTATCTCCCTTCCCCACCCTAGCCGCACCAGCTTCTCATTTTCACATCACAAACAGCTTACAATGGCTTGTTCCCTTTATCATTGATACTTTTTTGCATATCTTTCATTCATTGTTCTTTATCTCTCCACATCACCGTCTATATCTTTTGTTTCCCTGATCCCTGACCAGTCTGAAGAAGGGTTCTCGACCCGAAACGTCGCCTATCTCCTTCGCTCCTTAGATGCTGCTGCACCCGCTGAGTTTCTCCAGCCTTTTGTGTACCCAAGAGTCTATCAATCTCTGTCTTTAAAATATCCATTGACTTAGGTTCCACAGACATCTGTGGCAAAAAATTCCACAGATTCACCACCTCTGACCAAAGAAATGTATCCTCATCTCCTTCCTAAAAGAAAGTCCTTTAATTCTGAGGCTATGACCTCTAGTCCTAGGCTCTCCCACTAGTGGAAACATCCTATCCTCATCCACTCTATCCAAACCTTTCACTATTCTGTATGTTTCAATTAGGTCCCAATGAAGTAGAGACATTGATGAGCCTTCTTTCTTTTTGATTGCTTCAATATGCTGGGCCCAGGACAGACTGTCAGGGTGTGTACCCTGGAACTTGAAGCTATTGACTCTCTCCACTGCCGTCCCGCCACTGAAGACAGATGCATGGTCCCTGCAAGTGATTTCTTTCTTTCTTAAAGTTTGGCTTCAACTCATGAAACCAATGTGGCAGGGAGATTGAAATAAGCCAGGGTGCATTAGAGGAGTCCCTGTGGACTGATAATGAGGTCCTCTTTACTTTAGTTTAGTTTTGAAAAATTAGCCAGCAGCAGTAGCTTGGCTTCTGAGACTTGATGCACAAGGTGTGACTCATTTTCACACCTCTCACAGTCTGAATCCAATGCTAAATCACCAAGCTCTTCCCACGTCCCTGCCAATCCTTCCCTCTCTATCCAATGCCTACAGCTGTCCTCAGAATTTGCCAGTACTTTATCAAATCATGGATTATTCCTCATATTTCTTGAACAATTTTTCGTGTCACTCTATCAATACTTCCTTTCATTTAACAATTCCCATCATTATTTATGTTCGTTGACTCCTCTCAGCATGCATTCAAAACTGCTTCATATAAATCTTCACACTCGCACTCACCTACACACACGCACACACGCTCTCCCTCTCTCCTTCTGTCCTTCTAACCCTCTCCCTCCCTCTCCCTCTCATTCTCCTTCTCTCTCTCCCCCTCCCTCTTTATTAAGTACATCGTTTTAAAATCAGTCGCATGTATGGGACAGCATGGTGCCATTATTTGCTGCCTTCCAGTGCCAGAGAACCAGTTTCGATCGTGACTACAGGTGCCATCTGTATGGAGTTAGTACGTTCTCCCTGTGCCCGCGTGGGTTTTCTCCAGGTGCTCTGGTTTCCTCCCACACTCCAAAAACGTAGGTTAATTGGCTTTAGTAAAGTAGTGTTGGGGTATGGAGTGATTGCTGTTCGGCATGAACGTGGTGGATCGAAGAGTCTGTTTCCACGGTGTATGTTTAGTTTAGTTTGGTTTGGTTTGGTTTAGTTTAGTTTAAAGATACAGCACGGAAATAGGCGTTTCAGCCCACCGAGTCGTCACCGACCAGCGATCTCTGCACACTAACACCATCCTACACACTCTAGGGACATTTTACAATTATACCAAGCCAATTATCCTACAAACCTGTACGACTTTGGAGTGCGGGAGGAAATCGGAGATCCCAGAGAAACCCACGCAGATAATGGGGAGAACGTTCAAACTCCGTACAGACAGCACCCGTAGTGAGGATTGAACCCGGGTCACAGGCGCAGTAAGGCAGCAATTCTACCGCTGCGCCACCGTGCCTCTGTATGTCTAAAGTCTAAAACCCCTGTCTCACGGTGCGAGTTGACCCACGAGTGACCCAGAGTTGTCACTCGCAGTAATCACGTACACTAAACGTAGCGGGAACGTCGGAATTCTTGCGAGCAACTTAGCGACTCGTGGTGCTAACGGCAGGTACCCGTGAAACTTGGTAACTCGTGAAAAAAATCAAACATGTTTGATTTTTTCCACGAGTCAAATTTGCAGTTCAAGTTAAAAATTGAAACATTTTAAACTCGTTTATAACGTGGTGGCCCATGCATTTACCTTAGTGATTCGTGAGTCTACCGTGGGAACTCTTTTAACTCAGCGGGCAGGCAGCATCTCTGGAGAGAAGGAATGGGTGACGGGATGACATTTCCAAATTTCTCCAGCCCCATGTGTTCACTTTTTTCAACTAGCATCAGTCCTTTCTTGTGTATGACATTATTTGTATCTACAGTGCCTTGTGTCTTGGCAATTCATGATTCACACACACACAATGCTGGAGTAACTCACACACACACACGAACAATGCTGGAGTAACTCTCGCACACACACAATTCTGGAGTAACTCAGCGGGACAGGCAGCATCTCCGGCGAGAAGGAATGATGATGTCTCGGGTCGAGACCCTTCCTTAGACCACTACCCAGAGATGCTGCCTGTCCCGCTGAGTTACTCCAGCATTTCATCTATCTTTAAACCAGCATCTGGACTTCCTTCCCACATAATAACCAATGAGATTCCCCACTAAACCTCCGTGTCCTCATTGTTCCGCTCTCTGTCTTTCTGTCTTCCCCAGACCTGTGTATATGGATATGTGTATTTGTGTATGTATATGTGTATGTGTATGTGTATATGTATATATACTTTGAGTGGTTCCTGGGTTACCTACTGATATATATATATAATATATATATAGAGAGAGAGAGAGAGAGAGAGAGAGAGAGAGAGAGACACACACACACACAAATACACACATATATACACACACATACACATATTTATACATATATATAATATTATATATATATAATATATATATAGCAGTAGGCAACCCAGGAACCACGCAAAGTATATATACAGCTCATGGACATGTATAGATTTACATGGGTAACTCCGCGAAACATCATCCCCCTGCATTTCAAATCTAAATCTCTCGCCATATATATATATATATATATGTGTGTGTGTGTGTGTGTCTGTGTGTGTCTGTATTTGTGTGTGTGTGTCTCTCTGTCTATCTGTGTGTATCTGTGTGTCTGCTGTCGGGTCCCGGCGGCCGCTCAAAGTCAGTCACCCGAGCTGCTTCCTTCCTCGGAAGTGGCAGCCAGTTCTGCTGTCTGTGTGTATCTGTGTGTATTTGTGTGTGTGTGTGTGTCTCTCTGTCTGTCTGTGTGTATCTGTGTGTGTGTCTGCTGTCGGGTCCCGGCGGCCGCTCAAAGTCAGTCACCCGAGCTGCTTCCTTCCTCGGAAGTGGCGGCCAGTTCTGCTGTCTGTGTGTATCTGTGTGTATCTGTGTGTGTGTGTGTGTGTGTGTCTGTCTGTCTGTCTGTGTGTATCTGTGTGTGTGTCTGCTGTCGGGTCCCGGTGGCCGCTCAAAGTCAGTCACCCGAGCTGCTTCCTTCCTCAGAAGTGGCGGCCAGTTCTGCTGTCCGTGCCCGGAGCGCTGCGGCAGCCACCCAAGCTAATTCACTCCCTGGCCACAATAAAACCATATAGCAATGACAGCACGGAAACGGGCCATCTCTGCCCTTTTACTCCGTGCCGTTTACTGTCACCTAGTCCCATCTACCTGCACTCAGACTGGAGCGTGGCAAGGGGGTTACTGACCCCAATCCCCTCCTTCACAACACCAGACTCCCCAAATACTATGAAATGAGCTCTCCCCCCACCCCGGGAAATACAGTATTTAAAAACATAAAGCAGCAAGAAATGCACTTACCACGTTATTGGTTGCTGGAGGGTGCGCATTTTCCCTTTGTAGATCGTATCAATAGATGCGGCCGCGCTGAAATAACTCAAAGCCACAGGATGGAGATGTCTTTTAACATTGTTGCTTTATTAAAACATACCTTAATTCATGGTTGGCTCAAGAGTAACGGGAGAGGAACTTGGTTATTCGGAGGAGGAACTTGGAACATCGCAGAAATGACATACCCGTGGGAACTCGGTTAAACACTTGAACATAAACTTGAAGTCTCGTACACAACCACGAGTCTTTCACTCGGGGTACCTCGTGGGTCAACTCGCACCGTGAGACAGGGCCATCAGGCTCATATAATACCTGATGATTACGCACACAGAAACAAATTAAATTAAATTTTTGGTTTTTGCCTTTTAGTCGTTTTAGCCAAACATATGCACCAAATGTCTGACATACAAATTAAAATATTTGATTGCCTGATGTTGAACGTCATTGCACTAAAGACACACAATATATGTGAATTACTCAGGTTTAATCTGCATTTCACTGAAATTTGATGTCTGTTTGAAACTGAAGGGAAGTTAATGATTAAAATGCCAGCAGATAACATAGCCAAAGGCTCACTCCTAATTAAAAGCTTGTATAATGTAAGAGAATGCTTACTTTATTTAATTAATGCTCGTTTTTCATTGTTTAATTTGCTTTATACCACTGCTGGTATCATATCTGCATTGCAGTTTATCTAATATCGCTCTCTCAGATTCAAGATGACTAAGGCTAAATGTTTCATTCTGCAAATCTGCCCCTCCCCAAACATACCTTGCTGATAACAAACATCCATTACATTCCTTCTTAAACATTTACTTCTTGTGGTTTAATTTTTTTTATGGAAGAAAAATGCTAATTTCATTTTGCCGTAGAATCATAGAACAGTATAGCACAGAAGAAGATTGTTCATTCCAGTGTGTTCTGCCCCAATTTCCACCTGCACAATTCAATAGTTCCACCCCTCATATCTTTTGTTTGCTGCCTTGCAATTTTTCCTCACTCTTTTTATATCCATTTCTCTCATGGCCACTTTCTCTCATCCATATCTAATGCATTCCAGATGTACAAAATAAATGCTGAATTAAAAGGTTTTTTTTCCTCAAGTAATTCTGAATATTTCCTCCTTTATTTAATAGTTGTGATATCCATTATCCTCTCTGATCTGACCCCTCAATATTTTATAGACTTCCATAAAACTTCCTCTCACACTTCTGATTTCCAAATCAGACAGTTGCAGCCTCTCTTATCTATCCTTGTAACTGTAGTCCCTCATCCTATTAATCATTCTTTAAAATGTACCTTTTCTGACCATCCCCTGCCCTCACCTTTCTATAATGAGGCAACTGGAGTGCTGAACACAGCATTTCAGTTGAGGCCAGACCAGTCTTTTATAAAGGTTTAGCATGAACTCCCTGTTTTTTAGACTGCCTTTGAAGGTAAGCTTAAATTTTAGATGTATACTAGACCAAGTGCAGACCCATTGGGTCTGCTCTCCCAATGCACCCATTCCCTATCCGTAGCCCCCACGGGAGGCAAAAGGATTTGAGTACAAGAGCAGGGAGCACCAACTCAGGCCGTTCCCGAAAGTAAGATTCCAGCACTCCCCCAAAGGAATTCCCATTGCACTTGCCCTGCATGCTCCAATAGCAATTCTCCCTCCCCCTCCTGTGAGATGAAGAGTTCACAGTTCCTGTATCGCAATATTGTATCGAAGTGTGTTGGAAGCTGGCAGGAATGATTTAACAGTAAAAGTCTTGTGAACGTTAGCATGTTTTAAAGCTATAATTGTGAATAATGTGAAATATAGGATGAAATCTTCAGTGAAGCTGATCACTGCTAGCCGACCCATTGTGACGTCATCAGTTGAAGTTGGTCGTTTTAGATTCGAAGTCTTTTGTTTTTTTAAGCTTAATCAGTAATGTCGAGAAATAAAGCATAAAATATTCAATGAAAGTGATCTCTGCCTCGAGGGGGAAAGTGTATCAGAATATGTAAAAATCTTGTGAAAGTTGGCATTTTTAAAGCTTTAATCGCGAATAAGTTGTGAAATATAGGATGAAATCTTCAGTGACGCTGATCACTGCTAGCCGAGCCATTGTGACGTCATCAGTTGAAGCTGGTCATTTTAAATTCAAAGTCTTTTGACTTATTTAAAGTTTAATTAGTAATAAGTCGAGAAATAAGCCAATTAGGAAAAGGGGAGATGCAACGAGACCTGGGTGTCATTGTACACTAGTCATTGAAAGTAGGCATGCAGGTGCAGACAGCAGTGAAGAAAGCGAATGGTATGTTAGCATTCATAGCAAAAAGAATTGGTTACAAGAGCAGGGAGGTTCTACTGCAGTTGTACAGGGTCTTGGTGAGGCCACACCTGGAGTATTGCGTACAGTTTTGGTCTCCTAATCTGAGGAAAGACATTCTTGCCATAGAGGGAGTACAGAGAAGGTTCACCAGACTGATTCCTGTGATGGCAGGACTTCATATGGAGAAAGACTGGATAGACTCGGCTTGTATTCGCTGGAAATTAGAAGATTGAGGGGGGATCTTATAGAGACTTATACAATTCTTAAGGGGTTGGACAGGCTACAAGCAGGAAGATTGTTCCCGATGTTGGGGAAGTCCAGAACAAGGGGTCACAGTTTAAGGATAAGGGGAAAGTCTATTACGACCGAGATAACAAAATCATTTTTCACACAGAGAGTGGTGAATCTGTGGAATTCTCTGCCACAGAAGGTAGTTGAGGCCAGTTCATTGGCTATGTTTAAGAGGAAGTTATATGTGGCCCTAAAGGGATCAGGGTATATGGAAAAAAGGCAGGTACAGGATACTGAGTTGGATGATCAGCCATGATCATATTGAATGGTGATGCAGGCTCGAAGGGCCAAATGGCCTACTCCGGCACCTATTTTCTATGTTTCTACGTTTCTATGTAAATAAAGCATGAAATAATGAATAAAATGTTCAGTGAAGGTGATCTCTGCCTAGAGGGGAAAAATGTCAATCAGAATATGTAAATGCAGAAATACCAACAACTGATGGTATCAGGAGAGACTGGGAAAAGGAATTAAGTATAAAAATTCCCAAAGAAAGGTGGGAAGAATATTTATTAAACGTGCATAAATGTTCAATTAATGTAAGACACATCTTAATACAATTTAAAATCTTACACAGACTATACTATTCAAAAACTAAAATAAGTAAACTTTTTCCCAACGTCTCACCTATATGTGATAAATGTCAGTCAAGAAGCTAATATAGAACACTCATTTGTCTTTTGTACAAAAATTCAAACATTTTGGACTGAAATTTTCGAAAATTTCACAAAAGTATTTAAAATAAAACTGACCCCGGAAGCAGACTGGATAATCTTCAGGATATCGGAAGATTGCCCTGAATTAAATGTTTCAAAAGACTCTATTTGAATATGGATTAATAACTGGAAAAAAGCTAATCTTAAAATTCTGGAAAAGTTCTCCGGTACCCACAGTCAATATGTGGATTTCAACTATGTTCGAAACACTACACTTGGAAGATATTAGACTCCGACTAGCAGGAAAATCAGACAGTTTCTATAAGACGTGGTCTGCATTTATAAATCTATTACAAGGATAAGGTGCAAGGATACCTCAAAAAAGTACCGGTGTCGGGTCTTGGTAAAGGGGGCAGAAAAACTGTTGAGTTGGTAGATTCCTTTTGAGAGATGTTTATAATAAAATAACTGGCTTTTCTTTTTTCTTTCTTTATTTTTCCCTTTTTCTTTTTTTTTTCTTTCTCCAGGGTCTATCTCTTAATTCCTGTTTCTAACTCTTCAAGGGTTTCCTTTCCCTCTGTCACGCTTTTGCACTTTCACATCTCTTTTTCACTTTTCTACTTTCTATGCTGCTATTTTTCTCTTTCTAAAGCCCTTAAAAAAAATTAAGGGGTACAATGACTGTAATACAATACAAGGGATGTACACTGATGTAACTTACAGTACCACTAATAAATAAAGATATTTTTTTTAAAAAGATGTAAAAATGTAATTGTTACCGCGTAGTGTTTTTGCGAAGATGTAAAGACAACCACATATACACACACATATATACACACGTACAAGATCAGACTTTTAATAAGTATATGATGTAACATTGCAAATTTTAGGGACCTATTTAGATGTTTATCCAAGACTAATTCCCTTTCGAATGGATTCAACTTGTAACACATGAATGTATCCTGATCAAAATGATTCCTCAAAAGTGTACAACCACACACACTGTCAACAAAGGTTCTCTCTACTGGATATGCAAAAGCATGGATGCAGGATTGGTTGATTGAGAAAGCAGCTGTTGTTCACTTGTGCTTCAGTTCTGGGCTCTGCTTCCAGCCATAAATATATTAATGAAAAAGAAAGGCTAAACGAGATTTCCAAAGCTGTGCTGAAAGCCGGTCAAGAGAAAATTATCCCTGAATTTAATGGCTTCCTCATTGGCGACATGCCTTCAGCTGCCATGATTCGGAGCTCTAGACTCCAAGGACAAGTGACGTGTTTGTGACTTTTCTAATTGAGTGACTTGTGTTTTTCATTTGGAGAATGAAGAAGAGATTTGTGGTGTAAAGGGATAAAGGGTGTGACTCATCCTGTTATTTAGCTCTGAAGAACAATTACTCAGTGTGATTTTAATTAGATGTTTAATTTATAGAATGAGTTCACTGGATCCTACTGAATGAGACAATATAATATGTTGCCATTGTGATTTGAGTTAGTTGCAGTTGGAGTTTACTTTAGCATTCAATGGATAATGTACTAAAGTATTATAATTCTAGACTTTGAATGAAACAGATAATCGCTGATTGGGGGAAGACAAAAATGCTGGAGAAATTCAGCGGGTGAGGCAGCATCTATGGAGCGAAGGAAATAGGCGACGTTTCGGGTCGAGACCCTTCTTCAGATTGGGAATTATTTTGAAACATTTTGGCCAGCAGCTCTTCAATCTGAATTTCTGCTGAAGCGGCCTCAACCATATTAAAAGTAAGCCAAAGTCTAACTGCTGTCTGTACGCAGGCTTCTAAGATTTGGCCTGGGTCTCTAATATTTTGGGTGTGACTTTTATGTCCGGGGGGGGGGGGGGGGGGGGGGGGGTGTTCTGTCAAACTACCACTATTTAATGCTAGCTTATGTCCCTTAAAGGCACATATTGTTTACATTGGAAATATTTTTACAATCTTCTGAGAAAAGCCATTCAGCACCCTGGATATGTGCATCGACTAGAAGAGATACTTGTGGAAGTCAGAGATATGAAATTGATTCCCAGACCCATGGTGCCAAGTGTCCACTAAGAATGTTGCAGCAGGAGTGAGAAGGAAACAGCTGACCCTGGAACTTGCACAGTCATTGGCCTTCCTGAGGATGAAAGAGGATCAACAGCAGAGTAGTTCTAGAGTTACCAAAATCTCCCAGAGAATGAAATGCACAAAATATTGGACATGAAAGAACATTTCAGGTTCACTCAGAATCACTCATTTCAGAATCACTCCAGTAGTTCACTGCCCACTTTACCCCTGGTACTTCTAACCATTATCGGAAGACCTTGTGCTGTTCAGCTTCATAGGATCACTGAGTCAAAGAGTCAGACAGCGTTGAAACAGGCCATTTGAAACAGCTTCACTGTGCCAACTAAGTTGCCCATTTTAGCTTGTCCAATTGATCCGTGTTTGGCTCATATCCCTCTCAATATTTCCTATCCACGTACTGGTCCAAATAGCTTTTAAATGCTGTTATTGTACCTGCCTCAAACACTCCCTGGGGCAGCTCATTCTATATGCCCATCACCCTCTGTGAGAAAAGGTTGCCACTCAGGTTCCTAATATATCTCACTTCTCACATCTTATGCATGCTGTTGATTGCACAGTATGTACTATTTAACTCCGACATAACATCCAGAAAATAAGTTGGCTATAAAAACTTGCTTTGTATTTAATAATACTGAACTTGCTTAATTAAAACTCACTCTTGTGCATATTCCCAGTGACTGAATTGCATGCATGTTTAATTCTCTTAAATTTTCGCAGGAGAATCTAGCCCATTGTGGATTTCCAGCTGTTGTAATTTCATATTTTTAGTGTTTGCAACTTTTTGCAATAAAATCCATGAAATGTGAAATGAACCAGTCTCTGGGATCACCAAAACAAACAACAAAATCTTCAATCAAACATCTTGAGAAGGGCATCAAATGTTTATTAATCTGAAGTGGTTGAGTCCTTTTGGTTTTATAGATGGATTATTTTGGATCTGGCAGCCGTTCAACACACTGGACCAGAAAGGCTTGTGGTAATTACACTCACACAGTATGTGTGTGTGGAAAACATCTGTTGACAGCGCCCTCTGTGGTGAGAATTCGCAACCAAAACTGTAACAAAAGTGTCTGCATCAGGACAGTCTTATCACAGATATTTCACTGTACCCACTTTTGTCAGTCTAGTTCCCCTGACATTTTAAGGATACATTTAAGGCCCTGTCCCACGATGCGAGTTTACCCAAGAGCTCTCCCGAGTTTAAAAAAAAATCAAACTCGTGATAAGTACGTAGAATGTACGTAGCGGGTACGTCGGAGCTCGTGGATGTCTCGTATTGGCTCGTAATGCTAACGGCAGGTACTCGGGAAACATGGTAATTCGTGAAGTTCTTTCAACAGTGTGAAAAATTTCCAAGAGTAAAAAAACACTCGTGATGAAGTACCACGAGTTTGATTTTACTTTTTAACTGCGGAGAGCTCTTGGGTAAATTTGCATCGTGGGACAGGGGCTTAAGCATTCTAACTAAAAAGGTGAGGACATATTAGATTGCAATTTTATTCCAAGAAGTATCTGAAAATATAAGTATTTAGCGCCACGAAAAATGTGTTTTTATTGCAATCTACACTATTACTAAAACTCTCATCTTGTCATCTTCCGGTTTGCATTGTTTTTAAATTTGCGCAAAATCCGGTACCCTATATCGCTAGGATTTTTTTGCCACCTTACTCACCGTTCTCCTCTGCTCCAAGTGCACCAGGTTTTGTTCCGATCGGTGAAATATTACATGGAAACATAGAAATAGAAATTAGGTGCAGGAGTAGGCCATTCAGCCCTTCGAGCCTGCACCGCCATTCAATATGATCATGGCTGATCATCCAACTCAGTATCCCGTACCTGCCTTCTCTCCATACCCTCTGATCCCCTTAGCCACAAGGGCCACATCCAAAAGTTATTGGTCTGTTATTCGCCGGGACGGCACAGTCCCTTCTGGCACCCGCTGTCAATCACCGGCGCCGAGAATAAAGCTTAAGGAGCGGAGTGTGGGCTGTGTTCGCGGGCGGCGGCTGTGAACGCGACAGACGCTGGGGACGGGAGCCGCTGAGTGAGCCAGAGCCGTGTCCTGGAGCCGGTGAATGCAGTCGGGGTCGGGAACCGGTGAGCCCACACGCTCCCCTCCCATCCCCACACACCACCTCCCCCACACCCCCCACACTCCTCCCTACCACCCACACCCCTCCCCCACACACCGCCCTCCTCCACATACCCCCCTCCCCCACACACACCACTCCCCCACACACCTCCTTCCCCCACACACACCACCCCCCCCACACATCCCCCTCCCCCACACAGCCCCCTCCCCCACACCCCTACACCCCCACTCCCCACACACAAACCCACACCCCCCTCCCCACACACAACCCACACCCCCACAACCACCTCCCCCATGCACAAACCCCTCCCCCACTCATAGAAAAGGCTCTCAAAAAGTATTTCTTAGAGAAACGTATAAAACTATAAAAGGACTTGACAGGCTAGATGCAGGAAAAATGTTGGGGGAGTCCCGAGCCAGGGGCCACAGTAAGAATAAAGGGGAGGGTTTATCTCAACTGAGATGAGAAAAAACATTTTCACCCAGAGACAGGAGCTAGCGGAATCAAGGGATAAGCGGAGAAGGCAGGCACGGGTTACTGATTGTGGCGGTGCTGGCTCGAAGGGCCAAATGGCCTCCCCCTGAACCTATTCTCTATGTCAACCTTTCCCATCTCATTGACTGCTAAACCGGAGCTAAAGAGCAAATGAGTAGAAAACTGATTGCAGACAATTGCATCAGCCATCTCCTTTTTTATTTTAGTTGTGGTGCAACAACCTTCAAATATCATCTCATGTTGGGGAGACAAATGCTGTAATGCTAGATATCCGCTGTTTTTTTAATGTTAAACATTATTGCATTTAATATGTGCCAAGTGAGGTTCCCCTAAAAAAATTGATATTTAAAGCATCACACTTTCATGCAACATATAATTATGTCTGCATTGGGGAAAGAGAGGTTGCAGGGATGACCAAAAGGGATCCATGATTTATTTTGAAGTCCTGATGCAGCAGTTTACTATGGCCAACTCCACAGGAGGGAGAAACCCTGGAGAGTAGAAGAATATAGGAATGTGGACTGGCCAAGATGGAGAAGACAATCCTGCTCCTTGCAGGCAGAGGGATCACAAAGCTCCACTTTCGCTTGTGGTTCTGATTTACCATAATGGTCAAGACCTCAGCAGGCTGAGCACCATTTGTGGCAGCAAAGGAACTATCTTTTTCTTCTTGCGTATGGCGTGCACAGCCTAAAGTTGTAGGACAACTTGTTCTATTTGATTTTATTTGATTGTGCACACCAGGTTGAAACAGGGCTGACCACGTGAAGATTGCAATCTCCCATCTCAAAGGAACTATGATGTAAGATCCAAAATGTCTACAATTCCTTTCCCTCACATATTTTGTTTGAATAACTGAATAGCAATTTGCTATTTGCCTTATAAATGTTTGTTAGGTACAGCTGACAAGTAAAACTATCTTTCACATTCATTTCTGTTATGGTTATTGAAAATGATGTTTGCATGTGTTGTCTGAATTTATGTGTTAGTCATGCTGCTGCAAACAAGATTTTCATTGTACATGTACCTCACTGCACATGTACATGTGGCAATAATCCGAACTAGACCACTCCTCAGTCAAGACAACATGTTCCAGCTAAACCTCGATTGTTGCCAGACAGAGTGTTATTTCATTAAGAATTACAACTTCTCTGAATCAGACTACACGATTGTGAAATAATTAGTAGTCAGATTATTCGGGCATCAACTACGCAGGATCTCCAGAGCAACTTTGAGTACTATCTCACTGTCCTGATCCCCTCTTTATTCTACTCTTAGAATACTTCTCATAGTTAACTATGAGGCAGTGACTCCTGCAAGATATATGAGCAAAGTCACATAGCGAGATGATAAACCTTCTCCACATCCACATCCCCTTCTCTTTCATGTGAAGGGATTTACAGTGACAGGAGTCAATGACGGAACATTAGTCAGAGTTGATTGCTCGTGCAGGAAAACGTAATAATTTATTGGTAAGATCCATTTGCTGTATGCTTAATAAAACATGGTGCTTTTTCTCTGGATACTTCATTAGGTTTATGTTTAGGTTACGGTTTGTTTTAATTATGTGTGCCAAGATGCAGATAATTGATAATATTCAGATAATACAATCAAGCCAAACTCAAGTACAATAGGTAGAGCAAAGGGAAAGGTACTGAGTGCAGAAGATAGTTCTCGGTATTGTAGTGCACCAGTTCCAGAGACAAAGTGCAATGTCTGCAATGGGGTGGAGGTGAATCGAACGGTACTCTGGCTTACGGAAGTACCATTCAGAAGCTTGATCACAGAAGGGTCCCTTGTGTACCTTGAAATGCAGTTATAAATTAACCTATATTGGAGTATCTAAAGAGACTTCTTTTGCTGAATGATGGTGGATTTCATTGGCTTGAAACGTCTGCCCCTTAAGGCATCTCTCTATCCACTGAATGGCAATCCAATCAATACATTGTTGTGTGTATTATTCATGCTTGCTGTGGCTGCAATGCTGACCAGCCACTGTTAATGTTGAACATCAATTCAGGGGCTCCCAATTTCGAGATCAAGGGGTCGATCTGTCAAAGAGCTGATCTTAGGGAAGTGTTTTTTGTGTCCAAGTCAGAGTTCTTTAAATGTAAATGCCACTCAGTAGGAAAGGTGGAAATTATGTAACAATCCACTTATGTTAAAGGATCAGGGAATAATTGATGTGTTACATTGAGTGAAGGTGGACATGCACAGCAGAATGTGACAGGTTGTGAATCTTCTTTCTTGCGTTTGAGGCAGCAGAAGTTATGTAACGCCCTCCGGGCGCTGTAGCCAGTTATGGCCCTGTCTCACTGTGCGAGTTGACCCACGAGGTACCCCGAGTGACGACTCGTGGCTGTGCACGAGACTTCAAGTTTATGATACCCCACAAGTGTGTAACTAGAAGCGAGTTCCACGGGTACGTCATTGCTGCGATGTTCCAAGTTCCTCTCCCGACGTTACCAAGTTCCTCTCCCGTTACTTTGAGGCCAACCGTGAATGAAGGTATGTTTTAATAAAGCAACAATGTTAAAATACATCTCCATCCTGTGGTTTTGAGTTATTTCAGCGCGAAGGCGGCATATATTGATATGACCTACAATGGGAAAATGCGCATCCTCCAGTAACCAAGCATTTCTTTTTGTTTTATGTTTTTAAATACTTTTTTGCAATGGATCTCTATTTTAATAATTTTTAAAAAGGGAAGCAGCTCGGGTGACTGACATTGAGCGGCCGCCGGGACCCGACAGCAGACACACACAACACACACACACACACACAGAGAGAGAGAGATACACACAGACAGCAGGACTGGCCGCCACTTCAGAGGAAGGGAGGAAGCAGCTCGGGTGACTTTGAGCGGCCGCCGGGACCCGACAGCAGACACACTCACAGATACAAACAGATAGACAGAGAGAGACACACACACACACATACACACACACACACACACACAGATACACACAGACAGCAGCTGGCCACCACTTCACGAGGAAGGAAGCAGCTCGGGTGACTTTGAGCGGCCGCCGGGGGGACCCGACAGCAGACACACACACAGATAGACAGAGAGGGAGAGAGAGACACACACCACACACACACAGATAACACAGACAGCAGGACTGGCCGCCACTTCAGAGGAAGGAAGCAGCTCGGGTGACTTTGAGCGGCCGCCGGGACCCGACAGCAGAACACACACACAGATACACACAGATAGACAGAAGAGGGAGAGAGAGAGAACACACATACACACACCACACATAGAGAGAGAGATACACACAGACAGCAGCTGGCCCACCACTTCAGAGGAAGCAGCTCGGGTGACTTTGAAGCGGCCGCCGGGACCCGACAGCAGACACACAACACACAGAAACACCACAGATACACGCACAAACACACACACACACACACAGACACACACACAAACACACACACACACACAGACACACACACAGCCACACACACAGCCACACACACACACACACACACATATGTGGCGTTTCTGCTCGGGACCCTTCTTCAACAATCCAATGTCCCATAATATATTCTTTAAATATTAAGTTTTCTGTTGAAAGTGTGGTGCCGTGGTTACGGGTTGTCGGAAGGAAGATGATGAGGTCTGGTACAAGTTGACTTTGTTTTCAGTAATCAGGCCTCTGTGTTGGCCGATGTCTGGTTGATCGAGCGTTCATACAGTTGCGAAGCGAGCGAGGTCCATATATAGGATTTTAAAGAAGGAACTGCAGATGCTGGAGAATCGAGGGTACACAAAAAGCTGGAGAAACTCAGCGGGTGCAGCAGCATCTAAGGAGCGAAGGAGATAGGCGACGTTTCGGGTCGAGACCCTTCTTCCTAATAAAGGAAGAAGGGTCTCGACCGAAACTCGCCTATCTCCTTCGCTCCTAGAGTGCTGCTGCACCCGCTGAGTTTCTCCAGCTTTTTGTGTACCCTCCAATATAGGAGCAAGAACGCGAAAGCCTTTCTGAGGGTTCATTGTTCCCCTGGTTTGGATTGCTCCCAGGAGAGCGGGGGCACAAAGAAAAATTTAGGCATTTTTCTGTGGAAGGGGGAGGGCAGTATAAAATCGAAAGCATTGTTACAGCAGCACTCTCCCAACACGAAACACAGCGCAGCGTAAACAATTAAACAGCTTCACTTTTAAAAGCAAAGACACACGTTAAATTACACGGCCCCAAGAAATCGCCTCTCAATTGCTTCGGGGTTGGAATTGAAAATATATATAATATATATAATATATGTATATACATATTATACTACTTTGGTTCAGTCCCTTTCAGATTATAAAAAAGTTCCCACGATAGACTCACGAGACACTATGGTAAACGCATGGGCCATTACGTTACTGCAACGAGTTTAAATGTTTCCATTTTTAACTTGAACAGTTAATTTGACTCGTGGAAAAAATCAAACATGTTTGATTTTTTTCACGAGTTAACAAGTTTTCCCGAGTACCTGCCGTTAGCGCCACGAGTGGACAAGTTGAACGCGCGAGTTTGCCGACGTTCCGCTACGTGATCACCACGAGTGAAAACTCGGGGTCACTCGTGGGCCAACTCGCACAGTGAGACAGGGGTTTTAGGCCTTCCGCATTCAGCTGCAGCAGGGTGATGCCATCCGGTTTGACATCCGTAGGTGCCCGCCCTAAAAAGGGTGCATGCTCCGGTTTGGCGCCATGCCGCGGCGACTGAGGTTGCATTTGGGCTGTAAGCTGCGGCAACTGAGGTTGCATCATTTCTGCTGTCTCTGTTATCTGTCATTCACCTGACTGAGGTCAGTTGACAGGGCACACCATGGGGAGGTCGACAACATGAGCCCCAGGTTCTGAATCAATGGTGCAGCTCCAGCAACACTCAAGAGGTTTAACACCATGCTTGAATAATATGTCATCCACTAATTCCCCCCCCCCCCCCACCCCAGTGCACTGATGCTCCACAATGTGTCCTCTATAAAAATGCACTGCAGTTACACTCTAGGCTGCTTCAATAGTACATAGAAAAAGCCAAGGTATCTATCCTAAGAGGGACAAGGGAAGAAGGTGTATGAGAACCCCACCTGAAGAAGAGTGTCAAACCAAAGTGTCACCTATTCCTTTTCTCCAGAGATGTTGCCTGACCCACTGAGTTACTCCAGTATTTTGTGTCTATCTTTGGTGTAAATCAGCATCTGCAGTTCATTCCTACCACCACGTTCTTCCTATGGGGAGAATGGGAATAAGGCAGGGGAGTTAATGAGAGAAGGTAGGATAATGAGGTTCGGAGGTAGGGGTAGATCAACCATGATTGAATGGTGGAGTAGACATGATGGGCCAAATGGCCTAATTCTGCTCCTATCACTTATGAATTGCAGGTTGCCCTTCAACTCACACACCATCCTGGCTTGGAAGTGTATCACCATTCATTAATTATTCGTAATCCAACCCTAGAATCTCCATCTCTGAACACCACTATGGAATTATCTTCAGAAGAATGGAAGATTGCCATTGACGATAAAAGTCAGTAGACGAAGTAAAACTCGACATCCCAACTTTTTACAACCAACGCGAGAATGTGGTTTTCAATACTAGTAGCTCGATTTCACTCCCTCAATGTCACGAGCCAACTGACAAACCTAGCAGCTCGTCGTCCAAAGCAGATCACATGGGAAGTAGAGGACGTTGTCCTTCTTCTTCTTGCATATGGCGTGCACAGCCTAAAGTTGGAGGACAACTTGTTCTATTTGATCTTATTTGATTGTGCACGCCGGGTTGATTGCATTCATTGAAACAGGGCAGACCACATGAAGGTTGCAATCTTCTACCCCATGTTGTCCTTAATCCTGAAGAAATGACGCCATACGACGTGCTTAAACCCGCTATCTTGGAGCAAACGTAGCCCTGGAAGCAAGCCCGCATTTCAGAGCTGCTGGGACATGATAATCTCGGCGATAGGAAGCCATCACAAACGCTGCGGAGATGGCGCAGGCTGGTGGTTGACTAAAAGATTGACGGTGATGTCTGGAAACAGAAGTTTCTCAGCTGCATGCCTAATCAGGTGAAAGGGCACCTGATAGGTATGTTTCAACCGGCCAGCAGAGACAAGCTCGCAAAACAGGCCGACATTGTCATGGAGACAACCACAGCGCTGCAGGTGACTGTGGTTAAGGCAGCAACAGTAAAGCCCTAAAATTGGAAGATATACCCATCGGTGACAAGAGAGAAACCATCATATGTGACACTTCCACTGGCAAACCAAAGTCGTTTGTGCCGAGGACGATGCGTCGAGAAGTTTTCAGCGTGCTGCACAACTCATCACATCCGGGCAAGAAGGCTACGATAAAACTAATCTCCAAACGTTTCATCTGGCCTTTCTTCACGTCCACGTTTGTTTTTGCATACAGCCTGTCACCACTGACAACTCGCAGCAGCTTCACGAGAAGGTCCAGCCACAAGAGCTCAATATCAACTCCAAGGTCAGAAGCACTAATTGGCTTTATCTGCACACGGGTTATGATTGGTGAGAATGTAGGTAAAAGGGGCTACTGGAATAAACGTGACACAATGTTTGTTCTTTGCTTTCTGTCGTGGGATTCAGTAGTTCCTACACCATCACCCGGTAGAGGAAAATTAGAGACATGCAATGAACGTTGGCCAAGCCAATGATGCCAATATCATAAGTGACCCAGAAATTGCTCCATGCCATTTTTGTGATAAAATACAATTGCAAATCACACTAACCCTTATGAAAGTTGTATGAAAGTCATACAATCTTCATTTGCAAAATTCACAGAACTGCATTCTAGGTTTTCCCCATGTTATGCGTGATGAAAATGTTACTGCTTTAGGATGAGTACGTAGATACTCATAATTTTCAGCACGTTGGTCAGGAGGCTTGGTATTTACAGCCATCTCTTGGAGGGGCATTCACACCAAGCAAATCTTACATCTCCAAGAGAAGGTGCTATGAATGAAGAGACAACACCCTGATTGAGTATTGAAAACAGGCCATTCGGCCCACCAAGTCCATGTCGAACCATGATTACCCATTCACAGTAGATCTATGCTCTATGCACGAGGGGCAGTTCACAGAGACCAGTTAACCTACCAATCTGAATGCCTTGGGGATGTGGGAGGAAACTGGAGCACCCAGAGGAAACCAATACAGTCACAGGGAGAACATGCAAATTCCCTGGGAAAGGAGGCGGGACAATGCTCCCAGTTGGTCATAAGAGTATGGCCAGGCTGCAAGTGGCATGTTTTTTTATGCATTGAGGCCAAGATTTTCTCTCAGTCTGATGGGAGGGCAAAGATTGCCCTAAAGGCCTCTGTAACAATGAGAGTCATCACTTAATGCCTGGGCTTAGGAGAAGCCTGTAAGCAGGGACATGCCTTTCGCAGGTTTTTTTACCCCTGTGTGTTGAAGGTAAAGTAAACTATGTCTCTTCTTCTTGAGAATGGAGCTTAGATGATATCTCCAATGCAACAGTGAGCAACAAACAGTGGGTGTGGGAGAGGTCAATGTCAGCAGCCTGAAATCATGCTAAGCTCAGAGGGTAATAGTGGGTATGGCCCTGGTCAAAGCACTAAAAGAACACGTGAAGCAAAACACAAACTGTTTGAAGAACTCAGAGAGTATTGATATTGGTGTTGGTTTATTATTGTCATATATATCATGATGCAGTGAAAAACTCTGTTTTGGTCAAGAAGCATTTGAGAAGGCAAAGGGATGGTTGATGTTTCTGGATGAGAAAATGTGAGCTGTTTCTAGTTTGTAAGAGGTAACAGCTCAGTGAGAATAATCAATGTTGTTTGATTATTGTTCTTTCATATATCAGCTTAGCACACCTGGTAGCTCAGTGATTGAATAAAAACTGGTTTCTGCAATATTATTTCAAAATTCTACTATCGAAAAACGAATGCACTGCTTTGATGTTATCGGGGCTGGGGCTGGTGTTGGGCTGGGCCTGGAAGAAGAGAATGAAAATTCTCAATGGCTACAAAGATACAGAAAAATGGGTACAAAATAGTTGTATTCTGCCTTAAGACCATTTTCAACAGCTTCCTTTCCGAGGTGTGTGAATGAACTAATAATTCAGTGTTTCTAAATATGGCTGTAATGTATTCTTGTAAGTTTTACTACCACAGCCTTATTTCAAATGAATGAATTCCTTTTTCCAGAACGCAAGTAGATTTTGACTTAGAATATGTGCGGGGCAAATTCCAGCAAACGTATTGGTAAAAAACACAATTTGGAACATCTGCACGACTACTCTGTGGGTGTGACATAATTACAAATCTTCACAGTAAGGAATGGTCAATTAAATATTTAGGCCCATAAATTGCACTGACGGTCATGCTATTTGTGCGAATGTTTCTCTCCCCAGGGCTTCCGCTCAAACTGCTTTCCATATCATCAAGGCAACATTTCAAATATGAGCCAACATAATCAGCATTGTTTTGAAGTACAGTTTTTTTTCTAAAAAGTTCTTAAATATAATGGTTTCTTTCCCATATTTAATGCAATAACTTGCTGAGGTTTGGCCAAAGAGATGGAAATAGGTGTCGCAGGAAACCCACAAGCAGTGGCTTTGCAGTGACAATTTACTAACAATGATGAATATGGCTTAAAATCTACATTTAGAAAAACGAAACTATTTTCTGGAGACAAAAGAAACTGCAGAAGCCGATGCAGAAATCTTGAGCAAAAAACAAACTGCTGGAGAAATTGCAGGTCAGGCAATACCTGTAGAGAGAAATGGACAGATGATGTTTCAGGTCAAGAACCTTCTTCAGACTGATATTTTGAGTCAGGCTCATGTCTGAAGAAGGTCCTGACCCAAAACTTCATCTATCCATTTCTGCCCACATATGCTGCCTGACCGACTGAATTCCTTCAGCAGCTTATTTTACAAACTATTTTCTAGTTTTGTTGGGATACATCTGTCACTTTTGAAATGAATTATTAAAAAAAGATCCGATGAAGGCTTTTAAAATATTATTTTACTGCCCTTGCATTGGATTGAATTTCTGAAGCCACCCCGAGGACTGTAAGATGAGTGCAGTTAGAAGAAGCCTTCAGTGATAATTAATTCCTTTTGGGGAAATAAAACTGCATGAAGCTGTAGAAACTCAAAGTGCACAAAAAGCAAATTACTCACACACGTCTACAATCGTTTGTTTGCACCTTATTCACCATTAACACCAAAAATATCAGCATAACCAGGTAGAATCATTTTTAGCTTTAGATTCAGATTAGTTTATTATCATTTATACCTGAGTGCAATGAAATTCTTCTCCACGCGGAGCTAATAGTACATCCATACAGTAATGATAAATACAGCAATAAATGCAACCACAAATGTAAAACAGCAGACTAGTGCAACATTGCAGTACAATCTGAAGATATGCAAAATAATTGAGGTCAGTAATGGAACAACCGAATGAGATAGAATTAGGGGTAAGAAACAGTACATGGCAGTAGTTTAGTTTAGTTTTAATTTACAGATATAACATTGAAACAGGCCCTTTAGCCCACCGAGTCCACACTGACCATTTTGCATCCTATACTCTTCGGAAAATTTACAGAAACCAATTAACCTGTACTGCTTTGTGATGCGGGAAAAAAAACAGAGGACCCAGAAGAAACCCACGTGGTCATAGAGAGAACATGCAAACTCCACACAGACAGCACCCGAGCTCAGAATTGAACCCGGGGCTCTGGTGCTGTGAGGCAGCCGCTCTAGCCCTGCGCACTGTGCCTTCAGAAGGAGGTGATTGATTCTGGAGTCTGATAGCAGTGGGGAAGAAGCTGTTCTTAAGCCTGGACATTCAGGCTTTGAAGCTGCTGAACCTTCTCAAGGTAGAAAAGAGAAAAGGACCAGCCGGGGTTAGCAGGCATCTTTATTGATACTTCTAAGCTACCTGATGCAAAGCATGATGAAGATTGGCTGGGTGGAAGCAGGTGGCAAGCTTGTGATGGTCTGGGCTGTGTTCACTACACTTTGCAGGTTCAGACAGTCGAGAGCAAAAGCAGTTGCCAAACCAGGCTGAGATGCAACAGTCAGATTTTTTCTGCAGCACATTTGTAATAGTTTGAGAGGCAGGAGATGGGCAAAACCTCAATATGTATTTCACCTGTGTTTTTATAATGTTGCCAAAGACATGAAGACTGGCAAACTTGGGACAATAGAGGAATCATGGGAACAGCCCATGTTATGGTCGAGGAGGTGCTGGAGGTCCTAAGGTGTCTGAGGGTAGATAAATCTTCCTGCGTTTATCATATATATCCAATAATACTGTGGAAAGTTAGGGGAGAATTTGCAGGAGCCTTGGCTGAGATATATGAATCATCATGTGACCACATCATGAAGTTCCATGGAAACTACAGGGTGACTAATGTCGTGCTCCATGTTGGGCTGCAATGTTTAGACCATTGATGTGCACTTTACACTTTAAAAATGAGCTGCTAACTAATCTGGTGTGTGGACAGTAGATTTAATCATTTACAGTGTACAAAAGCTAAATTGGGGAGTGTGGACTGTTTGGCCGTTGTCTCTGTGAGTAATTATATAAACTGAATAATTATTTGCATACTCAGAACCATACAATAATAAAGAGGATACACATGTAGAGTCTTAAAAATATAAATGAACTACCACAACATAGAAGCATTACATAAAACACCGCTTTCCTCCCCATAAATTGAAATAAATGTCCTGATTGCCTTCATCTTTATATTGCTTCACTGCAAAACCTCATAGATCCCAGGGAGATTTTGACTAATTTGATGGGTAACGGCTGTTGAGCCACCTGGGTTTATTATCCTGAATTGTGTATTCACCAACAGCGTATATGTTTTTGAGTACTTTGAGGTACGTCACATTTTGTCTTATGCTTGTGAATTGCACGATGGCAGAGATTATTTCAGATGGCTGCATGCCATTAGGACTAGAATAGTTGTCCTTTTAATTTGTCTTTCTCAAACCTTTCTCTGAAATCCTATGGCGTATATCTGAATTTACAAGTTTCTTCACATTTGCTTTGAGATACCCATTATGTTTATTGGCTCTGTCACAAAGTATCGTTCATTAGTTTATTATCCGTGTACCAAGGTGACTTGGATAGGCTGGGTGAGTGGACAAATGCATGGCAGATGCAGTATAATGTGGATAAATGTGAGGTTATCCACTTTGGTGGCAAAAACAGGAGGGCAGACTATTATCTGAATGGTGGCAAATTAGAAAAAGGGGAGATGCAACGAGACCTGGGTGTCATGGTACACCAATCATTGAAAGTAGGCATGCAGGTGCAGCAGGCAGTGAAGAAAGCAAATGGTATGTTGGCATTCATAGCGAAAGGATTTGAGCATAGGACCACGGAGGTTCTACTGCAGTTGTACAGGGTTTTGGTGAGACCACACCTGGACTATTGCGTACAGTTTTGGTCTCCAAATCTGAGGAAAGACATTCTTGCCATAGAGGGGGTACAGAGAAGGCTCACCAGATTGATTCCGGGGATGTCAGGACTTTCATATGAGGAAAGACTGAATAGACTTGGCTTGTACTCGCTAGAATTTAGAAGACTGAGGGGGGTTCTTATAGAAACTTACACAATTCTTAAGGGGTTGGATAGGCTAGATGCAGGAAGATTGTTCCCGATGTTGGGGAGGTCCAGAAGAAGGGGTCACAGTCTAAGGATAAGGGGGAATTCCTTTAGGACCGAGATGAGGAAAACATTTTTCACACAGAGAGTGGTGAGTCTCTGGAATTCTCTGCCACAGAAGGTAGTTGAGGCCAGTTCATTGGCTATATTTAAGAGGGAGTTAGGATGTGGCCCTTGTGGCTAAAGGGATCAGAGGGTATGGAGAGAAGGCAGGTACAGGATACTGAGTTGGATGATCAGCCATGATCATATTGAATGGCGGTGCAGGCTCGAAGGGCCGAATGGCCTGCTCCTGCACCTATTTTCTATGTTTCTATTTTTTATGTACAGTGAAAAGCTGTATTATAATCGAGCCATCCACAGTGTACAGATACATGATAAAGGGAATATCATGAATAACAAGATAAAGCCAGTAAGGTCCGATCGAAGATAATCCAAGGGTATCCAATGAGGTAGGTAGTAATTCAGGACTACTCTCCAGTGTTGGAAGGATGGTTCAGTTTCACAGTGTTCAGCATTTCTTCAGTGTGTCTATGGAGTTGCTCTGGAATTTCATATGAAACAATAACGTTCTTGTTCTCATGAATTTCCTTGGGCATGAGCAGTACTGATGATTTCTTTAGCATTCCCCGCCATCTCTCCATTACATCATTGTCACATGGTCAGCAAGATGTGATTTTGCAGGAAGGGTGGTCAACCCTATATCATGGCTGTTGAATAATGATTTGATATTCATCTACATCGTTTGCATAGCAGAGAAATCACAAAGGTTAATCAAGCTACAGAATGATTGCTTCCGTGGAGATAGAACTGACAATTTTTACATGGAATCTCGATTAATTATTTATAATTCTAAACAGTTGCCCGAGTATAGATCTGCAAGAGCAATGTGAACTTTAACCCATAGCTTGTTGGCTAATTATCATAGTTGTATTGGTTTGTGAAGATTTGATATTATGGTTTATGACAAACCAGACATTTGTTTATTTTGGACAGCCAAAACAATCTCTTCCTGAGAACTTACCTTTTTATAATTCTTTGCTGGGCTTCATGGTCAACATGTTCATAAGTTCATACGTTATAGGAACAGAATTAGGTCATTTGGCCCATCAAGTCTACTCCATCATTCAACTATGGTTGATCTATCTTTCCCTCTTAATCCCATTCTCCTGCCTCCTCCCCATACTATTCAAAAATTCTCCTGCCATCCTCCCCATACTACGTAGTAATCAAAAATCCATCACCTTACAAATACGTATTGACTTGGCCTCCACAGCCATCTGTGGCAGTGAATTTCACAGTTTCATCACCCTCTGACTAAACATCTATAATACATTTTGTCTTTGACTGTGATGACTGGGTGGTTCACTTGTAGCGCAAACTCTAAACCAAGTGCAAACAAGAGTTCATTGCAAACTGTGCAGTGTATGAATGACACACAGAGACTTTTACTCAGAGTAGGGCAATCGAGAACCAGGGGACATAGGTTTATGGTGAGAGGGAAAATTTTTTATACGAGCTTGAGGGGCAACATTTTCGCACAGAGGGTGGTGGATATATGGAATAAGCTGCCAGAGGCAATAGCTGAGACAGGTACCTTGATGGAGATGCGATTATTTTACGTATCGTATATCCATCCGCACTGCAGCCTAATATTGAGGAGTTGCCGGCCGTTGCTGGAGACCGACTTCGGGAGCTCCAACCGCGAGAGCCGGCGGACTTAGCATCGTGAAGCTCCCGATCCCTGCCAGGGATTGACTTTGGAGCTCCACCTGCGGGAGCCTGCGGACTTTAACATCGTGGAACTCGTGGCCTCTGGTTAGAGACCGATCTCGGGAGCTCCAAGCCACAGGAGCTACAACTGCCCTAACAAGGGAGCTTCGATCGCCCCGACTGCAGATTGTTCGACTGCCCCGACCGCGGGAGAAGATTAGACTTTATTGCCTTCCATCACAGTGAGGAATGTGGGGAATCTGCTGTGGTGGATGTTTATGTTAAATTTTATGTAGTTGTGTGACTCGTTGCTTTTTTTATGTATGGCTGCATGGCAATTCGAATTTCACTGTACCTTAATTGGTACATGTGACAATAAACAGACCTTGATCTTGACCATGAACATTTTAAAAGACATTTGAATGAGTATGTGGATAGCAATGGTTTAGAGGGATATGGGTCAAATGCAGGCCAGTGGGACTAGTGTAGACAGGGCATCTTCGTTTGCACGGGCAGGTTGGGCCCCAGGCAAATCTCAGTTCATTTCAGTGATGTACCAGTTTTATTTTTCTGTGAGGATGGGATGAAGACCAATTGAGCTCATATTTATAAAGATCAGAACAGCTTTTGCTGGGTTGTCGTGAGCAGTGGTATGGCTTGCAGCCAACCATTAATCGTGCCAAGTTATGATATGTGTGCTTATGTCCATTGCCATTTCATTGGTTAGTTAGTGCAGTGGAGTGGACAATACACTAAGTTAGGTTGCGATAAATGTTGAGCCCAAGGATGCTATGAAGTCCATGATCATTTGTAGGATCTGTAGCATTGTTTTGTTTTAACTTTCTTCAAACAAGTTTTCTTCTTGAGAAAACATTTGTCTCTGCTCAGAGTAAGGTTGCAGTCTCTGTAAATTGATGTGAACACGTTTGGATCCCAGCATGTCAGTGTTAATGTTCAGCATGCTTTCAAGTCATTGTAGAGAAGATGTACGAGGTTCTGAAATATTTCAGCTGATGATCGTACTCTAAAGTTAAACTCTTGCATTTCAGAAGTTCAATGTGTGCTGAGAAGGCTTCTGCACAATGAAAGGTTCTTCAAACTCTATCTGAAAATATTCAACATTAAGTAGTTTTGTAAAATATTTAAATATTAAATGATTGATTGCTTGATTCAGGGGTCAGACATATTTGAACATATGTGAATCTGATTTTTGACTTTTGGCTTCTTAACAACTTGTTAAAACCCATGTAATTGTATAATTTTAAACTCTTTTGAAAAGTATCAAATGCAAGCAGGTATTCAAGTTCTTTCTCAATATGCTTACAAAATGAAAATCAATTCTGCAACAAGGCCAAGTAACTGCGATGTGCTAACGTCAGTATCCATACGATCCATTCTCCTTTCCAATACAATTAAACAAGTCTACAAATTTGGAATGGATGTTATTGAATGCAGATACGCATAAGTGAAGTCAATGCTGTGAAGACCTGATGCTGCATCAAAACTGGAACAGTATTATTCAGGTATGGTTACCATAAAAATATTGTTGTGATCACATTTTTAAAATTTGGAGGTCAATTGTGATGAAAACATTCATAGAAGTAGAAACAGTGGCATGATTAGCAAGTTTGCAGATGACACAAAAGTGGGTGGTATTGTAGTGAAGATTGGTGTCAAAAATGGATCGGTTGTGCATGTGGGCTGCGGAATGGTTAATGGAATTAAAAATAGAGAAAAGTGTTGCATTTTTGGGAAGTCGAACAAGGGCAGGACCTACACAGTGAATGGTAGGCCTCTTCAACGTTGTAGAGCAGAGGGATCTAGGAGTGCAGGTACATACAGTAGTTCCTCGAAAGTGGCGTTACAAGCAGATAGGGTGGTCAAAAGGCTTTGGACAGATCATTGGTCAGAGTATTGATTATAGAAGTTGGGAAGTAATGTTGCAGTAATGTAAAATGTTGGTGATGTCACATTTAGAGTATCATATTCCCTTTTTGGTCACCATGTTATAGGAAATATGTCGTTAAGCTGAAAAGGATGCAGGGAAGATGTTGAAGGATGTTGCCAGGACCCAAGGGTCTGAGCTATAGTGAGAGGTTGAGCAGGCTAGGGCTTTATTCCTTGGAGCACAAGAGGATGATAGGTGCACAAAATCATGAGGAGTATATTGGGCAAATGCACAGAGTGTTTTGCCCAGAGTAGGGGAATCGAGAACGAGAGGACATAGATTTAAGATGAGGAGGGAAAGATTTAATAGGTACCTGAGCGGTAACTTTTTTACACAAGTGTGGTGGGTTTATGGAATGAGCTGCTGGAAGAGGTGGTTGAGGCAAGTACTATCATAACAGTTAAGAAATATTTAGACAGGTACATGGATAGGATAGGTTTAGAGGGATATGGGTTAAACGCGGGCAGGTATTACTAGTGTGGATGGGGCATGTTGGTCGGCGTGGGTAAGTTGGGCCGAAGGGCCTGTTTCCATGCTGTATGACTCTATGACCTCTCCGTGTCATACCATTGTAAGACACTGTTCGGGCATTTTCTTGCAGTAAGAGTAAAAATTATCAGAATATTTTTGAAGGATTGTTCACTCAACATATTCGCAGATGCACCCACATCAACCAGTAAACGGATTTGTGAGTAGAAAGTGTTCACCCCTGGCTGAGTGCCCTGAAAAGTATGATGATGAGCCAATGCATATTCAGGACCATCATAATGGTTATCGACCTTTGCATCCAATACCCGACCAATGCTTTGATGATTCTGACACGCTGCTTTGCTGAATAGTAGATTTTGAATAAAAAAGCTGCATTTCCTAACTGAGCTAACTCATTTTCACTTTAAAGAATGTTCGGTTTTGTGGGAGTAGCTGACACCACAATATTGAAATTATTTTACTTATTTTTTGTGTTGCCAGCGATTTTTCCTGGAGTCAATTTTGAGTGAAAATATCTGCCATTATAATCATTTCCACATTGTATTCATAAACAATGTCTTGTAGCCTTTCTACATCAACAGCATAGTTCTCTGAAAATGAGTGATATTCAGATCAGTTCGGATGGTTTGATATCCCCTTCAAGGGCTTTTTGTCAGTTGCTTTGATATATATCCGTCAATGATCTGCATTTTCAGCTCATGCTCAAGACTAAAAAATTTGAGTTTTGTCTCGAATTTTTTCACATGCAAACAATAATGACTTTTTTTTTTTTTTTTTTGCCTCGTGCAACAGAGCACAATTTTCTGGAATACCACATTATGCCATTGTTTAAAACATGCTCTCAATGCAGTCTTTTCTCCATGTAGATGTCTCTTTTCCTATAAAAGTCTCATCGCAGCTTCGCTCAGGTCCTCGGGTCCACGCCCGCCCGCAGCCTCCCTCCCTCCCACAGTACGGTGCTCCCTCCTCACCGCCCCTCCCTCCCTCCCTCCCACACGGACCAAATATGATTTGAAAGTAATACGGCCAGCACTCAACACCGTGGTAAAGAAATTCAATCTCACTTACAGACCAGCTTCTAAAGTTATTCAAGGTCATTCTCCAACTTCACATTCCTGACAACAGCTCAGAAACCACAGAGACTTCAATGTACATAGTTCTGTCATTTGCTCTGAGCAAGAGAAGGAGCAAAATTGCAAAGCCATAAAGTTATCCCCTCCACCCCACACAGCCCAAACACCCCCCTCTAACCCCCCCCCACTCCCCCTCCCAGACACCCCCTGCCCCCCATACCCCCCGCCACATTGCGTTGGGGGAACGGGTTGCGTTGGGAGAACAGGTGAGTGCTGGAATATTGCGTTGGAGGAGCAGACCCAACGGGTCTGCACTTGTTCTAGTTAATTACACATGATAATGTTTCATAAATATCCTTACTCCTTACCACAAAGGTACGGCAAGAGTGATTTTTTTTTCTTATGTTATCCACGATTCCATAATCTATCGTTGTCTCTATAAACCTGCAAAGTCACTTTTCTCAGAGGAATGAAATGAGAATGGCTGAGAATATATGTTCAGTGCCATGAGGGTAACACAGACCAGGACTAGAGGGGCTGTGCTAGATGGAGAGGTTGGGCAGGGTCACTCCCCCTTCTCCCCTCTGCCATCAGGCAAGAGGTACAGAAGGTTGAAAATGCATACTTTCAGATTCAGGGACAGTTTTTTCGGTCCTTTTCTCAACTAGAGTGCGGTCTTGACCTCCTATCTACCTCATTAGAGACCTTTAAACTATTTTTTATTGGATTTTAGAGGACTTTATCTTGCATTAAATGTTGCACTTTATTATACTCTTGATTGCATGTAAAGTATGACGTAAATGTACATGGTAAATGGTAGGGAATTAAGGAATGCTGTGGAACAGAGGGATCTAGAATAACTGTGCATAATTCCCTGAAGGTGAATCACATGTAGATAGGGTGGTAAAGAAAGCCTTTGGTGTGCTGGCCTTTATAAATCAGAGCATTGAATATAGGAGTAGGGAAGTAATGTTAAAATTGTACAAGGCATTGGTAAGACCAATTCTGGAGTATGGTGTACAATTTTGGTCGCCTAATTATAGGAAGGATGTCAACAAAATAGAGAGAGTACAGAGGAGATTTACTAGAATGTTGGCCTGGGTTCCAGCAACTATGTTACAGAGAAAGGTTGAACAAGTTAGGTCTTTATTCTTTGGAGCGCAGAAGGTTAAGGGGGGACTTGATTGGTCTTTAAAATGATGAAAGGGATAGACAGAGTTGACGTGGATAAGCTTTTCCCATTGAGGGTAGGGAAGATTCAAACAAGAGGGCATGACATGAGAATTAAGGGACAGAAGTTTAGGGGTAATGTGAGGGGGAACTTCTTTACTCAGAGGGCGGTGACTGTGTGGAATGAGCTACCAGCAGAAGTGGTGGAGGCAGGATCGATTTTAACATTTAAAAGTAAAGTGGATAGGTATATGGACGGGAAGGGAATGGAGGGGTATGGTCTGAGTGCAGGTAGATGGGACTAGGGGAAAACAAATGGTCGGCACGGACTGGAAGGGCCGAGAGGGCCTGTTTCCGTGCTGTAATTGTTATATGGTTATATGGTTATGTTCTTTTGAATGGATAGTATGCAAAAAAAATATTTCTCTGCACCTTGGTACACGTGACAATAATAAACTAAACTAAACTAGTATTCCTTGAAGCACAGGAGGCTGAGGGGTAATCTTATAAATAAGTATAAAACCACCAAGGGAATTAAATAAGGTGAATGCACAGAGTCTTTTACCCAGGGTAGGGGAATCAAAAACAAAAGCACATATGTTTAAGGTGAGGGGAGTAAGATTTATTACAAACTCGAGGGCAACAGAGGGTGTTGGGGTATATGGAACAAGCTGCCAGAGGAGATAGTTGAGGCAGGTACAATAATAATGTTGAAAGGACACTGGGATAAGTACATGGATAGGAAATGTTTGGAGGGATATGAGCCAAACACGGGCCAACCAGATGAGCTTAGATGGGGTTTCTTGGTTGGCACGGAAAGGTTGGGCCAAAGGTATTGTTTCCATGCTGTAGGACTCTATTATTCAATGTCACAAGGTTAGGCATGGCCAATAGCATATTGCTAGAATGTGAATACAATGTAGGTGAAAATATATATTCTGAACTTTACTGCTTATTTAAATGTATATTTATAATATTTGTTTGCATGTCTAGACTCAACTAAATTAGATGTGAAAATGTATTATCCATTTAGAAATTGCAGGGTTGAGCAGCACAATCACACAACAATGACAGCAGTTGGCTCATCGGACCAGTGATCCAGGTTAAGTCCTGACCTTAGGTGGAATCAGTGTGTAGTTTGCATATTCTCCCTGTCACCATTGTGGTTTTCTCCCTGGTAATCTAGTTTTCTCCCACATCTTAAAGATGTGCAGGTTGGTAGTTTAATTTTCTTTGTAAATTATCCCTCACGTGAAGCCAAGTCGTGGAATCTGGGGGGAGATGGGGAGGTTTATGGGAATAGCTTGGAGGGAAAAAAATATTGTGAGGAGGGGATTAGAGAGCTGATTAGTTTCGATGAGCCTCCTTTACTGTTGTAAGAAAAAACAGGTTAAATGACAGTGACCCACCTACAGTCGCTTCATTAAGAAATGGGCGCCCAGGGACACAAGTCAAAGAAACAGTAAATGCATTTAAAAAAAATGTAATGTTACTTATTGGATTAAAATTTAAGAACAAAAATATAATTTTAGGTAGTTCCTCACACAAAATGTTCATATTGCCAGCATTGTGTTTCTAGATCCTTTATCCACATCACCAATATAAACTGTGGCTGTTTAGATTATGTCTCTGTGATTAATTATACAGAGTCACTGTTGAGCATAATGTAACCAATGGGTTCGTTTTTCATTGTCATGGTCGAGATTCTGAGCAAGCTCAGATCTGAACTGAGTCTTGAAAAATAAATATATCAACACGGAACATCAACATTCCTATATGTAAGAATACTACATATTCCTTGTGGTAATAAAGCCACAAGGAGAGCAAACCTTGAACTGTTAGGGTCACCTCTGGAGAAGAGGTGATCTGTACAAGAGGGGCAGGTTGCATTGAACTGGAGGACCAATATCCTGGTGGGGAGATTTGGAACAGTTTAAACTAATCTGGCAGGGGGTTGGGTTAGTGTCGCAGATGAGAAACGGGAAGCAAATGCAGGAATAAAAACAAGCAAGTCCAGTGGGCAGGTCAGGGAATGATAGGCTAAACTGTATTTAATTTAAGGTGAGCATTCTTTCAAGAATGCAGATGAACCCATGCTTGGATTGGAAGATGAGGCTGTAATATCGTGACTATTACAGAAACATAATTGTGGGGGGGGGGAACAGAACTTGCAGCTCAATGCTCTGTGCTACAGACCCCCCCACTTCTCCAATGCTCTGTGTACACGTGAGACAGAGGAGGAGGTAAGAGAGGAAGTAATGGCAGGAACAGGGAGATAGGGAATCTGAATGTGTGGCAGAGGAGTTGGTGCAAGGAGCAGGGATTTAGATTTATAAACCACTGGGATCTCTTCAGGGGTTTGGGTGACCTGCACAAAAGGGATGGGTTACACCTTAACTGGAGGGGTCCAACATTCTGGTAGGCAGGTTTGCTAGTGCTAGACCGGTGGGTTTAAAGTAAATAACAGGGGGGAGGGGTTGACAAATTGGGAGTATAAGGATGGAGTTAAAGGGGAAGAGAGTACATAAAATTTACAAAAATCAGCATAATTAATGGGACAGAAAGTTCAAGGAGGGATAAGAGAGTAAGGTCAGGTGAAATAGGAAAAAAAATAAAACTCCCCCCCCGTGTGAGAGGGGAGGTGAATACCGAATTAAAAGTGTTCCAGTATATATGAATGCGCAAAGTATAAGAAATAAAGTGGATGAGCTTGAGGCTCAGTTAGAAATTGGTAAGTATGATGTTGTAGGAATTACAGGGACATGGCTGTAGAGGATTAGAGCTGGGAACTGAATATTCAAGGGTATACGTCCAATCGAAAAGAGGTGGGCAGGGCAGGTGGGGTGGCTCTATTGGTAAGGAATTAAATTCAGTCCCTTGCGAGGGGTGCCACAGAATCAGAAGATGTAGAGTCATTGTGGATAGAACTGAGACATTGTAAGATTAAAAAGACTCTAATGGGAGTTATCTACAGGCCCCCAAACAGTAGCCTGGAGATAGGGTGCAAGTTGCATCAGGAGTTAAAATTAGCATGTAACAAATGTAATACTACGGTGGTTATGGGAGATTTCAACATGCAGGTAGGCTGGGAAAATCAGGTTGGTACTGGACCCCAAGAAAGGGAGTTTGTAGAGTGCCTCCAAGATGGATTCTCAGAGCAGCTTGTACTGGAGCCCACCAGGAAGAAGGCAATTCTGGATTTAGTGTTGTGTAATGAACCGGATTTGATATGGGAGCTCAAGATAAAGGAACCATTATGAGGTAGTGACCATAATATGATAAGTTTTAATCTGCAATTTGAGAGGGAGAAGGTAAAAATCGGTAGTGTCAATATTGCAGTTGAACAAAGGGAACTGTGGGAGCATGAGGGAGGAGCTGGCCAAAGTTGACAGAGAAAGAGACCCAAGCAGGGATGACAGTGGATCAGCAATGGCAGGTATTTCAGGGAAGAATCCAGAAGATGCAGGATCATTTCATTCCAAAGAGGAAGAAAGATTCTAAGGGGAGTAATGGGCCTATCCCACTTAGACGATTTTTCAGGCGACTGTCAAGTGGCCGGCAGTCGCCTGATAAACCGGCAACTGGAACGGCGATTGTCAGAGTGGAACACACACAAACACATCACTTCCTTCACCAGCCAGCTATGCAGTTGGGGTACAGGGCAAGCAGGGGGGAGAGGGAATGCTTGTAACTGAGTGAAATTCACACAGGGGGCAAAGCCAAGATGATACACACCGCGATGAACAGGAAGGTTGGTGTTGTAATTAAGACGGCTAAAGCACAGTGCACGGTAAGTCCTTTAAATGAGAGGGGGAGAATGGGGGGGGGAACTAGGGGGGGGGAGGAGAAAGGGGGAAGAGGGAGAAAGGAGAGGGGGGAGAAGAAGGAGTGGGAGGTAACTTTTAAGGAGTCATCCCAAGGAGCAGCGATACAACACCGGCTGTGAAGCTCGGCAGACATTAACATTACCGGGTCCTTGGTTATCCTTGGTTCTGAAAACTACTGCTTACGTTTTTTTTCCCAATGAGCCAATGAAATTCACCGGTCAGCACCGGCTACAACCTATGAGAACCTATGAGAACCTTCGACCGCCTGGCAACCCACAAAGACCTCCTGCCGACCCACCTACGGCACGAGAATACTCACTATACTCCATGGCGACATGTTGAAAAATTTGGGGCGACCATAATGAAGCCGTGACCAATTTCCAGAAAATTCCTCACGATCACTCCCCGGCAACCATCTGCGACCATGTGGCAACTGCATAGTCTCTTGCAGTCGCCTAGAAAGTCACTTAAGTCGGATAGGCCCATAAGAGGCAACCATGGCTGACAAGGGAAGTCAAGGAGAGTATAAAAATAAAAGAGAAGACATTTAACATAGCAAAGATGAGCGGGAAGCCAGAGGATTGATAAACTTTTAAAGATCAACAGAAGGTAACAAAAAAGGCTATACGGGGGGAAAAGATGAGGTATGAAGGTAAGCGAGCCAAGAATATAAAGGAGAATAGTGAAAGCTTCTTTTGGGTATGTGAAGAGGAAAAAATTAGTTATAACAAATGTGGGTCCCTTGAAGACAGAAACAGGTTAATGTATTGTGGTGAACAAGGAAACAGCGACGAGTTGAACAGGTACTTTGGTTCTGTCTTCACTAAGGAAGACATAAACAATCTCCTAGATGTGCTGGGGAAAGAGGACCTACGGTGATGGAAGAACTGAAGGAAATTCATATCAGTCAGGGAATGGTGTTGGACAGACTGATAGGCCGGTAAATCCCCAGGCCTGATGGTCTGCATCCCAGGGTAATCAAGGAAGTGGCTTTAGAAATCACAGATGCATTGGTGATCATTTTCCGATGTTCCATAGATTTTGGATCAGATCCTGTGAATTGGAGGGCAGCTAATGATATCCCACTTTTCAAGAAAGGAGGGAGAGAGAATGCAGGGAATTATAGACCAGCTCGTCTGACATCAGTGGTGGGGAAGATGCTGGCTTCTATTATCAAAGATGTAACTGCCGCACATTTGGATAGCAGTAACAGGATCGGTCCAAGTCAGCATGGATTTACGAAGGGGAAATCCAGCTTGACACATCATCTGGAATTTTTGGAGGATGTAACAAGTAAAATGGACAAGGGAGAGCCAGTGGATATCGTGTTCCCGGACTTTCAGAAAGCCTTTGATGAGGTCCCACATAGGAGATTAGTGGGCAAAATATGAGCACATGGTATTGACATGGTAGGGTATTGACATGGATAGAAAATTGATTGGCAGACAGCAATCAAGGCATAGGGATTAACGGGTCCCTTTCAGAAAGGCAGGCAGTGACTAGTGGGGTACCGCAAGGCTTGGTGCTGGGTCTGCAGCTATTTACAATATATTAATGATTTGGATGAAGGAATTAAAAGTAACATTAGTAAATTTGCAGACGACACAAAGCTGGATGGCAGTGCGAACCATGAAGAGGAAGCTATGAGGGTGCAGGGTGAATTGGACAGGTTGCGTGAGTGGGCACATGCAGTATAATGTGGATAAATGTGAGGTTATCCACTTTGGTGGGAAGGCAGATTAATATTTGAATGGTGTCAGGTTAGGAAAAGGGGAAGTACAACGAGACCTGGGTGTCCTTGTACATCAGTCACTGAAAGGAAGCATGCAGCTACAACTGGCAGTGAGGGAAGCTAATGGCATGTTGGCCTTCATAACGAAAGAAGTTGAGTATAGGAGCCAAGAGGTACTTCTGCAGTTATACAGGGCCCTGGTGAGACCACACCTGGAGTATTATGTGCAGTTTTGGTCTCCTAATTTGAGCAAGGACATTCTTGCTAATGAGGGAGTGCAGCGCAGGTTCACCAGGTTAATTCCCGGGATGGCGGGACTGTCATGTGATGACAGAATGGGCTGACTGGGCTTGTATACACTGGAATTTAGAAGGATGAGAGGATATCTCATAGAAACATATAAAATTATTAAGGGATTGGACACGCTAGATGCAGGAACCATGTACCCGATGTTGGGGGTCCTGGACCAGGGGCCACAGTTTAAGAATAAGGGTTAGGCCATTTAGAACTGAGATGAGGAATAACCTTTTCTCACAGAGAGTTGTGAATTTGTGGAATTCTCTGCCTCGGAAGGCAACGAGGCCGATTCACTGGATGCATTCAAAAGAGAGTTGGATAGAACTCTTTGGGCTAGCGGAATCCAGGGCAGGAACAGGGTAATGATTGTGGATGATCAGCCATGATCATTTTGAAGGGCCGAATGGCCTATTCCTGCACCTATTGTCTATGTATCTATGTACTGTAATATTGATTCAATATTGTACTGTACTGTACTGTAATGTTCTGTTATATTGTTCAATATTGATGAGGGTCAACATCATGCAGAGTTTAGAGAAGATATTCCTGGAGGAATGTCCAGTGGTGTTATGTGGATAGATCTTAAATATAAAAAGGCTCCCCAACAGTCAGCAGGAATTAAAGGAGAACATACATAGGGAGATCATAGGTGTGGGAATAATATGGTTGTATTAGTAGATAATTTAAACTTCCCTAATATTAACTAGGACCTACCATTGTACTGAGGGATTAGATAGCACAGAATTAGTTAAGAGTTTCCAGGAAATCTTGCTCAAGTCATGTGTAAGTCTCCTTACTCATGGGGAAATGGATACACTTGATTCCCCGAAGATAGACACAAATTGCTGGAGTAACTCAGCGGAACAGGCAGCATCTCAGGAGAGAAAGAATGAGTGACGTTTCAGGTCGAGACCCTTTTTCAGTCTCCCTTTGGAAATGAGGTTGACACGTGTCAGTGGCAGAGCATTTTGGGACCAGTGCTCATAATTCAATTCGTTTTAAAATGTTATTTAAAAAAATTGGCCAACAATTAAAGTCCTAAATTGAGGCAAGACTAATTTTGATGGCATTAGGCAAGAACTTGCAAAGATTGTTTGTTATGAGAGCCTAGCAAATGTGGGGCTTTTTAAAGAGAGAATAAGGGACTTCCAGCATGTTCTACCAGACAAGATCATGGCTGGCAGAAATAGTGAACCCTGGTTGACAAGGTATACTTAAGCACCAGTCCCACTTTCACGGCCTAATTGGTGACAGACCCTTGACTCATACTTGCAGCATGGTCACCAGGAGGTCGTAGGAGGCCATAGGTCACTCTTCATCATGCTTGTGAGTGGTCTCCGCGCACTCGTGCCTCAAGTAGTTTGCGGCATTTTTTCCAGCCTGATAAAAAATGTCCACAAGTTAAAAAAAAGGTCGGCATGGAAAAAATTGATACTTTTAAACTACTCCGTAAGTTGGTCGTAGTAGGTCGTGATTGTAGTCGTAGCTAGTCATAGGTAGTTGTAGGTCAGTAACTGGCCAAAGGGAAAAAAAATGCAGACATTACATAATTTTACCATGTGATCCTTTCCATTCATAGCTAGTCGTAGTTGGTCTTAGGTGTGGAAGACTGAGGTCGAGGGGGTTCAAAGGAGGTCGTAGGTGGTCTTTTACTTCGGCGAGTCAACACAACCTTGACATTTTTTTCAACTCGTCTAGGGTCTTCTAACCTCGAGGATTAGAAACATAGAAACATAGAAATTAGGTGCAGGAGCAGGCCATTCGGCCCTTCGAGCCTGCACCGCCATTCAATATGATCATGGCTGATCATCCAACTCAGTATCCTGTACCTGCCTTCTCTCCATACCCCCTGATCCCTTCAGCCACAAGGGCCACATCCAACTCCCTCTTAAATATGGCCAACGAACTGGCCTCAACTACCTTCTGTGGCAGAGAATTCCACAGATTCACCAATCTCTGTGTGAAAAACGATTTTCCTCTCATTGCCGGTCCTAACAGACTTCCCCCTTATCCTTAAACTGTGACCCCTTGCCCTGGATTTCCCCCAACATCGGGAACAATCTTTCTGCATCTAGCCTGTCCAACCCCTTAAAGAATTTAGTAAGTCTCTATAAATCACCCCTCAATCTTCTAAATTCCAGCGAGTACAAGCCGAGTCTATCCAGTCTTTCTTCATATGGAAGTCGTGCCATCCCAGGAATCAGTCTGGTGAACCTTCTCTGTACTCCCTCTATGGCAAGAAAGTCCTTTCCTCAGATTAGGAAACCAAAACTGTACGCAATACTCCAGGTGTGGCCTCACCAAGACCATGTACAACTGCGGTAAGAACATCCTGCTCTTGTACTCAAATCCTTTTGCTATGAATGCCAACATACCATTCGCTTCCCTGTCACAGCCTGCTGCACCTGCATGCCTACTTTCAATGACTGGTGTACATGACACCCAGGTCTCACTGCATCTCCCCTTTTCCTAATCGGTCACCATTCAAATAATAGTCTACCTTCCTATTTTTGCCACCAAAGTGGATAACCTCACATTTATCCACATTATACTGCATCTGCCATGCATTTGCCCACTCAGCCAGTCTATCTAAGTCATCCTCCAGCCTCCTAGCATCCTCCTCACAGCTAACACTGCCCCCCAGCCTTCGTGTCATCTGCAATCTTCGAGATGTTGCATTAATTCCCCTCGCCTAAATCATTAATGTAAATTGTAAATAGCTGGGGTCCCAGCACTGAGCCTTGCGGCACCCCACTAGTCACTGTCTGCCATCCTGAAAAGGACCCGTTCACTCCTACTCTTTGCTTCCTGTCTGCCAGCCAGTTCTCTATCCCACATCAATACTGAACCACCAATACCGGGTGCTTTAAGTTTGTATACCAATCTCTTGTGTGGGACCTTGTCGAAAGCCTTCTGAAAGTCCAGATACAACACATCCACTGCTTCTCCCTTATCCACTCTACTAGTTACATTCTCAAAAATATCCTTTCCAAATTAATGGAAAGGATACTTAGAGATAATATATATAAGCATCTGGATAAACAGGGTCTGATCAGGAACAGTCAACATGGATTTGTGCCTGGAAGGTCATGTTTGACAAACCTTCTTGAATTTTTTGAAGCGGTAACTAGGGAAATTGATGAGGGTAAAGCAGTGGATGTTGTCTATATGGATTTCAGTAAGGCCTTTGACAAGGTTCCCCATGGAAGGTTGGTTAAGAAGGTTCAATCTTTGGGTGTGTAATGGCGGAGTAGCAAGATGATTCAACAGTGGCTGAATGGCGAGATGTCAGATAGTAATGGTGGATGGCTGTTTTCAGTTGGAAGCCGTGACCAGTGGGGTGCCTCAGGGATCTGTGTTGGGTCCCACTGTTGTTTGTCATGTACATCAATGATCTGATGATGAGGTGGAAAATTGGATAAGTAAGTATGCAGATGATACTAAGATAGGTGGTGTTGTGGATAATGAAGTAGATTTTCGAAAGTCTACAGAGAGATTTGGGCCATTTGAAAAGTGGGCTGAAAGATGGCAGATGGAGTTAATGCTGTTAAGTGTGAAGTGCTACATCTTGCAGGACAAATCAAATAGGACGTACATGGTAAATGGTAGGAATTGATGAATGCTGTGGAACAGAGGGATCTAGGAATAACTGTGCATAGTTCCCTGAAGGTGGAATCGCATGTAGATAGGGTGTAAAGAAAGCCTTTGGTGTGCAGGCCTTTATAAATCAATGCATTGAATATAGGATAGGGAAGTAATGTTAAAAATTTGTACAAGGCATGGTCAGCGGCCAATTCCCTGGAGTATGGTGTACAATTTTGGTCGCCTAGTTATAGAAGGATGTCAACAAAATAGAGAGAGTACAGAGGAGATTTACTAGAATGTTCCAGGGTTTTCCCCCAGCAACTAGTTACAGATAAAGGTTGAACAAGTTAGGTCTTTATTCTTTGGAGCGCAGAAGGTTAAGGGGGACTTGAATTGAGGTCTTTTAAAATGATGAAAGGGATAGACAGAGTTAACGTGGATACGTTTTTCCCATTGAGGGTAGGGAAGATTCAAACAAGAGGGGCAATGACATGAGTAATTAAGGGACAGAAGTTTTGGGGTAACGTGAGGGGGAACTTCTTTACTCAGAGGGTGGTGGCTGTGTGGAATGAGCTTCCAGCAGAAGTGGTGGAGGCAGGATCGATTTTAACATTTAAGAGTAAAGTGGATAGGTATATGGACGTGAAGGGAATGGAGGGGTATGGTCTGAGTGCAGGTAGATGGGACTAGGGAAAACAAATGGTCGGCACGGACTGGAAGGGCCGAGAGGGCCTGTTTCCGTGCTGTAATTGTTATATGGTTATTATATGGTTTAAAATTCAATAAGATTCGTCAGACATGATTTACCCTTCGTAAGTCCATGCTGACTTTGTCCAATGATTTCACCACTTTCCAAATGCGCTGCTATCCCATCTTTAATAATTGACTCTAGCAGTTTCCCCACTACCGGTGTTAGACTAACTGGTCTGTAATTCCACGTTTTCTCTCTCCCTCCCTTTTTAAAAAGTGGGGTTACATTAGTTACCCTCCAATCCTCAGGAACTACTCCAGAATCTAAAGAGTTTTGAAAAATTATCACTAAGGCATCTGCTATTTCTGGGGCTACTTCCTTAGGTACCCTGGAATGCAGCCTATTTGGCCCTGGGGATTTATCGGCCTTTAATCCATTCAATTTTTTACCCAACACCACTTTCCGGCTAACCTGGATTTCACTCATTTCCTCCATCTCATTTGACCCGCGATCCCCTGCTATTTCCGGCAAATTATTTATTTCTTCCTTAGTGAAGACAGAACCAAAGTAGTTATTCAATTGGTCTGCCATGTCCTTGTTCCCCATGATCAATTCACCCGTTTCTGACTGCAAGGGACCTAACATTTGTTTTAACTAAATCTTTTTGCGCTTCACATATCGATAAAAACTTTTGCAGTCATTTTTATGTTTCCTGCCAGTTTTCTTTCATACTCCATTTTTCCTTTTCTTAATTTAGCCCTTTGTCCTCCTCTGTTGGTCTCTGAATTTCTCCCGGTCCCCTGGTAGGCTGCTTTTTCTGGCTAATTTGTACGCTTCATCTTTTTCTTTGATACTATCCCTGATTTCCCTCGTTATCCACGGAAGCGCCACCTTCCCTGATTTATTCTTTTGCCATACTGGGATGAACAATTGTTGTAGTTCATCCATGCAGTCTTTAAATGCCTTCCATTGCATATCCACCGTCAACCCTTCAAGAATCAATTGCCAGTCCATCTTTGCCAATTCACGTCTCATACCCTCAAAGTTACCTTTCTTTAAGTTCAGGACCCGTGTTTCTGAATTAACAATGTAACTCTCCATCCTAATGAAGAACTCAACCATATTATGGTCACTCTTGCCCAAGGGGCTGCTAACTAACCCTTCCTCATTACTCAATATCCAGTCTAGAATAGCCTGCTCTCTCATTGGTTCCTCCACATGTTGGTTTAGAAAACTATCCCGCATACATTCCAAGAAATCCTCTTCCTCAGCACCCCTGCCAATTTGATTCACCCAATCTATATGTAGATTGAAGTCACCCATTATAACGGTTTTACCTACGTTGCACGCATTTCAAATTTCCTGTTTGATGCCATCCCCAACTCCACCACTACTGTTAGGTGGCCTGTACACAACACCCACTAGCGTTTTCTGCCCCTTAGTGTTTCGCAGCTCTAATCGATTCCACATCCTCCAAGTTAGTGTCATTCCTTTCTATTGCGTTAATCTCTGCTCTAACCAGCAATGCTACCCCACCTCCTTTTCCTCTCTGTCTATCCTTCCTGAATATTGAATATCCCTGGATTTTCAGCTCCCAGCCTTGGTCACCCTGGAGCCATGTCTCCATGATCCCAACTATATCATAATTATTAATACCTATCTGCACATTCAACTCATCCACCTTATTACGAATGCTCCTCGCATTGAGACACAAAGCCTTCAGGCTTGTTTTTACAACACTCTTGGCCCTTTTACAATTATGTTGAAAAGTGGCCCTTTTAGATTTTTGCCCTGGATTTGTTTTTCCTGCCACTTTTTCTCCTCACTACCTATTGCTCCTATCCTCATTTTACACCCTCTGTCTCTCTGCTCACACATTTAAGAAACCCTCCACTTCTTATTCTCCGTTTGTTATTTTTTTCTTCTTTCCTCCCGACGTGTTGGGTCTGACTCCTTCTCTTCTATGCCTCCTGCCTCACAAACGGACTACTTGCCTTCTCTATTTGAGTCCCTCCCCCCAACCGATCTAGTTTAAAGTCTCCCCAGTAGCCTTTGCAAATCTCCCCGCCAGGATATTGGTTCCCCTCGGGTTCAAGTGCAACCCGTCCTTTTTGTACAGGTCACACCTTCCCCAAAAGAGGTCCCAATGATCCAGAAACTTGAATCTCTGCGCTCTGCACTAGTCCTTTAGCCACGCATTTATCCTCCACCTTGCTCCATTCCTACTCTCACTGTCGCGTGGCACAGGCAGTAATCCTAGATTGTTACCTTTGCGGTTCTTCTCCTTAACACTCTTCCTAACTCCCTAAATTCTCCTTTCAGGACCTCCTCTCTTTTTCTACCTATGTCATTGGTACCTATATGTACCACAACCTCTGGCACCTCTCCCTCCCATTTCAAGATATCTTGGACCCTTCAGTCACATCCCGGACCCTGGCACCAGGGAGGCAAACTACCATCCGGGTCTTCTGACTGCGTCCACAAAATTGCCTATCTGTAGAGTCCCCTATTACTGCTGCCCTCCTCCTCTTTTCCTTACCCTTCTGAGCAACAGGGCCGGTCTTTGTACCGGAGGCCCGGTCGCTGTTGCTACCCCCAGGTAGGCTGTGCCCCCCATCAGTACTCAAACAGGAGTACTTATTGCACAGCCACCGGGGTACTCTCTAGTCCCTGCCTCTGCCCCTTGCCACTCCTTACCGTGACCCACTTTTCTGCCTCCTGTGGTTTTGAAGTGACCACCTGTCTGGAGCTCCTCTCTATGGCTTCCTCACTCTCCCTGACCAGACGGAGGTCATCGAGCTGCTGCTCCAGGTACCGAATACGGTCCATTTGGAGCGCCATCTTGACGCACCTGACGCAGATGTGGACGTCTGGAGAGCTATCTGACTGCATGACCTCCCACATCTGACATCCAGAACAGTAAACTGCTCTGGCACTCATCCTCCCCCTTACCCTGGATACAATACAATATACAATACAATTCACAATACAATGCAAGGATTTTAGCTGAAAGAAATCAGCTGCTCCCTCAAGTCGTCCAAGTGGGACAGGCCCTTAAGGCTCTGGTCAGAAAAATAAATAGGAATATGCAGCTGGAATCAAGTGACTTCACTGAGGAGTGTAAAGGATGCAGTACACTTAACAAGGAAAACTGGAAGGAAGAAAATGAAAACTGAGAAATCCATGGAAAATAAGGTAAAAGAGAATCCTATAAGATTCTATGAGTATATAAAAAATCCAGGATAAAACAAGGCCAGTGAAAGCTAGACACAGTGAGGAGGGGTTTTGATGGTCAAAACCAAGGTGTGAGACAAAAGCATTGAAGCGTTGTAAATTGTGAAGCCACAGGAAGGAACGTGGGTGGAGGGGAAGGAGAGAAATAGATGCCAGTCCAAGTGTGGCACGAGGAACAGGGGAAGAAAAAGGGGTGGTGGGAGAGAAAAGAGGATGGAGGGAGGAGTTGTAGGGGTTACCTAAAATTGGAGAATTCAATGTTCATACCGTTGGGTTGTAAGCTTGGGCTAAGGGGCTGTCCCACTGCGGCGACCTAATCCGCGAGTTAAGAAGATTGCTTTCGACCTTCAAGCTCGAGGGCACTCGCCTGGAAAACCTCGAGCTGGATCGACCGTCCGCGTTGAAACCTTGAGCTGCATCGAACGACCACACACACAAACACATTGCAAAGGCGGGGGCCAGGGAAAGTGGGGGAGCGCTGTCTGAAATTCAGACCCACGATGAAGAGGAAGGTGAACAGTAAGTCCTTTAGAGGGCGTGGAGGAGGGGAGAGAGAAGGTGAGAGAGGGGGAGAGAAGGGGGGGGGGGGGGGGGGGGTGAAGGGTGAGAGAAGGAGCGGAGACACTTTAAAGAAGTTTAATAAAGTTTAGCGGGCATTTTACCTACCGGTCGGTTTTCCTTGGTCCTGAAAACTCCAATGAGCCAATCATAATGCCCGGTCAGCGAAGGAGATTGCCCACGGCTGCCCTCGACTGCCTGTAACTAAATAGCGACCCCACTCCACTGCACTACAAGTCAAAAAGAACCATGCCGATCAAATTTTACTCCCGGAAAATCTTTCAACATGCTGAAAAATTGTCCGCGACCTAGCTGAGGCCACGAGTATTCGGGAACTTCCCTCGAGCATGAAGGAGAGTTCCAGTGACCTCATAGGACTTCCTAGGACCTCGTGTCGACCATGCTGCGAGTTTGAGTCGAGGGCAAATTTGTCTAAACTCGCAGATTCGGTCGCCACAGTGGGACAGCCCCTTTAGTCAGTATGGCATTGTGTGTGGGTAAACACATCTCATGAATTTGACAAAGCTCAGTTCGGCACCTTTGTCAGCTTGGATGACTTTAGCCAAAGGGTCTGTTTCTGTGCTATACATCTCTATCACTCTATGATTATAAACTCTGTCCAAAGGGAGACATTAGGAGAGCTAGGGAACGTTTAAATTATGGAATTTATTTTGGGAATTAATAATGGAGATATATAGTCGGACAATGCGGAGGTGAAGAGAGTGGAACGTGCATTCAGATTCAGATTCAAATTATTTTTTTTGTTATACACCAGGGTGCAATGAAATGCCTTCTTTATAGAGGATATGATAGTGTTGTAATAACAATAAATACAATGTAAAATAGCAGAAAAATTGTAGTGAAATTTTAAGTAGTGCAAAAAAACCCCTGGTTTATTAACAGTGTGTAAGAAAGAACTGCAGATGCTAGTTTGAATCGGTGAAAGACACAAAATGCTGGAGTAACTCAGCTCGACCCAAAGCTGGGTGGCAGTGCGAACTGTGTAGAGGATGCTATGAGAATGCAAGGTGACTTGGGCAGTTTGGGGGGAGTGGGCAGATGCATGGCAGATTAAATTTAATGCGGATAAATGTGAGGTTATCCAATTTGTAGCAAAAACAGCAAGGCAGATTACTATCCAAATGGCGTCAAGTTGGGAAAAGGGGAAGTACAACGGGATCTGGGGGTCCTTGTACATCAGTCTATGAAAGTAAGCATGCAGGTACAGCAGGCAGTGAAGAAAGCGAATGGCATGTTGGCCTTTATAATGAGAGGAATCGAATATAGGAGCAAAGAGGTCCTTTTGCAGTTGTACAGAGCCCTAGTGAGACACACCTAGTGAGTAATGTGTGCAGTTTTGGTCCCCTAATTTGAGGAAGAACATTCTTGCTATTGAGGGAGTGCAGTATAGATTTACAAGGTTAATTCCCAGGATGGCGGGACTGTCATGTGCTGAGAGAATGGAGCAGCTGAGCTTGTACACTCTGGAGTTTAGAAGGATGAGAGGATATCTCATTGAAACATATAAGATTGTTAAGGGTTTGTACACGCTAGAGGCAGGCAACATGTTCCCGATGTTGGGGGAGTCCAGAACCAGGGGGCACAGTTTAAGAATAAGGAGTAAGCCGTTTAGAACGGAGACGAGGAAACACTTTTTCTCACAGAGAGTGGTGAGTCTGTGGAATTCTCTGCCTCAGAGGGCGGTGGAGGCAGGTTCTCTGGATGCTTTCAAGAGAGAGCTAGATAGGGCTCTTAAAAATAGCAGAGTCAGGGGATATGGGGGGAAGGCAGGAACAGGGTACTGATTGGGGATGATCAGCCATGATCACATTGAATGACGGTGCTGGCTTGAAGGGCCGAATGGCCTACTCCTGCACCTATTGTCTATTGTCTATTGACCCGAAGCGTTACCCATTCCTCCTCTCCAGAGATGCTGCCTGTCCCGTTGAGTTACTCGGGCATTTTGTGTCTATCTTTATAGGAGGTAGAATTAAGAGTAAGTGTACCTGGCAGCACCTTGGAGAAGAGGGTGTGAATGAGGTGATTGTTTCAGGAGTCTGATAGCAGTGGGAAATAAGTTATTCTTAAATCAAGACATCCAGACTTTCAAGTTTCTTTGTCGTCTCCCAGAAGGTAGAAAAGAGAAAAGGGAATAGCCAGGGTGGCAAGCATCTTTGACGACACTTCCAGCCTTCCTCATGCAAAGCACCATGAGGCTTGATTGGATGGAAGGAAGTGATAAGCTTGCGATGGACTGGGCTGTGTTCATAACTCTCTGCAGGTTCAGATGGTCAATAGCAGGCAGTTGCTATTCGTAGCTAAGATGCCTCCTGTCTGGATACTTTCAAGAAGGGAATGAAGTTAAATGAAAGGACATGGGTTGGGATTTGAGTGTGGAGCAGATAGTAAAGAATGGTGGCATGAAACCTTCTGGGAAAAGACAAACATGTTATATTTTAGTTATTGTAAACTGAAAACATATATGATGATGCAAACAGGAGTGATGATAATGTTCTGAACTGAATTTTATTAAATTCAAAGATGATATGAGAATATCTGAAAGTTACCAAAAGGTAACATTTGCTTGTAAGCACAACGATATGCCAACTTGTTTAAGGACAATTTTGGCATAAAGGAAATACAGTATGAATAATCAAATGATCAAATAGTAATCATGAATTAGCACCAACAAGTTTGGCAAGAACATAATAAAATGAAAGTATCAGAGCTCGGAGAAGCTCTCGCATGATGTTCTGGAAATGGGATGATTCATCTTTGACAATCACGATCATTTATCTTTTTGCAAGACATGATTCCAATCATTGGATTGCATTCCATTTGCTGTTAATTGCCTTCAATCAGCAGTGTTCCTAAATGCCATGCTGAATCAAATACTGACCTCATATTAAGGGCAGTCACTCTCACCTCATTTCTGTACGTCGAATATTTGGCCTGTATCTGGGCTAAAATTTAAAACAGTCTGGAACTTTCAGATCTTATCTGAGCATCAATAAGCAAGCCATTGATTTCACAATATTAACCATTACTTGGCTGATGATTGAAAGTAAATTGGCTGGGCAATAATTAGTAGGATTTGATTTTGTGAGCAGTTTTCCATCAGTGTGCTAGTGTTCATCTGCACGGGAGCAGCTCAGCTGGAAGTGTGTCTAATTATGTGGAGTCCCTCTACTGCTGTAGCTGGGATGGTGCCTGGTTCCGTGTCCTTAACTATATCCAATGGGCTCAGCTGTTTCTTTGTATCACCCAAAGTGAAATAAATTGTCGGAAGATTAGTTTCTACAATGGCTTGGATCTCAGGAGGAAGCCAAGATGGATTATCCTTTCTTGTTGAATACGATTGCAAATTGGCACGCATGCTGTGTCCTAGTATCACTGAGGTTGGAGGTGTTCTTGGAGTCTTCTACTATTTACTACTTAATCATTCACCACTGTTCCCAACTACAAATGGCTGCACTACACAGCTGATCTTTGGTCACGGACGTTTTTTCATTGGGATTGATTCAGCTTGATACAACCCACCGACTGCATATGGCCCCATCATTATCGCATGGTTGCACATAACTGCAGCTGCATCCATGTACTGGAGGTGGAGGAGAGTTGCGTGTGGTAACTGACCTACAGGCAGAGGAATCTGCTGCTCACGCCACCACTTGATGGCCTTTGACAACTGCCTGCTGGTCAAAGGCATTGTCACTTTTTAAATGTTTCTGATGTGCAGAGACATTTAACAACAATTTAACAGGATCGAATAAATTTATTTTACACAATTTATCTTCAACAATGTAAAAATCTGAAATGTAGTTTTAAGTGCATTATCAGTATAAGTGAGTTAGGAAATCAATGAAACAATAGGGTGGCACAGTGGCGCAGCGGTAGAGTTGGTGCCTTACAGTGCCAAGAGGCCCACATTTGATCCTGACTACGAGTTTGTACGTTCTCCCTGTGACCGTGTGGGTTTTCTCTGGGTGCTCCGGTTTCCACCAACACTCCAAAGAAGTCCAGGTTTGTATTGTCTATTGTCTATTGACCCGAAATGTCACCAATCTGAGCAGGTCTGGAAATGTCACCATCTTTAATGCTCAGAGAGCTTGGCTGGCCTAGATTTTAAACATTGTGGACTACGAGCACAATGTAGGATGGGAACATAGAAACATAGAAAATAGGTGCAGGAGTAGGCCATTCGGCCCTTCGAGCCTGCACCGCCATTCAATATGATCATGGCTGATCATCGCTACCCACGATGATCACTACCCACATTAGAGCTTGACCTGAAAGAAGATGGTTGCATGTCCTTTCTGTTTGTTCAAAAGCTGAGAGGGATACTAAAAAGTGTAAGGGAAGAGAGATCTAAAAATGAAATTATTCAGAAGCAGGAAAGCCTGAATATTCACGTCATCACAACTTGAAAGACTGCATCCGAAAACTGAGGAGAAACACCTAAAAGAAAGGTGTGTTGTGGAAGAGTTTTTTGCAGTTTCCTTAATGCAAGAATAATCACAGATCACTGATACCCAATTAATGCTGCTCTACTTTTAGAAAGCACTAGAAGTATAACACTGCAAATTATAGACCTGTTAGTTTGACAGCAATACCAAGAAGAAAACATAGCAGTCAATTAAAAAGGAAACAATTCAAGCAAATTGAACTCGTTTGCCAGTAAGTTCAAAGGAGCCTCTCTCCTGAGCCAACTTTCTCATAAATGTACAGTTCACTCATTGTACAACTAAAATAAAGTTAAAGTCATAACAATTAAAACATTCAAAGATATCAATTAACTTCATTATCATAAATCACTTTTTGATTCAAATTCACTTTACTCATGTCCCTTATCTCCTATCACCCCTCACCTCCCTAACACCACATTTTGTTCTTGGACACTGCCTCTCTCTCCCTCTCCCTCCCTCTCTCTCCCCCCCCCCCCCCCCAAACTTCTGCTGTCATTACCGTTGGCAACGTCGCATTATGATGTCAATGTCGCACTCGACAGCTTGTGTAAGTGAGAGCCCATTGTGATTGGTGGACAGTGAGATGGCATTGTGACATCTTCACTGGAAGCTGCTGGAAGACTCTCTCGCTCAGAAGTCGTTTTGGGATTAAAAAAAAACTTTAATCATGAATAACGTGAAATATAGCATCAAATCTGTAGAGAACCAGATTATCGAGATGACCGGAAAGATGTGAGTAAGATCCTGTAAGAATTTAGCGCTACCAAGTAGCCTTTTGGCAAAGATACAAAAACACACACACACACACACAAGATGAGGCTTTTATAAGTACACTAGACCAAGTGGGACCTGTTGGGTCCCTGTCACATGGGAGGCCTGGTCCCCCAACGCAACCTCTTCCCCAAAGCAATATTGCACCACTAACCCGTAGCCCCTACCAGAGGCATGATCCCCCAACTCAATCTGTTGCCAAATGTAAGATTCCAATGCTCCCCTATCTCCCTCAGCACTGGACTTTAAATAAAAATTCCAATTGCACCTACCCAATTGCAATACCAATTGACCCTCCCCCTCCTGTCCTGCCAGGAGCTATGATGGCAACATTGTTGCAAATGTCAGGTGGAGGGCTGTGATATCCCATTCAGGTGAAAAGTTGGTGGAAGCACAGGGTGTTTGTCTATTGCAACATTGTATCAAAGTTTGTTGGAAGCTGGCAGGAAGGATTTTAACAGTAAAAATCTTGTTAAAGTTGTTTTTTTAACCTAGAAATATCAATAACATGAAATATCGCATAAAATCTGAAGAAACCTGATTATGGTGTGGACGGGAAAAATGTAAGAATGTGGAAAAAAAACAGACATACAGACACATACACATACACAATACACACAAGATGAGACTTTTATAAGTATATAGATGGATAGATAGATATATGTTAAATTCAGTAAGCAAAGCTTCAAAATCATTTAATAGTACCACTCAAACATTCCCAATATACAAGCCAGCCAGGGATAGATACGAAAAGCTGGAGTAACTCAGTGGGACAGGCAGCATGTCTGGAGAAAAGGAATGGGTGATGTTTCGGTTTGAGACCCTTCTTCAGACTGGTTCAGGTTGAGGGAAACAAGATATATCGACAATGAAGGGAATCGAGAGATTTACTGTAAACGATGAGAGATGCAGAGATGGTGAGAGCCATTATAGAAATGATCCTCATAGTGTCCAAGACCTATTTCTGTTAATATGTTTGCTCAAACTGGTGGACAGGGCATTAAGCTCCACAGAATGTGCTCAGAACTCTAACCTCTGACCATTACCCATTGATTTAAGGAAGGCCTGCTGGATAAAATGAAAACCAAATGCAAAATAGTAACAGCTGAAATCCTGACCTTAAATTCACTTGTGTAGGGAGGAACTGAAGATGATGGTGTAAACTGAAGATAGACACAAAAAGCTGGAGTAACTCAGCAGGTCAGGCAGCATCTCCGAAGAAGGATCTCGACCCAAAACGTTACCTATTCCTTTTCTCCAGAGCTGCTGCCTGACCTGTTGAGTTACTCCAGCTTTTTGTTTCTATCTTCACCTTAATTTTACTTCTTTGATGCTTATGTTTTGAAGGTAAAATGAGCATCTGGTATCAGTAATGCATTCATATAAAGGTGTAAAATATTACAACATTTCCCAAATACTGTTCCATTGAACATTGGTTTGAGAAAACATATTTGGCCAGTGTGCCAAAAGTAAAGAAGGTCATGATAAAATTAGATTTAATTTAATTGGCAAACTAACAATGATTGTTGTAATGTATTTCATCTGGAGACACAGAGAGAACACCCTTTATCTTCATAAATAACACATGCATTTGTAATCAAAGAATATTGTAATTTACAAGAGCTGATATCATATGTAATATTTTAAATCAATTTAAAATTAACTAAAATCCTATCTTATAGATTGAGCTTAGTGATTAACAAATTAATACACCCTAACCAAACAGGTTTTATCCCAAAACGTCACTCATTTTACAATCTGAGATGATTATTTAATATTATATATTCAAATAGAATTGCTAATGCAGATCTAGCAATTATTTCATTAGATGCTGAAAAAGCCTTTGATCAAGTAGAATGGTCATATTTATTTTCAGTGATGGAAAAATTTCAACTGGGAGAGAAGTACTGTACATGGGTTAAACTTTTATACTCTAACCCAACAGCTAGAATGCTAACAAACCAAATGTTATTTACTAAATTTAATCTTTATAGAGGTTGTAGACAAGGATGCTCGTTATCTCCATTCTTATTCGCTTTAGCAATTGAACCACTCGCAGAAAGTGTCAGATCTAATCCAGAAATACATGGGTATAATACTAAAGATACAATGAACAAAATTTATCTATATGCAGATGATGTATTAATATATATTACAAAGCCAGAAATTAGTATTCCAAATTTATTAAATCTAATAACTCAATTCAGTCAGTTCTCAGGATATAGAATTAATTGGAATAAAAGCGAAATCATGCCAATAACGGAACTCAATTTACATATACTACAACAATCACCTTTTAAAATAGTTGAGGAAAAATTTAAATATCTAGGTATTTATGTAACTAATGCGTATACTTCTTTATTTAAATCAAATATTCCACCTTTACTGAATAAACTAAATAAGAATATTAAATACTGGAAAACATTTCCTATTTCAATGTTCGGTAGAATTAATGCTATAAAAATGATCTTTCTGCCGCAATTATTGTATTTATTTCAGTCAATCCCGATATATATTCCAAAATCTTTTTTTTTTAAAGTAAACTCTACTGTTACAAGTTTCATCTGGGACTACAAGAATCATCGAATAAATAAAAAACATTTATGTAAATCAAAGATTAATGGAGGTTTAGCTCTACCAAATTTTCTGTTTTATTTTTGGGCAGTCCATATTAAAAACATGAATTTTTGGCTGGAAGAAATGGATCAACAACAAGACTGGTTAAGGATGGAAAAGGAGGACTGTTTACCTTTTGAAATCGGTTCGATTATATTTGCACCGACAAAATTGCACAAAAAAACCTATAGGGAAAACACTATAATAGTGGTACACGAATCTGGAAACAACTAAAAAAGGCTTTAAAATTGGATAATTTACCACTCTGCTTCCCTATTGTAAACAATCCCTTATTCAAACCTTCCATGCTGGATAAAGGTTTTACACAATGGAAAAATTATGGAATCAAAAAGATGGAACAACTTTATAAGAAAGGCACTTTTCATTTATTTCAGGAATTACAACAGATTTATGGATTACACGCAAATAATTTTTTCGATATCTACAACTCAGAGATTATGTTAAATCAAATACACAAGATTATAGGAATAAGGAACCAGAAATCCTTGAATGTTTGAATAAGCATCCTAATACAGAAAAACTAACAACTTATATTTATGATACCCTTTTAGATAGCGAGATACCATTGACGGAATCATATAGACATACATGGGAAAATTAAATAAACCAACCCATAACGAAAGATATATGGGACAAAAGTTTACAATATATACACCAATGCTCGTTAAATACCAGACATACTTTAATACAATTTAAAGTATTACATTACATTACATTATTCAAAAGTTTACATTACATTACTCAAAAGTTAAATTGATTAGAATCTAAGATTACATTACTCAAAAGTTAAATTGAATAGAATCTTCCCACAGGTCTCCTCTATTTGCGATAAATGTCAGCACCCAGAGGCTAATTTAACACATATTTTTGCAAATTGTATAAAAATTAAGAATTTCTGGACTGAGATTTTTAGAATAACTTCTGAAGTTATTAATACTAAATTGGATCCAGACTCAAAATTAATAATACTTGGAATATCAGAACAAAGTTTAACACTTACAACAAGTCAAAGAAATTTCCTAGATTACAGTATAATAATTGGGAAGAAATTGATATTAAAATTTTGGAAAGGCCCTATATCCCCCACAATTAAAATGTGGATTACGGAAATGTCGGAGACCCTACACCTGGAAAGAATCAGATTTGCCCTAATGGACAAACAAGAAGTTTTCGTTAGAATATGGTCTTCTTTCATTGACTACTTCAAAGGGTAGATCGGTTCGGCAGGGAACTTAAACTTGGACTCAGGATTAGATGAAAAGTTATATGATGTATTAATGGTAAATTATTCCATTCTTTATGATTTCTTTTTGATTTTTATTTTATTTTTCTCTCTGTTTTTCTCTCTTTTTATTAAAAAAATAAAATTATTAGAGACAAAATGATTCATTTGATAATATTAATAATGTATGATTGTTGTACACAAAATATTGCTATCATAATATGTTTTTGCTAATTCACTGCTTACCTTTTCTAATAAAAATATATTTAAAAAAAAATAAAAAATTCAATTTATAATAGTGATTGTTTAGTTTAGCTTAGTTTAGTTTAGATACAGCATGGAAACAGGCCATTCAGCTCAAGTCCACGATGACCAGCATTCCCAACACACTAACACTATCCTACACAGAAGAATTTACATTTATGCCAAGCCAATCAACCTACAAACCTGTATGTTATTGGAGTGTGGGAGAAAACCAGAGATCTCAGTGAAAACCCAACCCACGGGGAGAATGTACAAACTCCATACAGATAGCACCCGTAGTCACCCAAGATTGGCTCTTCATTGTTGAATGATTTTGTGTCTCTTTCCTATGCCCCCTCTTACCCTGGTACACACACACATATCTCCCAATCCCTAGTTACTGCTCCTACACTCTCCTTCCTACACTCTTCTCCAATCTCTGAGTCCCCCATTTCCTTTTTATCCCCTCTTTTTCCTCTCCTATGTCTCCTACCCATGTCACTTAAACTCTTCTTTCCTTATTTGACAGCTCTCAATCTCCTTTTCACCTCTAGGCGTTGTCACTTACTCCATCCATCTACCAAACAACAGTCACCATCACCTGTATCTACCTATCTATCACTTGTTAGATTTGTCTCACTCTCATCTCTCTTTTCCAGCTCCTCTCCCTGCAACTCCAAACAGTCCGAAGAAGGGTCCCAACTTGAAACATGGTCTGCCCATTCCCTCCACATATCTTGCCTGACCCGTTGAATTACTCCAGCACTTTGTGTTTTAGTCAAGATTCCAGCACCTGTTTCTTGGGTCTCCAGGGTAAGAAATAACAGATTCCCCCCTTGTGGAACATTAATCAATCACGTAAGCTGCTTAACAACCTGGTAACTTCATGAGACCAACATTTTTTTTAAATCCAGATTTATTTAATTTTTTTAATTTAAGTTCTGCAGTTGCATTTACAGGATTTGCGCCCATATCTTTGGATTAGTTATCCAGAGGTCTGGCTGCTAGATCGTTAATTTAATCGATGCACACATATCCAATGGGTTAATTTTAGAATATCCTGGCTGAACCAAATCCAAATCTTCTCTAAGGAAACAACATTTGGTGCACAGTCTGATATCACATACTTACTGTTAAGTGTGTGCTAATTCACAACAATAATTTCAAGCTGCAACACTTGCCATTTAATGAAAAACCAAAAATAAATGTCCTTTTCATCTTTGAGCAAATGTAATTGTCACGGGTCTTAAAATGGAATATTGAAACAATCTTGGAGATGATTCAGGGTTGCCATTTAATTGTGCATGTGGAGTCTGTGATTTGACTTGGGGAGAGTGATGAACTGGAGTGAAGCGTTGGACCTAATGTTGAAAGAATTATGGCTTGGGCTCCAAGCGAGAATGGCAGTGGTGAGGACGGGGGCAGAAATGAATGAAATTCAGCAAGGATGGCATCTGAGAAGTTTTGAGGGGGGATCCAGACAGCACTTTATATGATTAGTGGAGCAAGGAATCAGAGCATTTGGTGAGGGAGACTGAGGTTTGCAAAGTGGGGAGTTGGAGAGGATTTGGAGGGGCTCAAGGATCTGGATATAGAAACATAGAAAATAGGTGCAGGAGGAGGCCACTCAGCTCTTCGAGCCAGCACCACCATTTATTGTGATCATGGCTGATCGTCCGCTATCAATAACCCGTGCCTGCCTTCTCCCCATATCCCTTGACTCCACTAGCCCCTAGAGCTCTATCCAACTCTCTCTTAAATCCATATGTACTTCGCTTACCTGCAGATCTCCCAGGAATCACAGCAGGAATAGGACCATGTTGTCTCAGGAAAGCATCACAACTGCTGTCCTCAAGGCAACGTAGTCCAAACTCTCCTACATTGATCTGAAGGAGCATTACATGAGGGGTATCACCTGTGTTGCTGATGCAGAAATCCCATTTAGCTGTCCTCGGAGCTTAGGAGAAGGACTCTAAACAGTATGCAGTTGAAATTAACTGATTGGCATGAGATCGGCTTGAAACAGTCAGAACTATGTGTAGGAAGGAACTACAGATGCTGGCTTAAATCGAAGATAGACACAAAACGCTGGAGTAACTCAGCGGGACAGGCAGCATCTCTGGAGAGAAGGAATGGATGATGTTTTGGATCTTGTTCCTTCTTCTGAAATCAGGGTTAGATAAATTTCCAATTGAATTACAAGACCTATTTCTTTAACCAATTTGTGATATGTAATCCAGATGAGTGGAGGAAATAAGAAACCTTGAAAGTGAGGGAGTACTGCCTTGTATTTTTGCAACTGTAGTGTGAACAAAATGCAGTGTTTGCCACCACAGTGGTGCTGTAGGTTATGCAATTATCTCTCAGCTCCAGGGAGATAAGTTTGATTCTGACCTCTGATGATGTTTGTGTGAAGTTTGCATGTTCACTCTGTGACTATGTGAGCTCGGGTTTCCATCCTTCAGACCTGCTGTTTGAGAGGTTAATTAGTGACTGCAAATTACTCCTAGCTGGATGGAGAATAGTGGATGTAAATGGAAAAGCTGGAGAAAATGGGATGCAGGGAAATAAGTCATTAAATTGCGTTAGACAAAAAATGCTGGCGAAACTCAGTGGGTGAGGCAGCATCTAAGGAGAGATAGAATAGGCGACGTTTCGGGTTGAGACCCTTCTTGGTTTGATGGGATTGCCCTAAGAACTGACGTGGACATGGTGTACTGAATGACATCCTGCTATGCCATAAGAAAATTTAAAAATATCTTTTGTCCCATGAAATTGATCACAGACTGGGGAATTTGTGCAGTTATTGTGGAAATTCACAAGCTGCCATGTCCTGTTCTTCCACACGCTGTGCTGCCTTGCATCCTCTCAGTGCAATCTCCTGAAATCAGTGATGTCAGACGAGCTTTACAAAACCATAAGCTGAAACTGTTACACCTCGCTGCATTAAGCTTGAGTTTACAATGGTGTAACAAATCATTATTGCTGCTTATCAACCATTGCAACCCTGTGCAAAAAAAATGTGCATGTAACTCTGATAGATATTGCAAAGCATAATGAATTTTAATATTGGAAACAATATTAATTTGCTTGTCAGGCAGCATCTCTGGAGACCATGGATTGGTGATGTTTCGGGCTGGGCACCCTTCTTTAGATTTCATTCTCAAGAAGTGTCCCTACCCAAAACGTCACCGATCCATGTTCTGCAGAGATGTTGCCTGACTCACTGAGTTACTCCAGCACTCTGTGTCTTTTTTTGTAAACCAGCATCTGCAGTTCATTGTATCTATATTAATTTGCTTGTTTTTTTCTCTCGAAGTTTGTTTATGATTTTTCAAGTCCTACTATAATTTCACATGCATGTTCCCGTCTACATGCCCTGTAAAATGTTTAAAATAGCGGTTAAAAATTGTGCATTTTATATCCTGGGTTGATGTGATAAACTGGTCAACAAGTCTGATGACATCAACGAGGCATGACTCCAGGAATCCTCTAGTACTAATAATTGACATCAACTGTTAGGATTTAGTTTAGTTTAGTTTAGTGATACAGCATGGAAACAGGCCCATCTGCCAATCAGACTGGAAGGTGGGAGGAAACCGGAGTACCTAGAGAAAACCCATGCAGTCACAGAGAGAATGTACAAACTCCATACAGACAGCACCGATGGTCAGGTTCGAATCCAGGTCTCTGGCGCTATAAGGTAGCAACTCTGTCGCCTCTACCATAATCGTGCCTTCTTCCATGACCTCCACTGGTGGCATGATTTGGGCGCCTGACATTAACTTTGTGGAAAAACTCACCTCATATCTCTAAACGCCTGTGGACATGACATTGGTACCCTCTGCCTCCACAAATGCAGCTTAACTCACTGTGTTCCTCCAGCAGTTTATCTTTTTCCTTCAGCTTCCAGCATTATGGTTAATCTCTTTTGGCTCCTTCAAACATTCCCCCCTGCTCACTTTGGACCTGTGCCTTCTAGTGTTTGACATTTTCGTCCTGGGAGAAGGATGGACTGTCTACGCCTCTCATAATTTCGTATCTTCAGCCTCTTGCGTTTTCTTGTGTTCCTGTGTGTTGTAGGAATTGCCGTACCAGTCAGAATATGCAACCAGTCAGTACATCTGCAGAAAGGACCCTCTGCTTGCAGCGAGTGCTCCTCAGTCTGAGCAGCATCCTGGTGCAGCTCGTCTGCATCCTGTGACGTGGCGGCCAGAACTATGCACGGGTGCTCCCTAGCCTGGCCAAGGTTTTATGAAGCTGCAACATGACTTTTCAAATTCTGTGCTCGGTGCCCTGACTGATGGTGATGGCATGCCTTGTGACTTCTTTGCCACCTTATCCATTTCTGTTGTGGTGTTCAGGACTTGCATCTTGGTAACCATATACGGGTTGGACCAAATGGCATGTTCCGTCTTACATAGATCTACGAACCTGTGACTGTCAGCTTACTTCAGTATAATTCATATAATTCTAATGTTGACTGTGGTTCCTTCATCAGAAACACATGGCATATTACAACATTTCTATCTACAATAATTGTCTGACCTGCTGCACATTTCCAACACTTTATGCTTTTAATCAGAGATCTCATGTTTTTGAATTTATATGTTGTTTGCACAAACTCGTCAGAACTACTGGAAAGCAGGTGGAAGCTGCATTAAAATACAACAGCTGAAACTGTGAAGTCCTGTGTGGCTGCACTTACTGCTTGGAATGTGAAATCAAATATTTCAGCAAACAAAAACATAATTCTTTACAATTAATTTATCAGGAGGTTACTGGGAGGTGAGCATTAATTGCCCATCCCTAATTTCCCTTGTGAAGGTTCTAATGAGCCACCTTCTTAAATTGTTGTAGTCCTTTACATTATTTACATTATACATTGTAATATTTTTGCATTAAGACTGATTCCAAGATTCAGGTGCAGCAATGATGACGGGATGATGTTATATTTCCAGTTCAGGTGCCTTGACATAGATTAGAACATGTAGGTAGTATGTTCCTATAAAACCATGAGATTGAATTGTACGTCTTTCTTTGTGGTTGAAGCCCTGGCTCTGTATGTATGTTGAGGGGAGGGGTAGCCTTCGGGGGGAAGTGAATTTGTGGATGATACAGATTGTTACACACCGCACGCTGCTTTGTCCTGTCTGGCATCAAACTTCTCGGGAATTGTTGGCACTGTGACCATTCATGCAAATGGAGGTATCTTCATTGACACCTTGCACAATTTCAGAAGGCTTTGTGGTATCAGGAGGTTAGCAGCTTGCTGCAGATACCCAACCTTTTAGGTTTACATTTTCAGAGGTGCAGTAAAAAGCTTTGTGAAAAACAAACAGATCAGATATACCACACATTGATACAATCGTGGATAGAGTGGATGGGGAGAGGATGTTTCAACTCGTGGGAGAGCCTCAGACCAGAGGTCATAGCCTCAGAATTAAAAGACAGTCATGTAGGAAGATGAGGAGGAATTTCTTCAGTCAGAGGGTGGTGAATCTGTGGCATTCTTTGCCACAGAAGGCTGTGGAGGCCAAGTTAATAGTAAGATTAAACGAGAACTTACCAGTTCGAAGTTTGATCGTTATTTTATGAGGAGTAACGATGAGGGATTACGTGCCCTCCACTCCCCACCCTCATAAAATAAATGATCATCTGGTAGTTCTAAATCTATGATGAGCCTTACTATCTTACTCCGGCTATTTTGTGTTCTGTGTTTTTCATGCCGCTGCTTTGAAGTATGCCGTTCCAGCGCCAGGCGGGCCTTCTTCACGTAATCCCTCATCGTTACTCCTCATAAAATAACGATCAAACTTCGAACTGGTAAGTTCTCGTTTAATCTTACTATTTTACTTCGGAGTCACGTGAGTGACTACGTGAAGAGTTTGAAGCTTTCTGTGTTTTTTATGTCGTAGAATTCGTCTATACGACAGTCCGGCTAAGTAAATACATACATGAGAAAACCAGACTAGTTTTAGTTCGTTCCATAATAAATTTTTAATGATTAAAGAACATATTATATCCGAGGGAACCATTACAAAGTGATAAAAGATCTAAGTGATTACATAACTGATCATAGCAATCAATAGTAAAAAACAAAGCAGGTGATTATAGTGAACCCAACACCGCGTGTCCAAAGCTTGTCATTGTGTGAACAGGTTTATTGTTGAACTTTGAAAAAGTTTCTTCTTTACTCCACCCTGCGATTTCTAAAATATGCTCGAGCGGTACGTCCCGTACCTTCGCCGCGGACGTAGCTGCAGCCCTGGTGGAGTGAGATTTGAACACATCAGTGTCTACTCCTGCTAAAAGTAACACCTGTTTCAACCACTTTGAGATTGTTTGTACTGAAGCTTTTGTGTGTGGTTTCTTATGTGTAATCATTAACGTTTTTTCATTACCTCGAAGAGTTTTGGTAACTTTTATATATTGGTTCAAATGTCTAACCACACACAATGTTGGATCAATAGGATAAGCTTGAAAGGTTACCTTTGCTCCAGTTCTTCCTGGTCTGCTTTGTTTGATCAGATCATAAACATAGAACACACTGTTGTCTGCAGTCACATGCATACAGTCTAAATGCAACATTTGTAATGTTTGCACTCTTTGAGCTGAAACCAATGACATTAACATTATTAATTTGAATGTTAATCTTTCCAATGACAAACCTTCGATTGGAGTCCATTGTCTAAGTAAAGTAAATACAATGCTAACATCCCAAATCTCTGTATATCTTGGTTTGGGTGGATTTTTGTTAAAGATTCCTTTCATGAATCTGGATATTAGTGGATGTGATCCAATTGATTTCTGGTCAGACATTAGTCCTAAATAAGATGATAAGGCACTACGTGCAGTATTAATGGCACTGTAACTTAAGTGTTGCTCAAAATGCAATTCAGCAAGGAACTCCAATACGTTTGCAATATTCACAGTATGATATGATATATTTGACTGTGTGCAAAATTCTTCCCATTTCTTTATATGTGTCATATATTGTTTCTGTGTGCTATCTCGCCATGATGCGGCTATAACTTCCACAGTTCTATCCGACAATCCAAGCTCCTGTAGTGGTCTGGTCAAAACCTGCAGATTAATAAATTCATATAAGCATGTAATGGATGAATTTCTTTGGTTACTGGATTTATCAATAAATCACTGCAGTTAGGAATTGACATATATGGTTCTTTAATCATGTTTAACATTAATGGGAACCAAGGTTGTGTCGGCCAATTTGGAATTACCAACAATCCTGTGGCAGAATCTTGCCCTATTTTCTTCAGACATTGCTGAACCAGAGCAAATGGTGGAAAAGCATAAAAGAACATATCCCCCCAGTGTAATGAAAAAGCATCTACTGCTACAACATCTGGGTCGTGTTCCCAAGACACATATTTAGGCAATTGATGATTTAGCCTTGATGCAAACAGATCAATGTCTGGTAACCCATATCGAGTTACAATTTTCCTGAAAAGTTACTGGGTTAAGCATCCATTCTGTGTTATCTTTAAATATCCTTGATCTATTATCTGCCACCACATTGTTTTACCTGGAATGTAGTTTGCCGAGATCCAAATTTGGTGATTAATACACCATTGCCATATCTCATTGACCAGACAATCACATGATATTGATCTGACTCCGCCCATGTGATTAATATATGCAACAGCTGTTTTATTGTCTAATTGTATTAATACATGTAGACTCTTTTTTGTAGAACAATATGCTTTTAGTCCATAAAAAGCACCCAATAACTCTAAATAGTTAATACCATATGTTTGAAGAAACGTTTCCTCTTGGACAGTCCATCTACCTCCACAACTGGAGAATGAATCTGTTGCCCCCCATTCGAGAGCGCTAGCATCTGTTTGTAAAACCACTTCAGGCTGTTGTATCAGAATGTTTTTAGCAGCTTGTGGGACATTTTCAATCCACCATTGTAATTCCAACAAAGCTTCTTTTGTTAATTGCATAGGCCTATCAAAATGGCCTGCCCTCTTTTTTAGAGCTCTTATTTTGTCCCTTTGGAGATTTTGGTAATGTAATGGACCAAATTCCACTGCAGGAAATGCTGCCACTAGCTTACCAATAGTTTTTGCTACTTCTCGGATGGAGGGATAAGGTTTGTGAATGAGACTTTTACAAGTCACCAAAATATCATCAACTTTATCTGTTGGTAAAGTTACTAACATAGTAATTGAGTTAATTATAAACCCCAAATAGTTAATTGATTGTGCTGGCTGCAGCTGGGATTTAATTGGATGAATCAAGAACCCTAGCTTTTCAAACAGAGCTTTAGTTGCTGAAACTGATTTCTCAGCTGATTCCTGATTGTCATTAATGATTAAAATGTCATCGAGATAAGCCATAACGATGTGTTTTTGTGCTCTTAATTGAGCTAAAACTGGTTTCAACAGTTTAGTAAAGAGCCTGGGAGCTGAACTCAACCCATTTGGTAAAGCTCTGAATTGCCACAGCTGTCCCAGCCAATTAAATTTTAAGTACCTTCGAAAGAACTGATGTATTAATACAGAATAATAGGCGTCTTTTAAATCAATTGTAGCCATATAACAACCTGTTGATATCAAATGTCTTGCAGTATTAAACGTTTCCATTTTAAAATGTTTGTATTCTACAAACTTATTAAGATTTGTAAGGTCCAGAATAATTCTGCAACCACCATCTTTTTTATCTCTTGGAAATATATTTGACACAAATTGATGCTCGTGTTCAACAGTTTTTTCAATAACACCTTTTTTTAAACAATTTGTAAATTTTCCCCATTTATTTCTGCTTTTTCTTTTGCAGAAAACACGAAAGCATAAGCAGGTTTATTCTGTACTGGAGAGTTAACCCCTTCTTTAAATGTAATAGTGGCTCCTGAAACTGTTTGTAAAATAAACCGATCAGAAGTGATAGTAAGCCAGTCTTTATAAAACTTTTGTAATCTCCCTCCAACTGGAGATTTGTCCACAGTTTCTTTAAGCATGGAATAAATCTTTAATACCTCTCCATATGAGCATGGTGGTCTCCTTCTCCCCGTATACGGGTAAGCATTAGGCTGTGTTGGATGATAATATTTCCTTGACATACTCCTGCCTCTGTTTCCAAAATCAAATCCCCTTCTTGGCGAAAAATACCTTTTTTGTCCAAAGACGAAAGGTCTCACGTGGCTAAAAGATTTAGCTTCTTCATCCATATCTTTTATTTGTTTAGGCAGGTTTTCTCCAAACAGATAACCAGGAGCCTGAACACCACTTGCTCGACACAGACTTGCAAACCTTGGGTGAAATATGGGCCGAATTGCGATCTTTCTCATACAATTAATTTCATAGAAGGAATTGCACAATAAGCCCAAAGTATCTTTTTGAATCTTATCCATCTCCAACCCCTCCATTTGTCTTCCATAAGCCGTAACGGCAGCAGAAATTAATTTGAGGATTTTTTGAAATCTCATTTCTTGTCCTCTCATGCTTGGGGTCATGGATGTCCATATAGACGGATTAACCATAGGTACCTCCAGTGAGGCACAATTATCCGGTGTTTTATATAATTCTGATGTTTCAATCATCACAGAATCTTGAAGTTGGTGAGATACCATATAATTAATGTTGGCAGCTAGGTTTTCTTCCATAGCCTCACCACTTCCTTCAGGTATAGCAAAATCTTTTGCTATCCCAGGCACATCTGGCCTTTTCTTTTTTATTTGTGGTGTGCATTCATAATCCACATCACCACCTGCAGGGTCTGTCTTTTGCAGCCCTAAATCACTTGGAATTATATCCCATGAGACTTCCTCCGCCCCAAATCCTGGGTCCGGAGTTTCAAACTCCCAATTTGGCACACAGCCATATTCTGGATATTCAAACCCCTCAGGGCCTTTTTGGGAAACTTCTGGGTACTGTGACCCTTGTCTCATGATTTTTTGGAGTACTTTCTCCATATGCTCCATTTTTAGCCACATAGTTTTATTATCTGGAGGACTTTCAGTATCAGAGTCATTATCAGAAACCACGGGCCTCACAGATTTCTTTTTACATTTTTTAGGAGCATTTCCCTCCGTGGTTATTATTTCTGGAGAAACTAGAATCTCGCTAACGGGTGAATCAGCGGCCACCGGTATCGGAACCGGATCCGCACTAGCTTCTTGTCCCGTATTTTTAGTTTCACCCCGGGATGATCTTTTTACCCGCGAAATTCTCTTTTGCGATTTCTCCATTTTTCTTTTTCATTTATCTGTGCTTAATCAGCATGCTAGCGTGACTCTGATTTTTACTTTTACTTTCACTATCCTGCTGGTTTCTACCAGCGTAACTTCTTTTTTAGAACGTCCCGACTTTACCACACTTACCTGCGGGTCCGTTCCGACCGCTGCGAGGAGCTGCGCTCTGCAGCTTCCTGCTTCTGCCGTCAGCGTCGACGTGATGCCGTTCCAGCGCCAGGCGGGCCTTCTTCACGTAGTCACTCACGTGACTCCGAAGTAAAATGGATATATTTAAGGCAGAGATAGATAGATTCTTGATTAGTACAGGTGTCAGGGATTATGGGGAGAAAGCAGGAGAATGGAGTTAGGAGGGAGAGATAAATCAGCTATGATTGAATGGCAGAGTAGAGGCAATGGGCTGAATGGCCTAATTCTGCTTCACATGAACTTATGACAATCAGTTCAAACTCAAGTATAATAGTTAGAGCGAAAGGGGAAGATAGTACACAGCATCTACACTGCCCTTCACACAAGATGTAACATGGCTGGTCTGGTTGGGTGTTAGATCCACGATAACAGCCAAGATGTTAATGGTGGGGGAATTTGACAAAGGCTTTGAATGTCACAGGTAGGTGATTTGTAGATGGTTGATGATTGGGACGGGCAGCATCTATGGTGGGAAATGCTTGGATGACATTTAAGGTCATGATATTTCTTCAGACTGATGGAGTTTATAAGAGAAACAGCTGGTACAGAGAGGTGATGGAAAAGGGTGAGGTAAACACTGGCAAGTGAGAGTTGACTTCAGATGAGGAGTGGAGATAGCTATGTCTCGTAATGAATCAGTGACAAAATTGGTGCTGATGTTGAATCAGATAAGGGAATGAGAGGAGAAGTGAAATGGAGAGAGAGAAAGTGGTGGACAGGAACAGGGTGGAAAGACAAATAAAATTTTATAAAGAGATGCAGAGTAGAGAGGGGTGGAAGATGAACAGAAGGAAAAGGGGCAATGAGAGAGAAGTGTGTGTTGGAGAGATGGGAACAAGAGCGAATGGAGAAAGAGAACCAGGGTAGATGAGAAAGGTGGGTGGGGGTTTACATATTCTGTTGTGCTGGAGCAAGTAAGAATTTCATTGTTCTATCTGGGACATGTGACTCTTGACTACCTCCCCTTCTACTCATCTCCCATTCCTCTTTTCTCCCTTTTTCCACATTTCTTCCTTTTCCCTTTTATTCCCACCTGCACTCACTCCCCATAACTTTTTTTCACCTTTGTCTCTCTGCAGATACTACCTGGCCATCTATGCCCCTCCAATGCTTTGTTTTTTTGCTCATGATGCATGCCATTACAGTCTGTAGTGTCGCCATTGTCTACAATGATATGAATCTGTGAGTACACTGCACAGTAAGGCTGTCGAATGACTAAATGTGTGATTGACTAATCTCCCAATTTAGGCTTCAGTCCCCAGAGGTTTGTGAGGACTTTGCAAGGTCGGTGAATGACTTTTTGGCCATCGTTACTAATGACTAGCTTAGTTTTTTTGTTTAAGTAAAACTGCAGAAACAATATTTCTGTCTGTAAGAAGACAATTGGATATAAGGGATTGACAAGGTGATTTCCTTCATGGCAAATAAGATAACTACGTGATAACTATTAGGAAGGTACTGCAGATGCTGGTTTACACCAAAGATAGACACAAAATGCTGGAGTAACTGAGTGGGTCAGGCAGCATCTCTGAAGACACAAACTCTGGAGAGGGATCCAGCGATGCTGCCTAACCCGTTGATTTACTTCAGCATTTTGTGTCAATGTAATAATTATGTAACATTTCAGCGAGGCATTATTTCAGCAAGTTATTTGATAAGGTTTTGCATGGTAGACTGCTCTGGAAGGTTAGATCGCATGGGATCCAGGAAGAGACAGGATAGAGAATTGGTTTCATAGAAGGAAGCAGAGAGTAATGGTAGAAGGTTGTTGTTTTACAGACTAGATGCCTGTAACTAGTGGTGTGCCTCAGGAATCAGTGCTGGGCCCTTTCCAGTTTGTAATTTAACCATTTGGATGAGAATGGAGAATGCATGATTATTAAGCGTGTACTAAATTAAGTGGTATTCAAAACAGCTAAATAAAAAATTACAGCAGTATCTTGTTCAGTTGGGCAAGTGGGCTGAGGAATGGTTAATGGAGTTCAATGCAGATAAGTGCAAGGTGTTGCATTTTGGAAAGTCAAACCAGGGCAGGACATTCACAGTGAATAGCAGGGCTCTGGCGTGTTGCAGAGCAGAGGGATCTAGGAGTGCAGGCGCATAGTTCCTTGAAAGTGGTGTCAGAGGTGGATAGGATAGTCAGGAAAGCTTTTTGTACATTGGCCTCCATCAGTCTACATTGAGTATAGAAGTTAGGATGTTAAGTTACAGTTGTACGGTATAAGACATTGGTGAGGCCACATTTGGAGTATTGTGTTCAGGTTTGGTTTCCCTGCTATAGGAAGGATGCCATTAAACTGGAAAGAATACAAAGAAGATTTACAAGGATGTTACCAGGATTTGAAGGCCTGAGCTACAGGGAGAGACTGGGCAAGCTAGGACTTTGTACCCTGGAGCACAGGAGGCTGAGAGGTGATCTTATAGAGGGTTATAAGATCACGAGTGAAATAGATAGAGTAAATGCACAGTGTCATTTATCCAGAGTAGGGAAATCAAGAGCAAGGAGACATGGATTTAAGGTTAGAGGGAAAATATTTAATGGGAACCTAATGTCGCCACCAGTTTTAGACTAAGGGTGGTATATATATGGAATGAGTGGCCAGGGGAGTTAGTTGAGGCAGGTAGTAAAACATATAAAATACATTGTGACAGGTTCATGGACAGGAAAGGGTTAGATGGATGTGAGCCAAATATGAGCAGGTGGGAATAGTGCAGATGGAGCATCTTGGTCGACATGGGCAAGTTGGGCCAAAGGGCCTATTTCTATGCTGCATGATTCCATGACTCTGTGTGAAAGGTTACCTTCAGATGTTGGAAGAAAATTAATGAGAACACCAAGGTAATCACTATTCAAAATGATGATGATCAACAAGAACATTAAACCTTCTTTGAAGCTTTAAATGCTGTATTCCACTATTATGTTCCATACACTGACCACCCACAGTGTGAAATGTTGCCCCTCAGGTTCCTGTTAAATCTTCTCCCTTCCACCTCCTACCTTTACCCTCTATTTCTTGACCTTACATGTTTGTACATTATATTCTATCTTCCATTTTTGGCCATTTACTTAATTTGTATATTTCCCTGAACCTGCGCTTGACGGGGGTGAGTAAGTCGAGATAGACATCGGAGCCAGCCCTTCGTTGCGTGCGGGATGCGGTGTGGAGAGCGAATAAAAGGTACTTTGATATTATCCAAGGGGACTGTAAGAGGAAGGATGTAGATTAACCCTTATTAATCCATGCCATTTATAATCTCCACTACACATATATGCATGCTATCCACTACATGGTATTACGGTACTACACTAACAAGGACAGTCTCCTTTGGAGGTGTGGGTTCGAATCCCACTTCTGACACCATGTTTGTAGATGATCCACTACAACATACATGGTGAAACATAAGTCTTTATTCCATTCAGAAATACAGAACATTTAAACTGCCAGCCGTGCACTCCCAGCTCAGCATGGCCTCTGCCAGCAGGCTGTCCTTGTCAGTGTAGTACCGTAATACCATGTAGCGGGTGGCATGCATATATGTGTAGTGGAGATTATAAATGGCATGGATTAATAAGGGTTAATCTACAAATATTTTAACAATTTTATTTCTGAAGAGCTGGGTGGCACAGTGGCACAATGGTGGAGTTGTTGTCTTTCAGCGCCAGAGACCCGACTTCGATCCTGACTGCCGATGTCTATCTGGAGTTTGTACATTCTCCCTGTGACCACTTGGATTTTCCCCGGGTGCTCTGGTTTCCTCCCACATTCCAAGGATGTGTAGGTTTGTCGGTTAATTGGCTTCTGTAAATTGTGTTGGATAGAACTAGTGTACGGGTGATTGCTAGTGGTGTGAACTCAGTGGGCCGAAGAGCTTGCTTCCATGCTGTATCTCTAAACTAAACTAAACTAAATTAAACTAAGTTCTAGTCTGCCCAATCGCTCCCTTTAGCTCAAACCCTTGACATTATCACCATTCTCATAAATCTCTGCACTGACTACATCTTATCCCTGTTTGCTTTGTTATTACCTTCTTCCAACTAACAATGATCTATTTTATTGTCATTGATCTTCATTCCCTTTCTCCTGTTTTCACACCTTGCACTTTCTTATCTATACACTACTTATCTAAGGACCACCCACTCCACTGACATCAGTCTGAAGAAAGGTCTCAACCCAAAACGTCACCCATTCCTTTTCTCCAGAGATGCTGCCTGTCCGCTGAGTTACTCCCACATTCTTGTTTATCTTCGATATAAACCAGCATCTGCAGTTCCTTCCTACACATTTTGACTGCCAGGGTCCTACTCTTCACTGTCATTCAAGAAATACAAGACCAAGTAAATGTGCATGATTTCTGTACAAATATTTTGAAACAAGCCTGACACCCAGCATGAATTTTATCAGTGAAATCTTGTGTTTTTTTCCTAGCATAAAATACCATAAATACTTAGCTGGTTGAGCAGTATCTCTGGAGATAGAAACAAATTGACCCTTCATCAGGACTGCAATTCCAAATGATTAAAGTCTTCTTTGATGCTTTGAAGAATGTATTCTGTTCTGTTTCATAAAAAGCCATGAAATCATTTCCTGAATTTGGCAGCAAGCCGTTGTTTGAAACGTTAACCAATTTCAAAGTTATTATATTGCCACATTATTAACTATTTCAAACACTGTTCAAATGTAGAGAGACTAGATAATCCTTCTTGAAGACAGTCATGGAGAAGGAAATACAAATACTACTGGCTATAAACTGAGGGAACATCTTGCTTACTTCAATGAAAACTTCCCTGAAAGATCTGGCAATTTATGTGGTCAGTATTTCCAAATATCCTCACATTTATTTAATTTTGCTATGGTCGTAGTCAACTTGCGACGTTCATCAAGCTGGCTGATTAGTCAGTCACATCAAAAAGTTCATAAGAAGCACAACAGGAAGTAAAAGGCAGCAATTAACATTAACATGTTCACAGAGTGAAATAATGTTTCGATTAGAGAGAAAGAGAGAGAAAAATAGTCATCACTATTTTGGGGTGGGAGATTGCAACCTTCACGTGGTCCACCCTGTTTCGACTAATGCAATCAACCCGATGTGCACAAACAAAAGAGCAAATAGAACAAATTGACTTACAACTTTAGGCTCTGCATGCCATACGTAAGAAGAAGAAGATTACTATTTTAGAAAGCATTGAGTTGTGAAATAATGAATACATGTGAATTAGGCTTTACCAGATTCATTACATGGACCTTGGCTGGAAGTTGTGCAATCATAAGTAAGGTTTTTCTGCACTACATAAAGGTCAGTTGCATCTCACTGAACAAGACATACACTTTCATTGCTTTACATGGTGGAAAAAGTTGAACATTTCTTCAGATCATTGAGTTCTAACTGTTTACATCCATTGAGATTGAAATACATGCTGTGTGAATATCATCACTGACAACAGGTTCTGGATTTCTGCACTTAACTGCAGATGCATGTAGGATCAGAGTCATAGAGTCCCACAGTTGAAAACAGGCCCAGCGTCCAAACTGATCAAGATTCCACATCCAACCTAGTCCCATCTACTTGTGTTTGGCCCATGTCCCTCGAAACCTTTTATATCCAAATGTATGTTAAATATTATTATTGTAACTGCCTCTACTATTTCCCCCGGCAGCTTATTTCAAGTACCCATCACTCTCAGTGAAAATGGTGCTCCTCAGGTTCCCATTAAATCTTTTCCCTCTCACTTTAAACCTATGCTGTCTAGATATCTATCCCTCTACCCTGGGAAACAAGACTCTGTGTATTCACTCAATCTATGCTCTTCAAGATTTTATACACCTCAATAAGATCAATCCTTAGCCTCCCACATGCCAAGGAAAAATTCTTAATGCCCAACCTCTTCCGAAAGCTCAGGCCTTCCAGTTCTGATAACATCCTTGTAAATCTTCGGAATACACCATATGAGAAAAATCAGATTATCCACAGTACTTTACGAATCTGGAGACAAGTGAAGTCAACCCTTAAACTGAGAAATGTATCTCTTCTTTCACCAATTGCCAATAATCCTTTGTTCAAGCCACCTATTTTAGACAAAACGTTTGCATATTGGGAAGGATTAGGAATTAAAAAACTGGGAGATCTTTATGAGATGGGAACTCTTCTCTCATTTCAAGAATTACAGTCGAAATATCACCTGAAAGGTAGTCAATATTTCAGATACCTTCCAATTGGAGACTATCTGAAAACATATACCCAAGACTATCAATCTTTGTTGCCAGACACACTAGACCAATGTATGAACAATAACTCGGAGTCAAACAAGTTAATGTCATATCTGTATAACATCCTTTTAAATATAGAAATCCCATCATCAGAAGTAATTAGAAGAGCTTGGGAAGATGAACTTGGCCTAAAAATTCTAAAAGACAGATGGGAAGAAAACCTTCTATGTATACACAATTGCTCGATTAACATTAGGCATTCGCTAATGCAATTCAAAATATTGTACAGACTCTACTATTGAAAGTCTAAACTGAATAAGATCTTTCCAAATGTATCTCCTATTTGTGATAAATGTCTCCTTCAGGAAGCGACTATAACTCATTCCTTTGCCTCGTATAAAATTGCATAATTTTTGGAGAGGAATTTTTGAAGTTTTCCTTGAACACTAAAAACAAAATTGGACCCCGACACGGAATTGATTATTCTAGGCACGTCAGAAGCCTGCTCTGAGTTATAATTATTTCAAAGACGTTTCCTTAATTATGGCCTGATAACGGCAAAAAAACGAATACTCAAATTTAGGAAACATACATCTGTCCCTACTCTTAAAATGTGGATTACAAACATGACTGAGACGCTACATCTTGAAAATATTAGACTTGTCTTAGCAGAAAAAACAGATCATTTTTCGAAAACATGGACACCATTCATTGATTTATTACAAGGAACAAATGAATGGTACAACACAACTTTGGAGTTCAATATAATTACGGGTTGGGTGATGGGTGGGGAGGGATGCGAGGCGGGCATATCACCATGTTTTTCTTTCTTTCTCTTTTTGTCTTTTTATTTTTCTTACGTTTTCTATTCCTTTCTTCTTTCTTTCATTTATTCCCTCTTTGGCTACACCATGGTAGTCTAGGGGTTCCATCTTTGCACATTTCACTTTTTCTCCTTGCTTTTTCTCCTTTTTCTTCTTCTAACTATAGCTAAAAGTTAAAATGGAAGCTGTATTATTTCATATGCCGTTGGTTATATTTTTGTACATTTGCTTCAAATAAATAAAAAATAAATAAAAAGTAAATCTTCTATGCACTCTTTCCAGATTCATGCTTCTTTCCCATAGCAGGATGACCAATACCTCAAGTGCAGCCATGGCAACGTCTTTTACAACTGTAACAGAATATCCCAACTTTGATACTTAATTAGAGTCATAGAGTCTTACAGCGTGGAAACGGCCCTTTGGCCCAACTTGCCCACAGAGGCAAACATGCCATATCTACATTAGTCCAACCTGCCTACGTTTGGCCCATATCTCTCTAAAACTGTCCTATCCATGTACCTGTCCAAATATCCTCAACTACCTTCTCCGACAGCTTGTTCCTTATGCCCACCACTCTTCGTGTGAATGTTACCCCTCAGGTTCCTTTTAAGTTTTTCCTCGCTCACCTTAAACCTATGTCCTTGATTCCCCTACTCTAGGCAAGAAACTCTGTACGTCTACCTGATCTATTCCTCTCGTGATTTTGTACACCACTATAAGATCATCCCTCATCATCCTGCACTCCAAGGAATAGAATCCTAGCCTGCTCAACCTCTCCCTATAGCTCAGCCCCCCGAATACTGGCCACATCCTCGGAAATCTTCTCTGTAACCTTTCCAGCTTGACAACATCTTTCCTACAACAATGTGCCCAGAACTGACACAATATTCTAAATGTAGCCTCACCAATGTCTTATACAACTGCAACATGACCTCCCAAGTTCTATACTCAATACTCTACCTGATGAAAGCCATTTATGAATACATTATCGACCTGCGATGTCACCTTCAAGTAACTATACACCTACACTCCTAAATCCTGCTGCTCTACACAGGTCCAGCCCATGTTAGTGTTCCCAAAATGCAACACCTTGCATTTCTCTGTATTATATTCCATCACTTATTCCTCACCCCACCTTCCCAACCGATCAAGATCCTGCTGCAATTTTTGACAACCATCTTCACTAATCAGCTAATCATGCCATGTCCATTCTCATCCAAATCATGGATATATATGACACACAACAATGGACCTAGCACTGAACCCTGAGGCACACCAATATTCACAGGCCTCCAGTCCAAAAATAACATTCCACCATCACCCTCTGCTTCATTTCATGGAGCCCATTATCTATCCATTCAACTATCTCTCCTTGAATCCCATGGGATCTAACCTTCCAGAGCAGCCTACCACGTGGAGCCTTGTCAAATGCCTTACTGAAATCCATGTGTACAACATCTACAGCTCTGCCTTTATCGACCTTTTTGGCCACATTGTCAAAATGGAAAATTAGATTTGTGAGACAACCCCCCACGTACAAAATCATGCAGACTATCCCTAATCAGCCCTTGTCCATCTAAATGCATTCATATCCTATCCCTCATAATACTGTCTAGTAACTTTCCAACCACAGATGTTAAGCTCACTGGCCTGTAGTTCCCAGCCTTTTCCCTGCAGCCCTTCTTGAATAGAATGAACATTTGCCTCCAGTCTTCCAGCACCTTGCCTGTAATTAATGATGATTTGTAAATCTCAGCCAGGGCTCCCGCAATCTTCACTCGAGCTTCCCAATTCCCTGACTGATGAATGGCAGCCTGCCAGCAGCCTTCTTCACCACCCCATCTACCTGTGATGACACTTTCAGGGAACTATGTAGAGTCATACAGCATGGAAACAGGTCCTTTGGCCCAGCTTGCCCATGCTGACCAAGATGCCCCATCTACCCACGTTTGGCATTTATCCCTCTAAATCTTTCCTATCCATGTACCTGTCCAAAAGTATTTTAAATATTGTTATAATTTCTGCCTCAACTACCTCCGCTAGCACTTAATTCCATATACGCACCATCTTCTGTGTGAATAAGTTGCCCTCAGATTCTTATTAAATCTTTCCCCTCCCATGGCAGCACAGTGGCGTAGAGTTGCTGCCTTACAACTCTTGCAGCGCTGGAGACCCGGGTTCGATCCCGACTATGGGTGCTGTCTGTACGGAGTTTGTATGGTCTCCCTGTGACCGCGTGGGTTTTCTCTGAGATCTTCAGTTTCCTCCCACACTCCAAACACATACAGGTTTGTAGGTTAATTGGCTTGGTGTATGTGTAAATTGTCCCTAGTGTCTGTAGGATAGTGTAAATGTGCGGGGATAGCTGGTCGGCGTGGACTCGGTGGGCCGAAGGGCCTGTTTCTGCGCTGTATCTCTAAACTAAACTAAACTTTAAACCTTTGTCCTCTGGTTCTTGATTTTCCCTATTCTGGGTAAAATACTCTGTGCATCTATCATATCTATTCCCCTCATGATCTTATACACCTCGATAAGATCACATCCTCCTACGCTCCAAGGAATAAAGTCCTAGCCTTCCCAAACCTCCCAGCCGTATAGCTCAGGCCCTCACGTCCTGGCAACATAGCCAGAAATCTTCTCTGAACTCTTGCCAGCTGAACAACATCTTCCCTATAGCAGGGTGACAAATATTGTACACAATACTCCAACTTTGACCTCACGAATACCTTGTACATCTGTAAAATAACATCCCAACTTCAATATTTAGAACCCTGACTGATGAAGGCCAATGTGCCAAGAGCCTTGACAATCTTATCTACCTGTTATCCACCTTATGTACATGTGCTCCTAGATTATTCTGCTCAACAACACTCCCTCTGACTCACCATACACTGTAAAGGTCCTGTCCTGGTTTGTCTTCCCAAAATGCAAGATTCAAACTTTATTTAATTTAATATTTATCATTATCAGTAATATCAGTATTTAATTTAAACTCCATTTGCCATTCCTCAGCCCACTTGCCCACAGATCAAGATCCTGCTGTAATCGTTACAAATCATCTTTACATCTATGACATAACCTATTTTAGTGTCATCTGCGATCCTACTAATCATGCTTTGAAAAGGACACAAAGTGCTGGAGTAACTCAGGGGATCAGGCAGCGTGTCTGGAGAACATACGTAGGTGGCGTATCGGGATGGGCCCCTTCTGAATAAAACTAAAAGAAAAGATGTATAACACAGCAAAGGGCAGCCGGAAGCCAGAGAATTTGCAAACTTTCATAGGAAACAGAAGGAAACAAAACGGGCAATACGGGTCGAAAAGATGAAGTAGGAGGGGAAGCTGGCCAGGAATATAAAGAAGGACAGTAAAAGCTTCTTTAGATATGTTAAGGGACAGAGAGTAGCAAAGTCAAATGTGGGTCCCTTGAAGGCAGACACGGGTGAAATTATTATGGGTAACAAGGAAATGGCAGAGGAGTTGAACAGGTACTTCGGATCTGTCTTCAAGAAGGAAGACACAAACAATCTCCCAGATGTACTGGAGGACAGAGGATATAAGGGGGTAGAGGAACTGAAAGAAATTTTCATTAGGTGAGAAATAGTATTGGGTAGGCTAATGGGACTGAAGGATGATAAATCCCCTGGGCCTGATGGTCTGCATCTCAGGGTCCTCAGGGAGGTGGCTCTAGAAATAATGGATGCATTGGTGATCATTTTCCAATGTTCAATAGATTCAGGATCAGTTCCTGTGGATTGGAGGATAGCTAATGTTATCCCACTTTTCAAGAAAGGAGCGAGAGAGAAAACGGAATTACAGACCGGTTAGCCTGACTTCGGTGGTGAGAAAGATGCTGGAGTCAATTATTAAAGAGGTAATAATGGAGCATTTGGATAGCAGTAAAAGGATTAGTCCAAATCAACATGGATTTATGAAAGGGAAATCATGCTTGACTAATCTTCTGGAAATTTTTGAGGATGTGACAAGTAAAATGGATGAAGGGGTGCCAGTGGATGTAGTGTATCTAGACTTTAAGAAAACTTTTGATAAGGTCCCGCATGGGAGACTGGTGACTAAAATTAGAGCACATGGTATTGGGGTAGGGTGTTGACATGGATAGAAAATTGGTTGGCAGACCGGTAGAAAATATACTACCAGAAACACTAACCGACTTTTACACTTATACCTAAAAAGGATATAGTTCTAGAAGTCCCAGGCTCATATAGAGCCATAGCACTCCTAAATACAGATAAAAAAATATTAGCAAAGACCCTAGCGAGAATATTGAGTAAATATGTTAGCAAACTAATAAACCCGGACCAAACGGGGTTTATACCCAAGAGATACTCATTTAACAATTTGAGATGGCTGTTTAATATAATGTACTCACATAAAGCTGAAGAGGAAGACTTAGCAATTATTTCACTGGATGCAGAAAAAGCTTTCGATCAAGTAGTATGGCAATATTTATTCAAAGTATTGCAAAAATTTAATATGGGAGATAATTTTATCTCATGGGTAAAATTATTATACGATAAGCCGACGGCTAGAATACTGACTAATAATATATTATCTCCAAAATTCCAATTATCAAGGGGCAATAGACAGGGGTGTGCATTATCGCCCCTGCTATTTGCACTAGTGATAGAGCCTTTAGCAGAAAGTATAAGAAGTCATCAGAATATTCATGGATATAATATCAAACACTCAAATAATAAAATTTAATTATATGCAGACGACATATTATTATATATTACAAATTCGCAAATTAGCATACCAAATATACTAAATTTAATAGAGGAATTTGGTTCTTTTTCATGTTATAGAATAAACTGGAACAAAAGCAAAATTATGACGATAAAATCTCAAGAGCTGACACATCTGTTGAAATTCCCTTTTAGAATTGCAACAGAAAAATTCAAGTATTTGGGTATCCAAATCACTAGGAAATATAAATCATTACTCAATGCAAACTATATGCCTTCATTAACTAAATTAAATGGGTTGATTAAATTCTGGAAAACACTGCCGATGTCCTTAATAGGCAGAATAAATGCTATAAAAATGATCTTCTTACCACAAATACTGTACCTATTTCAATCAATACCATTATACTTACAAAAAAAATCTTTAAAAAACTAGACTCTGATATTACGAACTTCATATGGGACTATAAATCACACAGAATTCAAAGAAAATATTTGTGTAAATCTAAAGAATCAGGGGGACTGACACTCCCTAACTTATTGTATTACTATTGGGCAGTGAATATTAAAAATATAATCTATTGGTTGGACAGTTCTGCCCAACAAGTAGATCGGATAACAATGGAGAAAGAGGATTGTTCCCCTTATAATATAGGAGTGGTCCTTCTTTCCCCAATGAAACTGAACAATATAATATAAGAAGAATCCAATTATTCACAGTATAATACGAATCTGAAAACAAATAAAATTAACTTTAAAATTAAGAGATTTATCGCTTCTTACCACAATAGCTAATAATCCCTCATTCAAACCATCTATTATTGATAAAACATTTTTCCATTGGGAAAGAATAGGAATTAAAATGATGGGAGATATGTATGAAATGGGAAAACTTTTATCATTCCAACAATTACAACTAAAATATAATTTGAAAAGTAACCAATATTTTAAATATCTTCAAATTCAAGATTATTTGAAAAAATGTATACAAGGATATCAAACTCTAACCTCAGATTTATTAGAGGAAGGAATGAATAGAAAGGCAGAATTAAGCAATTTAATATCATATATATATAATATAATTTTAAATATAGAAACACCAACGACAGAGGCAATTAGAAGGGACTGGGAACACGAGTTATTGATAAGAATCCCGAACGACAGATGGGAAAAAAATCTATTATATGTACATATATGTTCGATTAATGTAAGACATAACCTCATTCAATTTAAAATTTTACATAGATTATATTACTCGAAAACCAGATTGAATAAAATTTAGTCCAAATTTTTCCCCCATTTGTGATAAACTAACTCAAAATGCCACTATAGCACATTCCTTTATCTTTTGTACAAAACTGCATAAATTTTGGAATGAAATTTTTGGAACTTTTTCAAAACTATTTAACACAAAATTGAAGCCCAATACAGAACTAATTATCTTTGGATCAATGGAAGAGGGAAGTAAATTAACTACGTTCCAAGAAGCTCTTCTTAATTATCGTTTAATAACAGCAAAAAAACTTATACTCAAATTCTGGAGAAACGCAACCACGCCAACGTTCAAAATGTGGATTTCAAATATGTCGGAAATGCTACATCTTGAAGAAATGAGATTCCTCCTACTAGGCAAAGTAGACCAATTCTTAAAGATTTGGTCTCCTTTTATCGACTTTTTACAAGCCATTGGTGCAACATAACATAACCTTAGAAATTAAATGGTTCAGAGCCGGGTGACAGATAGGTAAAGATATGAAATAAGTAGATCTCTCCTAATTTCATTTCTCTCTACTTTCTCTTTTTCTTTCAATCTTCTTGGCTTTTTATCTCTGCTCTCTGTCTCTTTTGCTATCTGTTTCTACTCGCTTGTCTATCTATCTCGACACCCTTTATTTCCCTTTTTCTTTCACTGTTCTTTTATTATTAAATTAAATATAAGAAGTTGTACAAGAATGGTAATGCGTATGTATGCATTGGGTACTTAGGTACCACACTCCTGTACTTACTTCTAACAAAAATTAAAAAAAAAGAAAAAAAAAGACAGGAAGCAAAGAGTAGGAGTGAACGGGTCCTTTTCAGAATGGCAGGCAGTGGCGGGTGGAGTGCCGCAAGGCTCGGTGTTGGGGCCGCAACTATTTACCATATAAATGATTTGGAAGAGGGAATTTGGAGCAACACTAGCATGTTTGTGGATGACACAAAGCTGGGTGGCAGTGTGAACTGTGAAGAGGATGTTAGGAGGTTGCAGGGTGACCTAGACAGGTTGAGTGAGTGGGCAGATGCAGTATAATATAGATAAATGTGATTTTATCCACTTTGTGGGCAGATTATTATCTCAATGGGGTTACGTTAGGTAAGGGGGAGGTGCAGCGAGACCTGGGTGTCCCTGCACACGAGTCACTGAAAGTTGCCGTGCAGGTACAGCAGGCAGTGAAGAAAGCTAATGGATATTGGCCTTCATAACAAGAGGATTTCAGTATAGGAGTAAAGAGGTTCTTCTGCAGTTGTATAGGGCTCTGGTAAGACCACATCTAGAGTATTGTGTACAGTTTTGGTCTCCTAATTTGAGGAAGGACATCCTTGTGATTGAGGCAGTGCAGCGTAGGTTCACGAGATTGATCCCTGGGATGGCGGGACTGTCATAGGAAGAATGATTTAAAAGACTAGGCTTGTATTCACTGGAGTTTTGAAGGATGAGGGGGGAATCTTATAGAAACATAAAATTATAAAAGGACTGGACAAGCTAGATGCAGGAAAAAAAATTCCCAATGTTGGGCGAGTCCAGAACCAGGGGCCACAGTCTTAGAACAAAGGGGAGGCCATTTAAGACTGAGGTGAGAAAAAAACCTTTCACCCAGAGAGTTGTGAATTTGTGGAATTCCCTGTCATAGAGGGCAGTGGAGGTCAAATCACTGGATGGATAGAAGAGAAAGTTAGATAAAGCTCTAGGGGCTAGTGGAATCTAGGGATATGGGGAGAAGGCAGGCACGGTTTATTGATTGGGGACGATCAGCCATGATCACAATGAATGGCAAACGGCCTCCTCCCGCACCTATTTTCTATGTTTATATGTTTCTATGAAGACGGGTCCTGACCCAAAGTGTCACCTATCCATGTTCTTCAGAAATGTTGTCTGGCCCACTCAGTTACCACAAAAGTTTGGGTTCTTTTGTGTAAACTAGCATCTGCAGTTCCTTGTTTCTTCCAATCACGTCTTGTGTATACTCATCGAATTTGTTGAAGCTGACAAATAACAATGGGCCCAGTGCTAATCCATGTGGTATATAATTAATCACAGGACTTCAAACCAAAAAAAACAGTCCACTACCACCATCTGCTGCCTACCATCAAGTCTCTTTTGTAACCAGTTAGCTCCCTCTCCCTAGATGCCATGCGATCTAACCATCCAGAGCAACGAATGTCGTACTGAAATCCATGTAGATTACGTCTATGCCCCAGTTTGATTATTTTATCAAAAAACGCAATTACAATTGTGAAATCTGTTTTCCTATGCACACAACCATGCTGACTATCCTTGATCCACCCCCCCAATTGTTGAAATAATATGTATTTTACCCCTTTAGAATCTATGCTGCCTTCACCAAGCACAGGCTGTTCAGCTATTCAGTTTAGTTAAACACTCCTTCCCATCTCCCTCCAAAGGGACAGGCAATTGTGTATTTTGAGAGTTTAATGGAATAAAGTGTGAAACTGCAAAGCCAAGAATAAACATACACTTAATAATGAATACATGAACATTGAAATAATATACTTTGCTAGCACGATCACACTAGCAAACTAATATGGCTGCTAACATGTTAACATCACTGATAAACTAACATTGCTAACAAACTATCCTAGCTGCATACTGCAACAATAACTGAGAATGCTTCATCACATAAATATACTGAAATTAAGAAACATATTGAGACAAATAATACAACTTACAGACAAAGCTGTGTTAGGGATTGACAGAGATGAGGATGACACTGGATTTTTTCTACCAAACCGACAGAAGTAGAAGAAAATAACTTCTTAAAAAGATGACCACCCCCAAAAGGTATCACAAAGGTAATCACTAGACGGACAACCAAAACATTACGCAGAATAACCACGAGTTGGCCAACCAAAGTCCAGGAGGTCCGTAACACTCCCCGCCTAGCATCACTAGATACCACACATACATCTCCTAACTTTCCGGAGTCAAGAGGAGGATGACCCCTGAGATCGGTCTTGAGAAGGTCTTCACATTTCCTTGTCGTTTCACCTTGACTTCAACTTTTCGGACGATCCCATCTTTGCTGAGATGAGTCTTAACAATACTCAGAGAAGCATCCTCAGAGTATGCTTCTCGTTGAACACATCTGATGATAGTGTGCTCGGCTTTAGCGAGGTCTGCTGTGGATACACTTTTCTTGCAGCTGTGCTATCCAACACAGCTGCCATTATCCAATGACTGATCAAAACCTTTAGCAAGGTGAGACAAGCGTGCCAATGCTTTTATGAGAGACCTCCAATCAGAGTAACGCTCAAAGCGTTTTGAGATAGGTAGCATCTGAATAACTTCAGTGGTGAGGACTTTAATCTTGGAATGCACCCCCATATGTGACTCAGGTTCAACAAGGTCATAGGATGAGGCTTTGTCCTCTTGGAGTGCTGTCCCTGGTTCACACAGGAAGGTTGTTCCTGATAACCAGGTAGTATTAGCCAGGCAGGCTGCTGGCACAGACCGCGAACCATGATCTGCTGGGTTCTGTTCCGTCGGAACATATCTCCATAGTTCAGTTGACATCCTGGTGCACTGAACTCGGTTGTTTACATACACGTAGAATCGTCTAGTCTGATTGTGTATGTAGCCTAACACCACTTTGCTGTCAGTGTAGAAAGTGATTGTGTCTAGTTTGAGGTCAAGTTCTTTGACGATGAGTTCTGCAACCTCGACAGCCAGCACTGCGGCACACAGCTCCAGCCTGGGTATTGTTAGATCGGGTTGAGCAGCCAGTTTTGCCTTACCAAACACAAAGCCTACCTCACTATGACCATCTTGAGCTGTAAGCTTCAGGTAAGCGACCGCAGCTATAGCCTTGACTGAAGCATCAGAGACACATGCAGCGCTTTGTTCGGGGCCTTTGCGCTGGAGAAGGATGAGTACGCGCGTGGAACATGCAACACTTTCAGTTCTTACAGTGAAGCTTGCCATCTTGCCCAATCTTCTTGCTTGTCTTCAGGGAGAGGCATGTCCCAGTGTGTGGCTTCAGAGGTACGTTCCCTGAGAATGAGCCTTCCTTGAATGGAGCGAGGAACCCTAAGGGGTCAAATATGCTGTTCACTGTTGAGATAACACCTCTGCGAGTGAAAGGCTTTTGACTTTCAGGAACATGGCATATGAATGTGTCTGACGTGATGTTCCAACTCACGCCAAGGCTTCATTGAATAGGTAGGTTATCCACTGAAAGATCTAAGTCTTTGATGTCTTTGGCTCGGTCGCTTGCAGGAAAGCCATCCAGTACTTCTTTCTTGTTCGAGGCTATTTTGTGAAACCTAAGGTTGGAGAGTGCCAACATTTCCTGTGCACATTTCAGGAGGCTGATGGCTTCTGCCTCTGTAGGGAGTGATTTCAGTGCGTCATCCACATAGAAATCTCTGTCTCGAAGAAGTCTCTCACATCACTACCGAAGTCCTTCTCTTTTACTCTTGCAGCCTTCCTAACCCTGAAGATGGGGATGGGCTGTTTCCGAAGACGTGGACTCTCATGCGGTAGTCAACAATTTCATTGTCCAAGTTATTGTCACAGTACCACAGAAGGCGCAGGAAATCTCTGCAGATGTACCAGGAAACAGTGGAACATCTGTTGTAAGTCCGCCACGATGGCCACTTGTTCTCGTCTGAACCTCAGGAGTACACCTAACAGGCTGTCGTTAAGATCCGGTCCAAATAGCAGCACATAATTCAGGGAGACACCATCATATTGTGCACTGGAGTCGAAAACCACACGGATCTTTCCAGGTTTCTGGGGATGGTACACTCCAAATATGGGAAGATACCAGCATTCTTTGTCCTCTTTGAGTGCTGGTGCTCTCTCTGCATGGTTGCTGTCAAATATATTTTGCATGAACTCCACCAAGTGTGTTTTCATTTCTGGTTTCTTTTCCAGATTGTGCCGGAGTGTCTTCAATCTACCGGAGGCGTACTCTCTGTTATTAGGTAGCGATCTACGAGGTTTGTGGAACGGTAGGGGGGCAATCCAACTGTTACTGCTATCTTTAAAGAACTCTCCTCCCATAATCTGCAGGAAGGGCATATCGTCAATAGACGGTGCAAATTGGTTGTCATTCTCTTGTTGATGGAAAACTGTCTGACCCAAGCTGTCTTCATCCGGTCTCACTATCAGGTTATGCATTGGAAACCATGAGGAAGAGATTGTAGACCGGTTCTGAAGACTGTAGTTCTCCTGTACTGTGATGTGGCTCTCGCATGGGCTCAGATGACTTGGGCGTCCATTTCCCAAAATGCAGGTCTTCAAGGCACAGACTGCAACAGGCTGATGGGCTCTGCCGAGGCACACATCGCCTATGATGACCCAGCCCAGATCCTGTTTCTGTGCATAAGGAGCATTGTTGGGTCCATTGTACTGTCTGCAGACTTTGTGGACTCGTAGAATATCTCTTCCTAGCAGCAGAAGGATGTCCACGTCAGGATCGAGTGGTGGTATTTCCGCAGGTGAGCATGATGGTAAGCCGCTTCAGGAGTCAGGATTTCTGTTATTAGGAACTTGGCTGCATTCAATCAACGTAGGGAGAGGGAAGCTTGTATTTCCATCTGCAGACACCACAATGTAGCCATGAGCTCTTCTGCCAGCTGTTTCGACTACCCCAGCACATGTTGTTACGGTATAGGGAGCTGCAGGCCCCTGGATGTTAAACATGTCATAGAATTCTGACCTGGTTAATGACTGTAAAGAAGATACACGGACACCATTGGATCTTTACTACTTTAATAAACATACATTATTGCCCTAGCTGCACGCGGTCTGTCACGATCACTAGAGAGAGAGCTAGGGGTGTGAAAGTTACAATTATACTAACAGGTGGGGGAGTGGTTAGCATGGACATCGTCACTATCAATTAAAGGTGTATACACATATCACCTACATCCTTCCTCTACAAAAACAAACAGTGAGTGACAGGGCGACCACGTCTCATGCGCTAGGGTAAATGCAAACAGTAAGGCACGGGAATACAGAATCACACGTAATCGGCGTAACGGACCAGCGGCCTGACCAGGCGATCAGACCGGGTCCGATCAACGCCATCACCTTCTTCCCTGACGGGAACAAGCGGGGATGACGCCGGGGCATGGGGGGTGCTACGGACAGGAGAACCCCTGGGCGACGAAGGCATCGGGGGGGACGGCGAAGAGGAGGGCGAAGTAGCCGGAGATGCTGGCGGGCCTGGTGGTACACCTTGGCGTCGTGGTTGACAAGGTACGAATGAGGGAAGCCGGCAGAACCGATGACCACGGCCAGCTTGGAGCGGCCAGAAATGGACCTCATACGGACGACCTGGCCGGGGAGAAGAGGGCGGAGGACACGGCAGGACCTGTTGTGGGAACGCTTCTGTATACCATGTTTATGGGCAATGCGTTTCCGGACCAAGGCAGGTTTAAGGACAGAGGGAGATAGGGACTGTTGAGACACCGGGACCATGGGCCGCGTGACACGGGACATGAGGCGCTGAGCCGGGGAACCCAGGGCATGGTCGCGGGAGATGTTCCGGAGGTTCAGCAGGGCCAGGTAGATGTCGGAGCGGGATAGGCAGCAACGTTCCAACAATCCTTTAGCACTGCGGACCACGCGCTCGGCCAGGCCGTTGCTCTGCGGGTATTCCGGGCTGCTGGTGTAGTGACGAAAGTTCCATTATTCGGCAAAAGCACGGAACTCGGCGCTGGTGAACTGGCTGCTGTTGTCCAACTGCAGGCTGACTGGGAACCCGAAGGTGGCAAAGTGGCAGCGTAGCTTCTCGATGACCGCGGAGGAAGAGAGGGAGTGAAGCTGGTCAACTTCAAACCAGCTGGAGTAAGAGTCGACAAGCACCAGGAAGTTGCCAGCGCAGACCAGGGCAGGTTAGGAGCTGTTGCTGCGGAGCGAGGCTGTTGCAGGTAGGGCACGCGGAGACTCTATCCCGGAGGTAGCGAGGCATGTCAGGCCAGAAGAACTGACTCTGAGCGATGGAAAGGGTCGCTTCGGCCCCGGGATGGCCAAGATGAGCAGTTTTGAAGTATTGTTCTCGTAGTGCTGCGGGCACCACCACCTTGTGCCCCTTCACAATCACACCATCACGCAGCACCAACGGCGGTCTGGCCAACCCTGCTTGATGATCGCGGCCAGCTGTTGTAGCGAAGCGTCAGCCGCCGTGTGCTTGGCCAGGGACTTCAACTGACTGGAGGGCACGAAATTGACGTTTAGGACTATCAGATCGGACGCCTCATACAGATGTCGGGTTGTGGATGAGAGAGGCACCCGAGACAGCATGTCAGCAACAAACATGTCCTTGCCCTTGCGATAAACCACAGTGAAAGTGAAGCGTTGTAGCTGGAGCATCATGCGCTGGAGCAGGGAGGAGGCCACGTGTATCGGCTTGTTGAGGATGGTGACCGAAGGTTAGTGGTCCGTTTCAATAGTGAAGCAGGTGCCCAGGATATAGTCCTTGAATTTAGAGCAGGCAAAGACAACAGCCAGCAGCTCCTTTTCAATCTGGGCATAGCGTTGTTCAGCGGTCGTCATTGTGTGGGATGCGTAGGACACAGGCAGTTGCACCCCATCATGGAACTGCAGGCAGGCGGCCCGAGGCCAAACATAGATGCATCACATGTGAGAATGATGGGGCGCTGGAGATCAAAGTACTTCAGCGTTGGCATGCTGATCAGCTTGGATTTGAGGGTGTCAAATGCTTTCTGGTGTTGCGGGAACCAGGCCCAGGCAGTGTCCTTTTTCACCAGGTCCCTCAGATGGGCGCTCAGTTCGCTCAGGTTGGGGATGAACTTTCCCAGATAGTTGACCATGCCCAGGAAGCACTGCAGGCCAGGCACGTCAGCAGGTGCAGGCATCTCGGATATTGCGGCCGTCTTCTGCGGGTCGGGCTTCAGCCCCGATGCCGTGAAAACATGCCCCACGTAGGTGACCTCAGGGACCCGGAATCGGCACTTCTTCGGGTTGAGCTTCAGGTTGACCTCCCGGGCCCGCTGCAGCACCTGGCAAAGGTGGTGGTCGTGCTCAGCGACATTCTTCATACCATTCTTTCAACCATAAACCAGGTTGTCGTCGACAATGATGGCACACAGGAGCCCGGCAAACAGTTGTTCCATGGTCCTTTGGAACACCTCGCTGGCAGAGTTGATCCTAAACGGCATGCGGAGGAAGCGATACCTGCCGAAGGGCGTGCTGAAGGTCGTCAGGTGAGAGGATTGCTCAGCCAGAACGAACTCTTGGCATCGAGAACCGAGAACACAGTGGCAGGGCCAACCTGTGCAGGAACATCCTCCACCATCCGCATAGGATAATGCGGGTGCTTGATGGCCAAGTTCAAGTTCTTAGGGTTGATGCAGATCTATAGTTCACTCTTATCCTTCTTCACAGCGACAACCATAGTAGAGACCCACTGGGTGGGGCCCGTTACTGGTTTCAAGATGCCCGTGGCCACCATCTCGAGAAGAGTAGACTCGACCTTGCCCCTCATGGCGAAGGATACACGGTGCGGAGGACGGACAACCGGCGTGATGTCGGGGTTGAGGGCAATCTTGTAGCTGCAGGGCAACTTCCCCAGCTTCGAGTCAAAACGGTCTGGGACTTCGGCCAGCGGATTCAGGGGTGCCTCTACCAGGTGGGCATCACTGTGGAAGCTCACCAATCCGAGGTCCTGGCAGGCCTCCACGCCCAGCAGGGGGGCACATTTACCGTCTAGCAGGAAGAAAGAGAGGGGCCGAGAGGTCTTCAGCACCTTGCAGTGGAGAGTGTCCTTCCCCACAGGAACAAGTACACCACCCCCATAGGCACGCAAAACAGCACTGTCTGTGGAAACAAACTCATTATATCTTATCTTCTTGAACAGGCTTGTTGACATAACATTAGAAGCAGCCCCCGTGTCCACCTTAGCAGAGAAGGCCATGCCATTCACCGTGACTCGGACGGTCGGGTCTGTTATCAGAGCAAGTGCACCTCGCAAGGAAAACACACTCAGTTCGCTCTGGGAAGAGCCAGAGTCAGACAGGGGGAGTTCATCATGCTGGAGATGGGAACCAGACGTGGTATCATCATGTGTCAAGTAGCGAGAGGGTTTCTGCTGTGGCTGTGCAGGGTTCCCACAGGAACGACAGGCCGCCAAGAAATGGTTGGGCCTGTTGCAGAAATTACAGGTTTTCCCCAACGCCGGGCAGACATTAGAACGGTGCGAAACAAAGTTACAATTCGGACAGCGTTGACGCGGTCTGGAGCCCGGCGCAGGGCTTGCCCTCTGTCGCCAAGGAGCAGAGTACTGGCGACCGGCGAAACTGGCTGCGTGGACCACAGGGTCAGGTGGCTGTACAGCGGAGGAGACAGCCTCAGCTAAACGAGAGGCATGCAACGCCTCATTGAATGTCAGATCAGGCTTGCGTAGCAGCTCAGAGCGCAGCTTATCATCCCGTAGACCAAAGACCAAGATGTCATGGGTCAAAGTCTCAGGGGTCAGGGCATGCAGGTCGCATCGGTGAGCCAGTTGGCGCAGCGCGGCCACAAAATTGTCAATAGATTCCCCAGGGTTTTGGCGTCGGGAGAACAGTTTGAAATGCTCTAGGATGTGGTTCGTGGGAAGGTCACACATCGCCGTAAATTTAGCAAGCAGACATACCGGGTCCTGAGCACTCTCACCTGGTCCATAGATGAATGACTCCGATCGCTCAGGAGGGAGGCTCTGACCGCGGGAGCCACAGCAGGGTGAGCGATTGTAACATAATGCTCAAAGTCACGTCGGAACACACTCCAGCGACGAGTGTTGTCTGCATCAAAGACTAAGATGGCAGGTTTACAACAGGCAGAAGCCATCACGGCACAGGGATGGGGTACTGGGACTAAGAAAATAAAACTCGATAAACTGGAGACACAGGAAGAAAAACTTCTGATGCCATGTAAAGATGATACACGGACATCATTGGATCTTTACTACTTTAATAAACATACATTATTGCCCTAGCTGTATGTGGTCTGTCACGATCACTAGAGAGCGAGCTAGGGGTGTGAAGGTTACAATTATACTAAATGGTGGGGAGTGGTTAGCATGGACATCGTCACTATCAATTAAAGGTGTATACACATATCGTCTACAATGACATGTTCCTTTGATCGTCTAAGATGGCATACATCTTCCTGGCTTCTGGCTTGCAACCATAAGGAGAGATGTTTACGAGGCATATTTTTGAGCAAGATTTACCTTTGAAGTCTCCACTACATATCTCTGTACATATGGACGTGATCTCCGGCTGAGGTGCATCTTCTTCCTGACCGCCACGCTGTGAGGAGGGTGGCTCGGATGGCTGTGGAGCAGGACCTGGATGGAGGCCTGCTAGGTGTCTGTCGCTGCTGCACTCAGCACATTTGATGGACATGTCACAGTCCTTGGCTTGGTGTGTGGTTGAACTGCAGCAGCGAAAACATATAGAATTCTCCTTGAGGAAGTTCTTACAGTCACCCAACAACATGTGTCTGAAGCATTTAGGATGATCTTAGACTGAGACGACTAGACGACTAGAAAGCTGGTCGTCTCTTCCATAGGAAGATCTTGCATCTCAGCGTGGAGAGTTAGAGCGCTGTCTCTCTCCGCTGTAGGACAGCCTCACATTGTGGAAAGGAGAGCTGGAGCACTTTCCAGCTCCACTGCAGGATGGTCTGGTGTCACGGAGTGGAGAGCTGGATCACTTTTCAGCTTCACTATGTCCAGAGTAAACCCAGTCGACCAAAGATTTCCCATCTTGTTCTTGACTGCTCAGGTGAGGTTCTTTACTAGTTTGGTCTGTGTAACACGTAGCATCTATCTCATCTTCATTTCTTCTGAAGGTTACTTTTGATTGTTGTGCTGCATACTCACTGGCGCGCTGCAGTTTACTCTCTGGTTGTGCAGGGGATTCCGTATCTTTGAAATATGTTGCAGGTAGACACAGTTGTGTAATAGCTGCCTCCATAACATCCTCAGCTTGAGCAGCTTTTACTTCTTTCTGATCATTTATAGCTTCTAGCTTGGCTTCCAGTTCTCTTTTCAGGTAAGAAGCTATAGCTTTAGCTGCGCCTGCCTTAGCACGGGCTTTGGCTAGGTCTAAGTTAGCAATGGATGCTGCTGATGAGCGTCCTGATTTATTTGATGAAGATAAAGATGCCACTGATGATATTTCAAGCCCTTCCTCCGGAGCAGCAGTTTCTTTGTAGTCATCATCCTTGTCCGTAACCTCCATCTTGCCAAAGCCTGGAGAGAACTGTCTTTTCACTGTGCTGCCTTCACCGAACACAGGCTGTTCAGCTATTCAGTTTAGTTAAACACTCCTTCTCATCTCCCTCCAAAGGAACAGGCAATTGTGTATTTTGAGAGTTTAATGGAATAAAGTGTGAAACTGCAAAGCCGAGAATAAACATACACTTAATAATTAATACATGAACATTGAAATAATATACTTTGCTAGCACGATCACACTAGCAAACTAATATGGCTGCTAACATGTTAACATGGCTGATAAGCTAACATTACAAACAAACTATCCTAGCTGCATGCTGCAACAATAACTGAGAATGCTTCATCACATAAATATACTGAAACTAAGAAACATATTGAGACAAATAATACAACTTACAGACAAAGCTGTGTTAGGGATTGACAGAGCTGAGGATGGCACTGGATTTTGTCTACCAAACCAACAGAAGTAGAAGAAAATAACTTACCTTTTGGGGGTGGCCATTTTTTTAAGTTATCACAAAGGTAATCACTAGACAGACAACCATTCGTTACACAGAATAACCAGTAGTTGGCCAACCGAAGTCCGGGAGGTCCATAACAGAATCCTTTTCAGTAACTTTACTACCACAGATGTTAAGCTTACTGGTGTTTAATTGCCACGTTTTTCTTTGCAGCCCTTCTTAAACAGAGGCAGAACATTAGCCACCCTCCTGTCTTCTGGCACTTCGGCCATATCTAATGATGATTCATATATATCTCAGCCATGTATCTGGGAATTTATTTCCAGTTTCTCACAGTGACACTGGATATGCCTGATCTGAACCAACGGGCTTATGTACCTTCAAACTTCAATGGACTGTCCTCAAGACATTGGCATCAACTTTCACATGTTCATCAGTCTTTATGTTTTTCTCAGCAGTAGTAAGAGAAGAGAAATATTCACTATGCACATAGATGACCACTTTGGATTCTAAGGGGCACTATTCGCTCTCTAGACACTCTTTTTCCTTTAATGTACTTACAAAATCTCCGTGGTTTCTCCTTAATTTTATGTCAGATAAAGCTCATGTCCCCTTTTGCCCACCTGATCATCTTATGAATGATCTTCTATCCTCTCCTACTCCTCCAGGAATACACTTGATCTCAGCTGCCTACATCCGACCGATACTTCCTTCTTTATCATGATCCAAGCCTCACTTTCTCTTGTCATCCAAGGTTTCTTATTCCTGCCTGCAATGCCCTTCATTCTCGTAGAAGCATGCATGTCATGAACACTCACTAACAAACTTTTAATATTTTCCCACTTTCCAGAATGTGTACTCAATATGATGTTGGCATGTATGCTCGTTTATAAGTGTAAATTTTGCAACTTCACCATTATTCCCACTCCAAGTTCCAAACCATCTTTTCTGCACTTAATCAGGAAATATGTTCCTGGAATAATTTTAAAATATGTACTTTGGAATTTGTAAACTTTAGCAATATTTATTTATACTTGGCAAGATGGCTCCATTTGTGGTATACTCACAGCTTAGCCAAAGGGTTGTAGCTTCAACTAGTACTTAAGAAACTTGAGCACAAAAATTCTAGGCTGACAACACAGTGCAGTTCTGCAAGATTGCTGCATTCATATTTACCATCTTTCAGATGAGACATTCTCGTTAATGGAGACAAAAAGAAAAATATTTCCTCCAGAGATGTTGCCTGTTTTTTGCATCTGATCAAGCAGCAGAATGTTGTACCCATCATAGAAACAGAGAAACATAGAAAATAGGTGCAGGAGTAGGCCATTCGGCTCCTCGAGCCAACACCGGCATTCAATATGATCATGGCTGATCAATCAAAATCAGTACCCCGTTCCTGCTTTCTCCCCATATCCCTTCATTCCAAGAGCTATATCTAACTCTTGCTTGAAGATATCCAGCGAATTGGCCTCCACTGCCTTATGTGGCATAGAATTCTACAGATTTTGGTTGAAAAACTCTCATCTCATTCTTACATGGCCTACCTTATTCTTAAACTGCGACCCCCTGATATTGGACTCCCCCAACATCTGGAACATTTTTCCTGCATCAAGCCTGTCCAATCCCTTAAGAACCTTATATGTTTTTATAAGATCCCCTTTCATCCTTCTATTTTCTTTTTTAATTCACTTTCATTTTTATCTTTAAGCACCAACTATTTACATAAATAAAATGTATTTTTCTTTAAATCTATGGCAGGCAGGCTGTGCATTGAAATCAATCATAAACAAATAGTAAAAACAGTAGAAAGAATCATGAACCAGATTCTGCCTGGAAGCAATGTAAACAGTGTCCCAAATTCCGTACTGACACTCTATGGAATAGGAGAAACAACTGTGCCTGTTCAAAGTGTCCTGAGCCTGTTGGGCAAGGGGAGCTGAAGACTAATGACTGAAACTGGGCCATCGTATGGTATGTCTGGGACCAATTCCTGAAAGGCCTGGAATATGCTCTCAAATTTAGTGTAAACACTGCTGCAGGATTTTAAGAATAAGGAATAATGAAAGGACGTGTCAAGTTCTCAGAATACGCTCATGACTGTGCAGCCAAACACCAATCCAACTCAATTTACCAGTTTGCAGATGACACCACCATAATGGGCTGGATATCAAATAATGGCAAGAAGGAGTACAGGAAGGTGATTGAGAGCCTCGTAACCTGGTGCCAAGACAAGAATTTCTCCCTCAATGTCAACAACACAAAGGAAATTGTAATTGATTTCAGGAAGTGAAGCAGTACCCAAACCCTAGTATACATTGATGGTGCTTCAGCACAGATGGTCAAAAACATCAGGTTCTTAGGAATAAATATCACCAGAAATTTGTTCTGGACCAGCCATGTTGAGACCAAGGAAGCACACCAATGCCTCTACTTCCTTAGAAGGGCTGGGAAATTTGGTGTGTCACCAACAATTCTCATCAACTTCTGCTGACACACTGTAAAAAGCATTTTATCGGGATGCATCACAACATGGTTTGGGAACAGCTCCATCCAAGACTGCAAGAAATTGCAAGAGTTGTGGCCGTAGCCCAGACCATCACGCAAACCAACTTCCCTTCCATTGACTTCATCTACACTTTATGCGGCCTTGGTAAAGCCACCAGCATACCCGTCTCACATCGGTCACTCCGTCTTCATATGCTGTCATATGCTGAGAGAATGGAGCGGCTGGGCTTGGACACTCTGGAGTTTAGAAGGATGAGAGGGGATCTTATTGAAAGATATAAGATTGTTAAGGGTTTAGACAGGCTAGTGGCAGGAAACAAGTTCCCGATGTTGGGGGGTCCAGAACCAGGGGCCACAGTTTACGAATAAGGGGTAAGCCATTTTGAACGGAGATGAGGAAGCACTTTTTCTCACAGAGAGTTGTGAGTCTGTGGAATTCTCTGCCTCAGAGGGCGGTGGAGGTTGGTTCTCTGGATACTTTCAAGAGAGAGCTAGATAGGGCTCTTAAAGATGGCGGAGTCAGGGGATATAGGGAGAAGGCAGGAACGGGGTACTGATTGCGGATGATCAGCCATGATCACATTAAATGGCGCTGCAGGCTCGAGGGGCAGAGTGGCCTACTCCTGCACCTATTGTCTATTGTATATTCTCTTCTCCCCTTGCCCATCAGGCAAGAGGTACAGAAGTTTGAAAATGCACACCTCCAGATTCAGGGACAGTTTCTTCCCAGCTGCTATCAGGCCACTGAACTGTCCTCTAATCAGCTAACCTGTGCTGACCTATCTCATTTTAGACCTTTGAAGTATCTTTAATAGTAAGATTAAATGAGAACTTACCAGTTTGAAATTTGATCTTTATTTTATGAGGAGTTACGATGAGGGATTACGTGAAGAACCCGCCAGCCCGCATGCGTGCCAATCTTCAAAGCAGTGGTGTGAAATCACAGATAACAGTTGTTGAACTGAATATAGTAAGATTCGAGAGATTAGAACTACCAGCTGACCTTTATGAGAGAGGGTTGGGAGTGGAGGGCACGTAATCCCTCATCGTAACTCCTCATAAAATAAAGATTAAACTTTGAACTGGTAAGTTCTCATTTAATCTTACTATTTTACTTCGGAGTCACGTGAGTGACTACATGAAGATTTCAAAGCTCTGTGATTTCATGCCGTGGAAACGAGTCCATGCGTCACACACTGCATAAATTGACCAGCGATGAGTGAAATTTAGTAATCCCAACTCATCCGGAGAAATTAAATAATAGAGCCTAAAAATAGTGTTGGCAAATACCCCCAGTCTGGCAATGGGTTGTTATAACACATTTGGAAATTCGCTTGTTTGACCGTCCTGCAGCCGCTAGGATGAGGTCCAGCAAAACATCCATAACCCTCGCTGCTGATGTAATTGCAGCCCTGGCGGAGTGAGATTTGAAAACATCAGTGTTCACTCCTGCACAAACCAAAACCCCTTAAATCACCTGGGGATGGTCTATACTGATATCTACGTATGAGGTTTAGTAATTAACAAACATTGCTGGTTCAGAACCTTTAAGGCTTTAGGTGACATAATGACTGTATAGATGTGTGAGCACACACACAACCAAAGGTCCATGGGGTATGCCATGAAACTAGTTTGAGACCTGATGCCCCCGGTCTAGTCTGCAAGGCTAAGTCGTGAACATAAGTATCATATTATTTGCAGCTGTAACCATCCTGTCCAGTCGTAACTTATGCAATGACTGGACCCATTGCGGTCAACCCAGTGCCATGAGGATAACCACTTTGTAAGTGATTTAGACCGAGGACAGGAAGGTAGCTGGAGCACACCGGCGAAGCAGCGTCAGCAGGACATAACATCCCATATCTCCAAGTACCTGGGCCTGGGGGAATTTGAGTTGAAGATACCCTTCATAAATCTGGATATCTGGAGCAGGAAATATGACGACAAGGCACTTTAGGCACAATTTATAGCACTAAAACCCCATCTCTCGTGAAATATAACTTTGAGAGGAAACCCAAGACATCTGTTATATGTACCATGTCATTCCTTGATATAGGAGATGTACTGTTTCTGGGTACTATCTCTGTAGGCACAGTGATTATATCCACCGTACAACCTGACAGTCCGTACGCCAGGAAAGGTCTTCTCATAGTCTGCAAACCAACAATATTATTCGCTCATGCAGTCGATGGTTCTACCCAGTCACGGGTAAACCAGCAGATTTCTGCATTTGGGGACGGCCATAAAAGGCTCTGTTATCATTTGCAATATGAGTGGACCCAATGGCTCTGTAGGCCAGTCAGGCACAATCAAAGCCTGAGGTGGAGTCTTGCTGGTTATAAGCAAGCACCGACTGATGAGGCAAAATGGAGGAAAGACTTAACGAACATTCCTCCCCAGTGTAGCGAGAATGCATCCATCGCCACTGCCCCTGAGAATGGCTGCTATGCCAGATATTTTTGCAACTGGTGATTATTTGGTCAATCCACGATGCAATTAAATATTTTGTGATCCAACATCCATTCTGTGTTGTCATTGATTTACGTGATGATACAGCAGCGCCAAATGAGGTTAGGTAAACTATCACAGGATATTAACTTGATTGAACCAATGTGATGAATATATGCCACCACCATAGTGTGTCAACTTGTAGGTGAGCATGCAGATATGCATATTCGCACAATAAACCTTTTACCCATCGAATGCACCTAGTGATTTGAGGTAGTTTATACCACATAACTGAGGGATTGGTAACTCATGCACATCCCTCCGCCTCTGTGACTAGAGATGGGATAGTAATTTCCCATCTGAGCACTAGCATCAGTTTATAAGATAACTGAAGGTTAATGACCAAAGTACTGGAGCAATGCTGAATACTATTTGTCCATCATTTGACATAGCTTCAGCTGTTTATAGCATAGATCTGTTAACAATGACATACATGGTACTTGAGAGCTTGCTCCTTGTACAATGTAAGTTCTGATAATGTAAAGGTACCAATTACACAGCTGAAAAACAGCCACTAAATTGCCAATTACACTGGCCACTTGATGAATAAACAACAAGATAGTTACAAGCATCCATTAATTCTAATCTCTTGCCCCAGGGCGGAGTCACAGACAATTAATTGAGTTAAAGGTAAATCGCAATCTATAACTTTAGTTGGTATCAACTTAATTTTAACTGGATGGATGAGAACCCCAATTTCTCAAATATTAGTTTTGTGGCTGAATCATCTAATTTTGCAAGATTCAGCGTTTAGAATATCATCCAGATAGGCCATAAATATGTATTTTTGAGCTTAGAGCTGCCCAAGCACTGGCTTGGTAATTAGGTAAACAACCTGGGAGCTGAAGTTAGCCCATTTCGCAACACTTTCGCAACACTGCTATCGTTGCCCTTCCAGCTAAATTTCAAATATCTCCAGTGAACCCTGTGAATGGGAACTGAATAGTATGCATCTTTGAGGTCGATGCATGCCATAAAGTGTCCTATGGAAATCCGTTGTTAGACAGTAACGAAGTGTCCCATTGAAAAATTTATACTGCACATGTGAATGTGAGTTAATCAAGGATGATCCGATATCATCCATCTTTTGCTTGTTTGGATATCTGCTTGTACACCCAAACCTTTTGTTTGGAATGAATAGATGTCCAATTTGGTCTATGTTGTATGGGTGGCAACAAGTTAAGGAAATTCAATCCGAAATCCATGTGTACTGTGCAGCATAAACTGATTTGATGTTATTTGTCGATATTCGTGCAAAAACAGTGTAATCTATTACCACACGTAACTAGTCCACACACCCTGTGTTTCGGAAAGAACCAGACCCACCTACCTCCATGGTTATCGGTGGTCTTATGGTGCACCCAAAGGTCCCTGATGCGGGTTCTGTTTCTGTCCTCAGGTTCTGATTGCATCCTTGAGTTTGGAGGATAGGACTGCTGGGGTGCGTGGATTGCACATTTCCCCTCAGGGCCGGCTTGGGTATTGGCCTGAAACACCTCTGCCCAGAGAATCAACTTTCAAGCTGCCACCAGCTTCAGTGAACCACTTACTGCTGATGGAGTCGTAGGGGTGTAGTCGCCGCCATGGTGAGGCTTTTGCTCATCGTAGGTGCCTTGACTGGTCCGACAGCTTTACTTCCTCACCAGGTTTTTGTGCCTGTTTGGCTAGGTCTTTTCCATGGAGAAGATTCGGAGGCTGGACTTTGCTGGCCTCGCGATCCACAGTCTCCCCAGATAGCGCTGTTCACTGCCGGCACTTTGTTCCTGTAATGCACTCCCGTATGTTTCACGGACATACTTCGGAGTTGGGAGTCAGTCACACTGACTCCTCGCACTCCCCTCCACAGAGAGGGAGATTTGTAAGCAGCCCTGCAACGGCACTGCTGCAGGTCCCCGACAAGACCTGTGCTGATGTGGTCCCATCCATGGACCATATCAGGATGGTGCATCTCCTCAGTGGGATGAACACCCTACGGACACATCCATGCTCCTCCTGGGAAAACGTCCGAGGACGTACCCATGGAGGGGAACCCTCCTATTTTCTTCACGCAGCTGGTGTGTCGTGGAATGTTCCTCCACCCGACATACCACCGAACTGCGAGTCAGCCCAAAACTGACTGCCTGTGCTCCCTTCCTCAGAGAGGGAGATATAATGGAGCCCTGCACCAGGCGCTGCCACGGCGCTGAGATGACTCCCCTCCTTGGAGTATATCGTGATGGGGCATCTTCTCCATGAGATGCTCTATCCGGGGAAGAACGTCCGAAGACGCTCCCCACTGCAGGTGGCGAGCCCTCCTGGCCGTGCTTGTCCAAAGTCCACTGGCCTGCTGCGCCGGGTCTCCCCACGGAGCCGGGATTCCCCGCGGCTTTCGTAGCCGGTTCCCCAAACTGGGTGTCCCCTCGCGGAGCAGGGATTCCCCGCGGTCTCCGTGGCCGGGGTTGCCCAAGCCGGGTTTCCCCTTGCGGACCCGGGATACCCCGTGGTCTGCATGGCCGGGCTCCCCCCCCCCCCCGGCCGGGTTTCCCCTTGCGGAGCCGGGATACCCCGTGGTCTCCGTGGCCGGGTTTCCCTATCCGGAGCCGGGATTCCCCACGTTCTCCGTAGCCGGGGCTCCCCGAGCCGGGTTTCCCCGCAGAGACAGGATTAGACCCCGGACCGACATCCAGCAGGAACTTTGTAAAAGAGCTTCCTGCAAAAAAGCACAACCTGGAAAATAAGTTAAAGACTTACCTTCAGGTTTTTTGAAACTTACTGCTGGAAGGTGCAGCGCGCCTCCCAGTCAGTCGCGGCGCAATGCGATTGACGTAATGACGCGCATGAGGGCTGGCAGGCTCCTCACGTAGTCACTCACGTGACTCCGAAGTAAAATCAAACTTTATCAGATTTTATCTTGCACTAACTGATGTACTCCTTATCCTCTATCTGCACACCATGGACGACTTGATTGTAATCATGTATAGTCTTTTCTTTGACTTCTTGAACACAACAAAAGCTTTTTACTGTACCTTGGTACATGTGAAAAATAATAAAGTGAACCATTTCTAAACTAAACTGAACATTCTTTAGTCACCTCACCTCATGCCTTAGTGTAATCAGAAAAATGTATTTCAATCTTCCCATTTGACTTGGTAAATACATTTTGATTGGGCTGCACAGTGAAACCGGTTTATGATTAATATTCCTATTTACAGAAACATTGGTATTTTAACACAAATTTTTAATACAAATTTGCTGTTGTTCCAATGAGACTCTTGGATAACCCATTGGATTATGCCAATGTCACTAATTAATTAAAAATACCATCTCACAAAGAAAGTTTTATTAGTATTTTCAACAATTGCGGCATCGTTAAGTTATAAAAACATCAAAACCATGCATTCCAATGTGCTTAGAGCTCTCTAGTCATGGAAATCCATGCCAACCAACAGACACCTTCAGCCAGTACAATAGTGTAATGATACTAATATGACATAAAGTACATAATTGTGTAGGAAGGGACTGCAGATGCTGGTTTCAAGCGAAGATAGACACAAAAGGCTGGAGTAACTCAGTGGGACATGCAGCATCTCTGGAGAGAAGGAATGGGCAGTACATAGTTTATAGTTCAGTACATAGTTTATTTTTCTCCAAGTGCCTCCTTAACTTTAGTTCTCACAATTGCTTAAAAGAAAATCCTTAAAGATACAGCCCCAAGAAAACCACACCACTTATGTGGAGCACAGGAAATCTTGTTTATTTCTCAGGTGTTTCATCTCAGCACTTCATACAGAAAGCACTGTTAAAACCCGTTAAAATGTATGTTAATGGGTAATTAATTTTCTGCAGTGAAAGAGCATATTTTCCTCTTCACTGTGATGACTGCATCATAATCCCAACACAGCACATCCCTTCCAAATTTTCAATAGAAGTATTCAATTTTCCTATGATCCAGGCTGAAGATTTTGGCATTGAATTTAAAGACTTATAATAGTGCTGCTTCAAGTGATGTCAACAACAGCTGTTTGTTGAGATGTAGTTATTCTTTTGAATACTTGACAAGAATATTACATCCAACTATTAGTATTTTGATAAATGCAATATGCAATTTTTTGCAATTGTTCAAATTCCAAAATGAAAATCTATGGGGTAACATTTGTGTCAATGCACCATCCTTAATGTACAAAATGGAGAAATGTCATTATAAAAATAGATATGCCTTTGTAACATATTTGATTTTCTTAATGTGCAAAATGTATACATAATGGATGCAATCATCATGTTGATGATGGTTGGCACAGGAAGAAATGTTTGCCAACCAGTCCCTTAACACAATCTTGTCATTCAATTGAATCAGAGCTGATGCCAAAACCTTCACTCTTATTTTAGTTTACACAGCTTTGCTCCATTTCTGTTCATACTTAACAGGCATCTATCAATCCCAGTATCAATTGGTACCAGTATTTTTAATTTCAATCCATGGTCTTTCAGGGGGATTATTTCTGTACTGTATTTCAAACAGCCTCTGTATAAAAGTACTCAATATGTTCACATTTTATTGCCTGCCTCTAATTTTCAGATTATGCCTCTTTATTCTAGATTTTCCTCCTGACGTAATAGTTTCTCTGCACCTTCCCTAAAATGTTTTATTCCTTATTTAAACTTACCAGCTGTATTATCACTCAAATTTCTGAATTCAAGTTAATGAAAGATAGGCATATGTAATACACACCATCATTTTAACCTATAATTTTAACCATGTAAGAGTTCTCAGAGACGAAACCCCTTTCCTTTAAAAGCCAGAAATTCTAGGCTGAAGGCCGACCATCTATTTACCCTTTTTAATTATTTACGTACCTATGCTTTGGTTTTGCATAGCTGAATACCCAAACCTCTGCTGCTGCACAAATTCTAGTCTTTCATCATGAAAAACATATTGTTTTTTATGGAATCAATGTGAAAGACCTTGTAATTTTCCCAGACTGGATGCCAGCTGCTGCATTTCAGTCCAAATACGTATATTCCTTCTTTATGACCTCTTCACTCATCTTCATAACATGCTGTGTCTACTGGCTTGTCATGTCAGTAGCTTGTAAAATAAAAGCATTAATATGAGTTATAATTATGTTATTTTTCACATATTCCACTAAAGCCAGTTTCCCCTCTAACCAATGACAACCCATGTTCTCGCCAAATCCAGTTTTATTAAAATAGACAGAACCAAATATTATTATGAATGTCTAGATACACAACAGCTATATGTGTTTCTACACCCATCGTGTTTTTATAGCTCTGCAGGTCCTCCAGATCACCACTCTTTATCAGGATTGGAGTAGCAAAGAAAAAATACAAAAATGAACCCAGTGCACATGATACTTTACTACTGAAAATCAGACAATCTGTTATCTTGTGGTAAAATGCAAAGTGCTGGAGGAATATTATACAACAAAATAAGAGAGACACAAGGAACTGCACATGTTGGAATCTTGAATAACACAAAGTTAGCCATACATAACTAGATAGAAGAAGATGGATGGATGGATGGATGGATGGACGTGGAAGCGTGCGTGCATGCCTGGGTTTATTTTTGCATTTTTCCATTGTTAAGGTATGTATTTTTTATTAAACAATATGCATGCATGCATACAAACCATGAGCACACACTGGTGTTTCCAAAAGAGAAAACAGAACAAAATATATAACTGCAAGACTATAGGCTAGAAATGATATATAATTTGTTAATACCATTATATTACAGTTACATTTGTTAATAGTTAATTTGCCACAATTATAGTTACAATTATTAATTAAATTCCTTTCCTCAAAAACATGCTATTATAAGCATATTTATTCATTATAACTTTAGAATGTTGATTTGATTATTTGTTGATTATTTTTTCTTTTAAAGACACCCATGGTGCAGGTTTATGACTAGATACACATAAGGCATATTTGTCATGGTCTTCATGGAAAGCCACAATGAAGAAATAATGGTAATAGCCAGATTTTCCTACCAATGTAACAGTAAATCTAATATCAGAAATAGTTTTATATTGTAAGAAATATTGGATGGATGAGTAGGTTTATAATGAATAAATATGTTTAAAAACATTATGACCTCTGTATTCTCCTTTACATACTTCCACACACACACACTGGTAACCACCAATTCATGCTAAGTAACAATATTACTAAGCCAGCAAGTCCCTGGAAAGAACAGTACAACATTATTTGCACAAATTATTAGTATTGAAGGGCTATAAGGCAAATGACCAAGGTTTGTTTAGCATTTTCCAGCTTGATAATAAATTAGTAATGGCATTGCATAGACCCTATAATGTAACTACTTGTTTTTCAGATATGAACTAGGTATGTAAAACTATGTGCCCAGACCAAGAGACGTCCATTTTATTACCTGCCTTCTTCCAACTGGATGGTAAGCCAGGTATATATCTGTCTGTGATTAATTTGAAGGTTTTCCGTATCCTTAAACAGCCATAAATTCAGGCAGAACCAAGCAGAATCTTGGAAAAACACCAACAAATGAATCAAAGCTTTGAGGTGGATCCCATGCACGCCTTTACTTAACACCTTCAGCAGCCTGAGAAGATGGCAAGAAGACAACTGCAAGCTGCAAGCTGCCGAGATGGAACTATCGACCTGTCCCACTCATTAGATCTTTGTTCCATCTGTCATGGGTCATAGGTCTATTTATATATTATTGCATTCTGATATTAGCTGTTGATATTGCTTTTTGTGAGCCAATAAGCTGCACTATCTGCTGCCTGTCAAGATAAATCTATAATGAGACAGTCTCAATCTTATGCACAGGCCTTTAGTTATGCATACTTGACAGAACTGAATGTTTGGGATAGGTATTATATGTATGAAAAGACTGTTATTCATGTTGCAGTGATGTGCATGTCAAGAAGTTGCATGTGTTTAGTAGATACAAATAAAATTGGCACAGGAGGTTAAATCACATCTTTTCTGTTATAAGCTTTTTAAAATAATGTACTGAGAATAATTTACAGCAAATCAAACATTATGATCACTGAAAATTAAATATATATGAATTTGAATTTGTTCAAGTTTAAATGCTGTTGGAACTTTTGAAAGTGCTTACATGCTGACATGGTTGAATGCTGTCCTCTACCATGCTGAGGTTAGGCACCATCTCTTTGAACTACTCATACCTACCTCTTGAGCATGACCCCACAGTTGAACACCGGACCACCTTCTCCCAGATTATTTCAAGAGAGAGTTCTATTTAGCTCTTAGGGCTAAAAGAATCAAGGGAATGGGAAAAAGGCAGGAACGGGATACTGATTTTAGATGATCAGCCAGGATCATATTGAATGGCGGTGCTGCCTTGAAGGGCTGAAATGCCTATTTTTCTATGTTTCTATGATTCTATTACTGATCTCATCTTCTCTGGCCATCGTTCCCAGCCTTGCACTTCCCTCCTTCTTCCCAAAATCCACAAGGACTGCCCTAGGAGAACCGTTATTTCTCCCTGCTCTTGCCCAACAGAACTCATCTCCAAATATCTTGATTCGATCATATACCCCTTTGTCCAGTCCCGTTTGACCTGTATCCGAGATACCTCACATGGCCTTCAAATCTTCATAACTTTCAGTTTTCTGAACCCCATTGCCAAGTCTGATGAGGGGTCCCAACACAAAATGTGTAAGCAGGAACTGCAGATGCTGGTTTAAACCAAAGTTAGACATAAAAAGCTGTAGTAACACATTCAGACAGACAGCATCTCTGGAGAGAAGGATTGGGTGATGTTTCGGGTCGAGACCATTCTTCAGACCAGTCTGAAGAAGAGTCTCAACCCGAAACGTCACCCATTCCTTCTCTCCAGAGATGCTAACTGTCCCGCTGAGTTACTCCAGCTTTTTGTGTTTATTTTTCCGACACAAAATGTTGCCTGACCTGCTGAGCTACTCAAACACTCTGTATCTTCTTTTGTGAACCAGTGCCTGCAGTTCCTTATTTTTACATGCAACCTTAAGTGCTATCTATATAATTCTCTTTCTTAATTCAATCTTGATTTCCCTTTCTTTACGTGGAATTTTCTCCATGTACACAGTCCTATTTTTTGGTTTAGTGCATAGCTGCTTGTCTGCTCATTCAAAACCTTGGGTGTCTGATTTTCTTAGAACATAGAACAGCACAGCACAGGAAAAGGCCCTTTAGCCCACGATGTCTGTGGTGCACATGATGCCAAGTTAAATTAATCTCTTCATTCACATGATCCACGTCACTCAACTCCCTGAAAATCCTTCACTATACCATTTTCAGCTCTTCTGTTCATGTTACACAAAGTAAGCAATGGTAGTTGAGTAATTAATGGTAATGCAACTGTATCATTCCATTAGATACGCTGACGAATGTCAAGACTGAGACAATCAGACTAATGGTTAAATCCACAGATCTCCTGAGTATTGGATTTGGTTTAGTTTAGTAGAGATACAGAGTGGAAACAGGACCTTCGGCCCACCGTGATCTCCCCACGTTAACACTACCCTACACACAATTGGGACAATTTTACATTTATACCATGCCAATCAACCAACATACCTGTACGTCTTTGGAGTGTGGGAGGAAACCGAAGATCTCGGAGAAAGCTCATGCCGGTCACGAAGAGAACGTACAAACTCCGTACAGACAGCACCCGTAGTGTCTGTACGGGCTCTCTGGCACTGTAAGGCAGTAGCTCGACTGCTACACCACCGTGCCGCCCTGGTGAGAGGCCTGGTTGAAGTTCCCGAGGGCAAATAGGGATGGGCAATAAATGCTGACCTTACCAGCAACGCCCGATTCTGAAAAAGCAACAGCAATGCGTGCAATACAAAATATTTACACAAAACATAACACCTAAAATATTACACGTAATATTCTGAGTATTTAAAGAAGAGTTTTCATTTCTAACATGGCTTGCATAAATATTACACGTAATATTTTAGCCAAAAACATTTGTCAAATGCTTAAGATGTCATCATAATTGAATACTCGCGTTGAGGAAGTAAAATTATTTTTCTCAAATGACCTGATAAATTTGCATGATCTTCTGTGGTCGCTATTCCCCGTTTTATTTTTCTGCGCATCTTTGCTTTCTGATAAGTAGTGAGCAGTGCCCGAACTATTGTCGCAATGTTTGGATTGGGGAGACGGGCCTCCCAATATCACCAATGAAGGGCTCAGAATTGCAGTCTGATCGCTCGTCGTTTCAGTACCGCGGAGAGCAACCAACGCAACCGCGCAACCAAGTTGCCTCTCATCGCCAGTTGTATTTAACTTGGTGCTTAAACATGATTCACAATAATAATGACAACGAGGGTACACAAAAAAGCTGGAGAAACTCAGCGGGTGCAGCAGCATCTAAGGAGCGAAGGAGATAGGCGACGTTTCGGGTCGAGACCCTTCTTCAGGCACCGATACCAATAATGACAACGAGCTGGCTGAACAGAACCCAAACGGTCTATGTGTATCCGGAAGAGTTCTCGTTTGTTACAAGGCTCGCATAAAGGTTACATCAACATAGATCGCATCGCACTGGGGACGCAACAGTGCCTGGCCGAGAGGCTCAACTCAGCAGCCGGGGAGGGAGGGAGGGAGCCTGCGTTCCTGATTAGCTGCTCTGTCTGCGACTCTCCCCTCCCCGTTACTACTTCACGTGACACTCGGGCTCCTCCTTCACTTGGTGGTGGCTGGCGCCAGCGAGCCGCCCCGCTGATTGACGCCGACCCGCACCAACTAGCTGCCGGGGAGCTGCGGCGTCGTGCCGGCCGGCGGCCAATGCTTGTGGAAGAGGGTGGTAGTGGTGGCGGGGAAGGGGGCGGGTGTTGGCGGCGCAGCGAGTGAAGGCTGTGGTCGTGGCGCCTGGCGAAGAGGGAGGGGGAGTGAACGAGTGAGAGAGGACGGGTGGAGTTGCCTTGGTGCGAAAAAAAAAGTGTGGAATTAATGCCGCGTCCTGGCGTTAACCCGCTGCCACCCCCTCCCGAACAGACACTGGTTCTGCCACCGCCGCTGCCACAAAGTGTTCTCCACTACTGAGACTCCGGCAGAGGATGGGGCGAAAAAAAGTCTCCGGGACGGAAGCCACTTTTGCTCTCGGGCATTTCGTGCCGCGGGGATCTTTAGAAGCTGAAGAAGAGCTTTAAAAAAAACCCCAACAAGCCAGCAATGCCATCGGTTGGGATGGAGACGTAAGCGGCTAACTACAGCATCACTGAGACATCGCGGGTGACCTGGCTGAGCGGGGCTGTCGTGTGCGTATTTATAGACCCAAGCCAATGTTGACATGCCAATACGGAGGGATGCGTTCATCTTGAACTATTTATTCATGTATTTGTGCATTTTTAGTGCCCGCTTCCAGGCTCCCTTTGCCGCCATAAACTGAGTTTACTGGAAACGGCTTGGCAGACGAGATGGCAGGTTTCCTGCTTTCTCTGCTACTACAGATCCAGGTCGGGTTCGTCTTGGGATCCAGCTACGGGCTTGGCGGACGCTCCGCGCAACAGAGAGGGAAAGTGGGCAAATATGAAAAGCGACCCGATTACAACAGGGAAAGCAACACCCACGAGTCCCCGAGAGCATCAAATGCGATGAAGTATTTCGAAAGCAGCGGCGGCGGCAGCAGTACACATCAACAGTATGACAGCCTGCCCACTCCTGTCTGGGCTTTCCTTCATACTGGGGATCCTGCCAAGCTCGGCTATGCTAACTGTACCAAGAGGTACCAATTGTCGAATTTAAAAGCGGTCTCCGATGCCCTGAACGTCCACCCGTCACTCCACAGTGCCATGGACACAGTGGTGCACGCCACCAATTTCTTGAACATGATCCTGCAAACCAACGGGGTGCGGGAGGTGACAATCAAGGAAGACATTGAGTGGTATCATGCGCTGGTGAGAAGCCTTCTGGAGGGCGACCCCAAAGTCCATCGGGCAGTGGTGACTTTCGATGTCCAGCCCTTCACTTCCCCTCCCCAAGTCTTTCTGCAGGCCACCCGGATAGACAATCAGATCTTGCTTCAAGATCTCTCTCGCCACGCTCGGCACCTTATCAACTTCACCGCCGAGACCGAGTGGTTTAACCGGCTGAAACACCAGCGTTCGCCCGCTTCCTATCTCCACAGGAGGTTGCTGAGGGACGATCTGAGGTCCGTGCACCCCTCCATGCGCAAGAAGAGCATGAGATACCTGGTGGATAAGACTCACATCAAGTGGTCGGCGCCGTACTTAGAGTGCGAGCATGGCAAGTACAATCCGCTGTGGCTGCTCACGCTCTCCACCTCCTTTTACGGACTTAAGCCGGATTTTCAGCCCGAGTTTAGGTGAGCTGGGATAAGTAGTGTTGCGTAGTTTTACATGTACACATTCTTAAATCTACTAAGGTCGTTGATAGACATGCCGCAGATTCTCACCATGTCGAACGCATTTGTTCCTGGTATTCAGGTTAAGTTTGCAATTGGTAACACCGGGTTATTGTTGTTTTGGAGATTGGTGGTCAGAGATATTGATTTTTGGAGAGGCGTGAAAAAAGTGTACTGCCGTGAACTCTCTGAAAGCGGGCACGCTGTAAACGTGTAGACACTTCTATTTCGGAACAGACAGAGCATCACCCCAGTTACTTGAAGACTCGCCCATTATATATTATCGGTGAACACAGTTTAAGTCAAGAGTGTTTTATTGTCATATGTCCCAGATAGAACAATGACATTCTTACTTGCAGCAGCGCAACATGGTATGTAAACACAGTGCACTCTAAAGAATATAATACATTAGAAAAAAAAGTTTAGTGTGTGTACATACACATAACCACAAACAAATATTAATAGTATTCCACTCCACAATAATGAGTTCCACTCATGGGGAAGAGTTCAAAGGAAAAGACGTGAGGTCTTCGGGTTCACGACAGCTCCTTCGCTTTATTTTTTTCTCTTTAAGAGTAGCGAGTTCGAGATGTCGGTCTGGGTTTATCATTGCCGCGAGTACCGAGGTACAGTGACAAGCTGTGTTTTGCTTGCCATCCAATCAAATCACACCGCACGATATATAAATGCAATCAACCCAAACTCAAGAACAATATTTAGAACGAAGAGTGCAGAAGATAGTTCTCAGAATTGTATCGCAACAGTTCCAGGGACGTGTGTGTGTATATGTGGGCGTGGACTGTAACATTGGAATTCCCAGCTATTGACTTGGTTTATTCCATCTTCCTCGTTATTTGTCAAATGTTGAACCTGTGCGCATCGCTGGCTTGTTTACTATTGTCCATTTTCTAGCTATGAATGGGCTCCGTGAGATGACGTAAACCACGAGCAGCCGATTCCCAGTCTGTATCTGTGGCCGCTATCAATGGAGTTAATGCTCTTAAAGGCAACCCGGTCGGTTGGTAAAGGGCCATTACTAACTAAGTTTTCTCAACGCGTCTCGGTTTATTTCATTTATTCCTCTGATTTATTTTCTCGACGATTCCCACACACAGCCGCTAACGTCAGTGTGATTAAATTGCGTTCCCCCCCAGTAATATGTCCCGATCAGACTGATTCATACTCTCTGATTCAACTCCACACTTAATCAACACAGCGCGTAGGGGGCCGGTAAAGGGAACTCCAATCGTTCAACATGTAGAAACACGGAATTTGCAGATGATGGTTTACCAAGGAAAGACACAAAATGCTGGAGTAACTCAGCGGGTCAGGGAGCATCTCTGGAGGACATGGATAGGTGACATTTCGGGTCGGGACTCTTCTTTGAATCTGAAGAAGGGTCCAGACCCGAAATGTTACCTATCCATGCTCTCCAGGGATGCTACCCGACCTGCCGAGTTACTCCAGCACTCTGTGCTTTTCCAATGGTTCCAATGGTTAACAATTACTTACATGATGCTTTGCTTGCGAGATTGAAATCTGCTGTAGAGTTGACTTCGCCCCGTTTTAGTTCATGAAATCCTTGAGTGATGATATACTGTGCATTGACACAACTCCAACTGATGAAAGCATATAAGAAGAGACCGGCAGGGTTCATTTAGGACATGACGAGATTCCCCCCCAAAACATGCGTGGATGAAGGCAGATGGAAGTGTAGCCTGTGGTATATATGAACTAATTCACTCGTGTGATTCGCAGGCGAGGAGTATCTTTTTATTACTAATCCGGGCAATGTGGAATATTTTAAATTATGACTGCTGACATATTTCAATAGGAGCAGTCGAACAGTCACATTTTAACAAATAGCAGGTGGACAAAAAAGCTGGAGAAACTCAGCGGGTGTGGCAGCATCCATGGAGCAAAAGAATAGGCGATGTTTCGGGTCGAGACCCTTCAGACTGATGTGGGGGGGTGGGGAAGAAAGGAAGAGGCAGAGACTCCAATTTGCGGTGGGCCTCACTCTGACCATGGAGGAGGCCCAGGACAGAAAGGGAGGGAGAGTTGAAGAGTCGGATTCGGAATGGGAGGGGGGGAATAGAAGTGCTGAGCCACCGGGAGATCAGGTTGGTTATTGCGAACTGAGCAGAGGTGTTGGGCGAAGCGATCGCCAAGCCTGTGCTTGGTCTCACCAATGTAGAGCAGTTGACACCAGGAACAGCGGATGCAGTTGTTGAGGTTGGAGGAGGTGCAGGTAAACCTCTGCCTCACCTCGGAAACTAGATAAACATAGAAACATAGAAACATAGAAAATAGGTGCAAGAGGAGGCCATTTGGACCTTTAGCCAGCACCGCCATTCATGGTGATCATGATCGTCCCCTATCAATAACCCGTGCCTGCCTTCTCCCCATATCCCTTGACCACTAGCCCCTAGAGCTCTATCCAACTCTCTTAAATTCATCCAGTGACGTGGCCTCCACTGCCCTATTTCATAAATTCACAGCTCTCTGGGTGAAAAAGTTCTTTCTCACCTCAGTCTTAAATGACCTCCACTTTATTCTAAGACTGGTTCTGGACTCGCCCAGCATTGGGAACATTTTTCCTGCATCTAGCTTGTCCAATCCTTTTATAATTTTATATGTTTCTATAAGATCCTCCCTCATCCTTTCAAACTTCAGTGAATACATCCCTCATCTTTTCAATCTTTCCTCATATGACAGTCCCGCCATCCCAGGGATCAATCTCGTGAACCTACACTGCACTGCCTCAATCACAAGGATGTCCGTCCTCAAATTAGGAGACCAAAACTGTACACAATACACCAGATGTGGTCTCATCAGAGCACTATACAACTGCAGAAGAACCTCTTTACTCCTATACTGAAATCCTCTTGTTGTGAAGGGCAACATTCCATTAGCTTTCTTCACTGCCTGCTGTACCTGCACGCCAACTTTCAGTGACCGGTGTACAAGGACACCCAGGTCGCGCTGTACCTCCCCCTTACCTAACCTAACCCCATTGAAATGATAATCTACCCCCTTGTTTTTGCCGCCAAAGTGGATAACCTCACATTTATCTATATTATACTGCATCTGGCACGCATCTGCCCACTCACTCAACCTGTCCAGGTCACCCTGCAACCTATTAATATCCTCTTCACAGTTCACACTGCCACCCAGCTTTGTGTCATACGCAAACCTGCTAGTGTTGCTCCTAATTCCCTCTTCCAAATCATTAATATATATGGTAAACAGGTGCGGCCCCGACACCGAGCCTTATACCTGCCATTCTGAAAAGGACCCGTTCACTCCTACTCTTTGCTTCCGGTCTGCCAAACAATTTTCTATCCATGTCAACATCCAAATAGCGTGATGTTTGGGGTTGTTGCAAATGAGATAAGTGAAAAGTTAATTAAATCAGACTGAGATGATGAGGGAGGTTCAGTTTATTGCAGCGATGGCAACTTTAAAAATAAAAGCTAGTAAATGTCGTATGTGTGTGTTTCCTGGGAGTGAAACATTGTTGTTAGTTGACAGTTCATACACCTGGATTAATTTGGGAAACTAAATTAATCCATCGCCCCGTTTCAACATATCACATTCCTCATAGGTTGCGCCATTGGGTAAGTCATGAGCAATAACAGTCTGGAAATCAAAGTTGTATCGATGCTGGGAATCTGAAACAAAAACAGAAAATATGGTCAATTACCAGCAAGTCAGATAGATATTCCCTCATTTGCCAACTGCTTCAGCATTTTCTAATTTTAAGATGATCTTGCTTTCATTAGTTATAGAGTCAATAAATAAACAAACATATCATCAGGCCACATTTGGCGTAATGTTGAGGCCACAGTTGGAGTATTGTGTTCAGCTTTGGTCATGGTGCTACAGAAAAGATGTTAAGCTGGAAAGAATGCAGAAAAGATTTACTAAAATGTTGCCAGGACTTGAGGGGCTGAGCTGTAGGGAGAGGTTGCACAGGCTAAGACTTTATTTCTTGGAGTGGAGCAGAATGAGGGGTGATGTTATAGAGGTGTATAAGACCTCTATAACATGATATACAAAGATAATGGATCAGGTAGATGCACAGTCTTTTACCCAGAGTAGGGGAGTCAAGAATCTTTGGCAGGATAGATTAGAGGGTTCGTCTAGGGAGGCTATTTGGGTGGAACTGAGAAGTGGGAACGGTGTAGCAACACTTTTAGGGGTGTACTATAGGCCGCCAAATGGGGAGCGAGAATTGGAAGAGCAAATATGTAAGGAGATAGCAGATATTAGTAGTAAGCACAAGGTAGTGATTGTGGGAGATTTCAATTTCCCAAAAATAGACTGGGAAACACATTCTGTAAATGGGCTGGATGGTTTGGAGTTTGTAAAATGTGTGCAGGATAGTTTTTTGCAGCAGTACATAGAGGTACCGACCAGAGAAGGGGCAGTGCTGGACCTCCTGTTAGGAAATGAGGCAGGACAGGTGACGGAGGTATGCGTTGGTGAGCACTTCGGGACCAGTGATCACAATACCATTAGTTTCAATATAATTATGGAGCGAGTCAGAACAGGACCTAGAGTGGAGATTTTTGATTGGAGAAAGGCTAACTTTGAGGGAATGCGTGAGGATTTTAAAGGAGTGAATTGGGACACTTTGTTTCATGGGAAGGATGTAGAAGAGAAATGGAGGACATTTAAAGGGGAAATTGTAAGAGTACAGAATCTTTATGTCCCTGTTAGGTTGAAAGGAAATAGTAAAAATTGGAAAGAGCCATGGTTTTCAAGGGAAATTAGACACTTGTTTCGAAAAAAGAGAGATATCTACAATAATTATAGGAGGCATGGAGTAAATAAGGTGCTAGAGGAGTATAAAGAATGTAAAAAGAATCTTAAGAAAGAAATTAGGAAGGCTAAAAGAAGATATGAGGTTGCTTTGGCAAGAAAGGTGAAAGTAAATCCAAAGGGTTTTCTACAGCTATATTAATAGCAAAAGGATAACAAGGGATAAAATTGGACCATTAGAGAACCAGAATGGACAGCTATCTGCAGAGCCAAAAGAGATGGGGGAGATATTGAACAATTTATTTTCTTCGGTATTCACCAAGGAGAAGGATATTGAACTCTGTGAGGTAAGGGGAAAAAAGTAGAGTAGCTATGGAAACTATGAGATTCAAAGAGGAGGAAGTACTGACACTTTTGAAAAATATAAAGGTGGATAAGTCTCCAGGTCCTGACAGGATATTCCCTAGGACATTGAGGGAAGTTAGTGTAGAAATAGCAGGAGCTATGACAGAAATATTTCAAATGTCATTAGAAACGGGAATAGTGCCGGAGGATTGGTGTACTGCGCATGTTGTTCCATTGTTTAAAAAGGGTTCAAAGAATAAACCTAGCAATTATAGACCTATTAGTTTTGACGTCAGTGGTGGGCAAATTAATGGAAAGAATACTTAGAGATAATATATATAAGCATCTGGATAAACAGGGTCTGATCAGGAACAGTCAACATGGATTTGTGCCTGGAAGGTCATGTTTGACAAAACCTTCTTGAATTTTTTGAAGCGGTAACTAGGAAATTGATGAGGGTAAAGCAGTGGATGTTGTCTATATGGATTTCAGTAAGGCCTTTGACAAGGTTCCCCATTGAAGTTTGGTTAAGAAGATTCAATCGTTGGGTGTTAATGGCGGAGTAGCAAGATGGATTCAACAGTGGCTGAATGGGAGATGTCAGAGAGTAATGGTGGATGGCTGTTTGTCAGGTTGGAAGCCGGTGACCAGTGGGGTGCCTCAGGGATCTGTGTTGGGTCCACTGTTGTTTGTCATGTACATCAATGATCTGGATGATGGGGTGGAAAATTGGATAAGTAAGTATGCAGATGATACTAAGATAGGTGGTATTGTGGATAATGAAGTAGATTCTCAAAGTCTACAGAGAGATTTGGGCCATTTGGAAAAGTGGGCTGAAAGATGGCAGATGGAGTTTAATGCTGTTAAGTGTGAAGTGCTACATCTTGGCAGGACAAATCAAAATCGGACGTACATGGTAAATGGTAGGGAATTGAGGAATGCTGTGGAACAGAGGGATCTAGGAATAACTGTGCATAGTTCCCTGAAGGTGGAATCACATGTAGATAGGGTGGTAAAGAAAGCCTTTGGTGTGCTGGCCTTTATAAATCAGAGCATTGAATATAGGAGTAGGGAAGTAATGTTAAAATTGTACAAGGCATTGGTAAGACCAATTCTGGAGTATGGTGTACAATTTTGGTCGCCTAGTTATAGGAAGGATGTCAACAAAATAGAGAGAGTACAGAGGAGATTTACTAGAATGTTGCCAGGGTTCCAGCAACTATGTTACAGAGAAAGGTTGAACAAGTTAGGTCTTTATTCTTTGGAGCGCAGAAGGTTAAGGGGGGACTTGATTGAGGTCTTTAAAATGATGAAAGGGATAGACAGAGTTGACGTGGATAAGCTTTTCCCATTGAGGGTAGGGAAGATTCAAACAAGAGGGCATGACATGAGAATTAAGGGACAGAAGTATAGGGGTAACGTGAGGGGGAACTTCTTTACTCAGAGGGTGGTGGCTGTGTGGAATGAGCTTCCAGCAGAGGTGGTGGAGGCAGGATCGATTTTAACATTTAAAAGTAAAGTGGATAGGTATATGGACGTGAAGGGAATGGAGGGGTATGGTCTGAGTGCAGGTAGATGGGACTAGGGAAAAACAAATGGTCGGCATGGACTGGAAGGGCCGAGAGGGCCTGTCTCCGTGCTGTAATTGTTATATGGTTATATGGTTAAGAACCAGAATTCATAGGTTGCAGGTGAGGGGGAAAACATTTAATCAGAAACTAAGGGGCAACCTTTCCACACAGAGGGTAATGGGTATATGGAACAAGTTGCCAGAGGAGGTAGTTGAGACAGGTACTATAACAACATTTAAATGATATTTGGACTGGTTTAGAGGAATATGGGCCAAACGCAGGCAGGTGGAACTTAAATTGTATTATAGGCATCTTGGTTGGCATGGGCAAGTTGGACCAAAGGGCCTGTTTCCATGCTGTCTGACTCTAGTCCTTACCAATTGCTACATATTTATAACAGAATGCAAACATCAAGGCGTATCACAGAGTTTTTGAACAGAGATGCTGAAAATCAAGTGAAATTGCAAATAATTGTGGATGCAGCCCAATCCTTCACACGGACAAGACTCTCCACCATTGAGTCTGTCTACATTTCACTGGGCCTTGGAACAAATGTTATGTTATGTTGCACCCAACATAATCCAGGACTTTTTTTTTATCCTGGTCATTCCCTGTTCTCCCCGCTCCTGTTAGGCAGAACATACAAACCCTGAAACACACACCACCAGATTCAGGAATTGCTGCTTCCTCTCGGTATTCAGACATTTGAATGGTCCTTACGTAAGCAAGGATATAGTTTCCTCAGTCTGAAAAAAGAGGGGAAGAGGGGGGCATCCAGTTGGGTATGGCTGCCTTGCCTGCAGCTGTCCGTCTTTTCGCTTTTTTAAATTTTTGTATGTTAAATAGCGTTTTGTTTTTGGAGGACTAGTCATTTTATGTGGGGGGTGGGGGGGGGAGGGGAAGGGGGAAACTGCTTTTCCTAGTCCCTACCTGGTCAGAGAGGCGGCTTTCCTCCGAGTGGCATCTTTGTCCCGTCCTTGCGGCCTTCCATCGGGTCTGGAGCGGCCTTCCCTGAGGGGACCGGCCAGAACCATGGCTTCGGCGGCGGCACAGCGCTGGAGCGCTATCGCGGAGTGGAGCGGGCGATGCCTTGCCCGGGTCGTCGCGCTGGCGCTCTGGTATGCTGAGACCGCCGATGAACATCACGGAGCTGCGGAACTGTGGTGCGCCCAGCCGTGGGCGGCGGCGCTGACTTTAACATCGGGAGCCTGGGATCTCTCGCCGAGATCGCCAGTGGTGGAGCTCCGTCCAGCGCGGCCTGTGGGCTTCGGAAGCCGCGGTCTCCGGTAAGGAAGCGGCCGTTCCAGGCATCCCAAGCCGCTGAGAGGGTTCTCCCGACGCCGGAGCACCATCACCCGGCGAGAAGGGCCTGAAACATCGGGCCCCGTAGCGGCGACTGCGGAGGCCTCAATAGGCCCGACTATGGGTGGACAAGGGGATGGGGACTGGACTTTGTGCCTTCCCTCACAGTGGGGGGATGTTTTTATGTTTTATGTTAAATTTCTTTACAATGTTATGTTGTATTCTTATTAATGTGCTGCAATGGCAACTTGAATTTCACTTCAACAATTGGTGTATGTGACAATAAATGAACCTTTGAACCTTTGAAACGTCACCCATTCCTTCCATCCAGAGATGCTGGCTGGTTCTTCAGAGAACGGGGATTCCCCTCCCCCACTATTGATGAGGCTCGCACCAGGTCTCCTCCATACCCCGCATCACTGCCCTCTCTCCCATTCCCCCACTCGCAAACAGGGCAGAGTCCCCCTGGTCCTCACCTTTCACCCCACCAGCCGGCAAATACAACACATAGTCCTCTGCCAGTTTCGCCACCTCCAACGTGAACCCTTCACCCACCACATCTTCCCATCTCCCCCCCTGTCTGCCTTCCGCAAAGACCGCTCCCTCCGCAACTCCCTTGTCAATTCTTCCCTCCCCTCCCGCTCTACCCCTTCCCCGGGCACTTTCCCTTGCAACCGCAAGAAATGCAACACTTGTCCCTTCACCTCCCCCCTCCACTCCTTTCAGGGACCCAAGCAGTCCTTCCAGGTCTGACAGAGGTTCACCTGCACCTCCTCCAACCTCATCTACTGCATCCGCTGCTCCAGATGCCAGATGATCTATATCAGTGAGACCAAGCGGAGACTTGGCGATCGTTTCGCCGAACACCTCAGCTCGGTCCCCAAAAACCAACCCGACCTCCCGGTGGCTCAGCACTTCAACTCCCCTCCCATTCCGTATCCGACCTCTCGGTCCTGGGCCTCCTCCACGGCCAGAGTGAGCAACACCGCAAGTTGGAGGAACAGCACCTCATATTCCGCTTGGGGAGTCTGCATCCTTTGGGCTTGAACATTGAATTTTCTCAATTCTGTTAACCCTTGCTGTCTCCTCCCCTTCCCACCTTTCCCTCAGCCCTCGGGCCCTGGCATTCCCTCTATCTCTATCTCCCTCCCCCACCCTAGTCGCACTAGCTTCTCATTTTCACACCACAAACAGCTTACAATGGCTTGTTCCCTTTATCAAGGATACTTTTTTGCATATCTTTCATTCATTGTTCTTTATCTCTCCACATCACTGTCTATATCTCTCGTTTCCCTGATCCCTGACCAGTCTGAAGAAGGGTCTCGACCCGAAACGTCACCTATCTCCTTCGCTCCTTAGATGCTGCTGCACCCGCTGAGTTTCTCCAGCATTTTGTGTAACCCATGCTGGCTGTCTCGCTGAGTTACTCTAGCATTTTGTGCGTGTCTATAGTCCCAGTTTTCCAACCTACCTTCTTGCAGACATTGGACTTTTTCCTCTTAAACTGTAACATGCTAAAACTTAAACTGTGTGCTGAGACTCTGCACTAATATTTTTCTCTTTTCCCTTCCTGTTGTACGTGTGTGTGGCTTGATTGTATTCCCGTAGAGTATTATGTAATTTGATTGAATAGCACACGATCAAAAGCTTTTCACGGTACCTCGATGCACATGACAGTAATAACAGAAAGAACAATGGACCTGACGTGGGGGGGGGATCATTTTGGGGGAGGGGGGGATACTTTGTATACTTTGTCAGAGCCCTTATGTAATGACTATTTACATACCATGTGTATACAAGCAAATAATTTCACTGTGACTTGTCACATGGGAAAATAAAGTATTCATTCATTCATTCATTCATTCATAATAAACTAGCTAAACTGGCATCCTATGTCTATACCAGCAATTAGAGCTATCCACATATCCCATTTACCCACATTAGGTCCAGATGCCTTGTTGATTCAAGTGCTTGTCTAGATGCTTCTTAAATGTGGGGAGATTATCTAACTCCACTACATCTAGAAGCAGCACATTCCAGATTCTACCCACACCTGGGTGAAAAATAACTCGCCTTTAGATCCGCTCTAAAGCTCCTAACTCCCATGCTAAACCAACGTCCTCTTGTCGTAACCACAACCACCACAGGAAAACGATTTTTACTATCAACTTTGTTTCATATGCCTCCATCAAGTCACATCTCAGCCTCCTCCACTTCAATGAAAACAAACCCAGCCTATTCAGTCTCTTTGTATAACTGAGAAATCAGTCCAGGTAATGTCCTGGTGAATTTCCTGTTAAATCGCAGAGAATGGCAGGGCTTTCTTCACGGTGAATGGCAGGGCTCTGGAGAGTGTTGTAGATCAGAGGGATCTAGGGGTGACACAAAAAGCTGGAGTAACTAAGCGGAACAGGCAGCATCTCGGGAGAGAAGGAATGTGTGACGTTTCGGGTTGACACTCTTCTTCAGTCTGAAGAAGGGTCTCAACCTGAAACATGACCAGTCTCAAGAAGGGTCACGACCCGAAATGTTACCCATTCCTTCTCTCTAGCGATGTTGCCTGTCCCACTGAGTTACTCCAGCATTTTGTGTCTATCTTCGGTTTAAACCAGTATCTGCAGTTCCTTATTACACAGAGGGATCTAGGGGTGTAGGTACATGGTTCTTTTAAAATGGTGTCACAGGTAGAAACATAGAAATATAGAAAATAGGTGTAGGAGTAGGCCATGAGGATCTTTGAGCCATTCAATATGATCATGGCTGATCATCCAAAATAAGTACCCTGTTCCTGCTTTCTCCCCATATCCCTTGTTTTTGTTAGCCCAAAGAGCTACATTTAACTCTTTTGAACACATCAAGGGGGCTTTTGACCCATTGGCCTTTATCAGTTAAAGTGTTGAGTATAGGTGGGAGGTTATGTTACAGTTGTTTGTGTGGCCACATTTGGAGTATTGTGTTTAGATTTGGTCATCCTGTTATAGGAAAGATGTTGTTAAGCCGGAAAGGCTGCAAAGCAGATTTACGAGGATGCTGTCAGGACTCGAGGGCCTGAGCTATAGGGAGAGGTTTAGCAGACTAGGACTTTGTTCCTCGGATCATAGGAGAATGAGGGGTGATCTTATAGAGGTGTATAAGATCATGAGACGAATAGAAAGGTTAAATGAAGATTCCTTTACCTAGGGTAGCGGCATCAAGAGCCAGATGACATAGGTTGAATGTGAGGGGGAAAGAGTGGTGTCAAGCTGCCAGTGGAGGTAGTTGATATTTGGATAGGAGCATGCATAGGATAGGTTTGGAAGGATATGGGCCAAACGCAGGCAGGTGGGACTAGTTTTGATGGGGCATGTTGGTTGGCATAGACAAGTTGGGGCAAAGGGTCTGTTTCCACACTGTATTACTCAATGACTCCCCATGTCTGCTTCATCACTTGTATTTAGAGGAACAATTATATTCCTCTGACAAAAGGGTGGTTTTTCAAAATCTGACAAAAATAACATAAAGGTAATACATTGCAGATAGTTGAAACTGGAATACAAATAGAAATTGGTGGAAGGAGTTAGCATCTGAAAGAGAAAAACCAATAGTAATCTTTTAGGCTAAAGACCTTTCAAAAAAATATGTTTTAAAATGAAGACGGGAAACGAAGAAAGAACAAAACGGATGGTCTATAGGGTGTAAGGCAGAAAATAAGAAAAGGGTTTAGGATACGAGCTTGCTCTTGGTACAACACAGTACAGTACAGCAGAGGAATAAGGTCTTTGGCTCACAATGTCCGTGTCAAACACCATGGCTGCACATGATAGGAGCAAAGAGGTCCTTCTGTAGTTGTACAGAGCCCTAGTGAGACCACACCTGGAGTATTGTGTGCAGTCTTGGTCCCCTAATTTGAGGAAAGACATTCTTGCTATTGAGGGAGTGCAGCGTAGGTTTACAAGGTTAATTCCCGAGATGGCGCGACTGTCATATGCTGAGAGAATGGAGCAGCTGGGCTTTTGGAGTTTAGAAGGATGAGAGGATATCTCATTGAAACATATAAGATTGTTAAGGGTTTGGACACGCTAGAGGCAGGAAACATGTTCCCGATATAGAAACATAGAAAATAGGTGCAGAAGTACGCCATTCGTCCCTTCGAGCCTGCACCGCCATTCAATATGATCATGGCTGATCATCCAACTCGATATCCTGTATCTGCCTTCTCTCCATACCCCCGATCCCTTTAGCCACAAGGGCCACATCTAACTCCCTCTTTAATATAGCCAATGAACTGGCCTCAACTACCTTCTGTGGCAGAGAATTCCAGAGACTCACCACTCTCTGTGTGAAAAATGTTTTCCTCATCTCGGTCCTAAAGGAATTCCCCCTTATCATTAAACTGTGACCCCTTGTTCTGGACCTCCCCAACATCGGGAACAATCTTCCTGCATCTAGTCTGTCCAACCCCTTAAGAATTTTGTAAGTTTCTATGATCCCCCCCTCAGTCTTCTAAATTCCAGCGAGTACAAGCCAAGTCTATCCAGTCTTTCCTCATATGAAAGTCCTGACATCCCAGGAATCAGTCTGGTGAACCTTCTCTGTACCCCCTCTATGGCAAGAATGTATTTTCTCAGATTTGGAGACCAAAACTGTACGCAATACTCCAGGTATGGTCTCACCAAAACCCTGTACAACTGCAGTAGATCCTCCCTGCTCCTTAACTCAAATCCTTTTGCTATGAATGCTAACATATCATTTGCTTCCTTCACTGCCTGCTGCACCTGCATGCCTACTTTCACTTATTGGTGTACCATGACACCCAGGTCTCGTTGCATCTCCCCTTTTCCCAATTTGCCACCATTCAGATAATAGTCTACCCTCCTGTTTTTGCCACCAAAGTGGCATAATAACCTCACATTTATCCACATTATACTGCATCTGCCATGCATTTGCCCACTCACCCAGCCTATTCAAGTCACCTTGCAGCCTCCTAGCATCCTCCTCACACCTAACATTACCCCCCAGCTTAGTGTCATCTGCAAACTTGGAGATGTTGCATTCAATTCCCTCGTCCAAATCATTAATATATATTGTAAATAGCTGGGGTCCCAGCACTGAGCCTTGCGGTACCCCACTAGTCACTGCCTGCCATTCTGTAAAGGACCCGTTTACTCCTACCCTTTGCTTCCTGTCTGCCAGTCAGTTCTCTATCCACATCAATTCTGAACCCCCAATGCCGTGTGCTTTAAGTTTATATACTAATCTCTTATGTGGGACCTTGTCGAAAGCCTTCTGAAAGTCTAGATATAACACATCCACTGGTTCTCCCTTATGCACTCTGCTAGTTACACCCTCGAAAAATTCTATAAGATTCGTTAGACATGATTTACCTTTCGTAAATCCACACTGACTTTGACTAATGGTTTCACCACTTTCCAAATGTGCTGCTATCCCATCTTTAATAACTGACTCTAGCAGTTTCCCCACTACTGATGCTAGACTAACTGGTCTGTAATTCATCGTTTTCTCTCTCCCTCCTTTTTTAAAAAGTGGGGTTACATTAGCTACCCTCCAATCCTCAGGAACTACTCCAGAATCTAAGGCGTTTTGAAAAATTATCACTAATGCATCCACTATTTCTGTGGCTACTTCCTTGAGTACTCTGAAATGCAGACTATCTGGCCCTGGGGATTTATCGGACTTTAATCCATTCAATTTACCCAACACCACTTCCCGGCTAACCTGGATTTCTCTCAGTTCCTCCACCTTATTTGACCCCCGGTCCCCTGCTATTTCCGGCAGATTATTTATGTCTTCCTTAGTAAAGACAGAACCAAAGTAGTTATTCAATTGGTCTGCCATGTCCTTGTTCCCCATGACCAATTCACCTGTTTCTGACTGCAAGGGACGTAAATTTGTTTTAACAAATCTCTTTCTCTTCACATATCTATAAAAACTTTTGCAGTCAGTTTTTATGTTCCCTGCCAGTTTCCTTTCATAATCTATTTTTCCTTTTCCTAACTAAGACCTTTGTCCTCTTCTGCTGGACTCTGAATTTCTCCCAGTCCTCTGGTTGACTGCTTTTTCTGGCTAATTTGTATGCTTCATCTTTTGTTTTTATACTATCCCTGAATTCCCTTGTTATCCATGGATGCACTACCTTCCCTGATTTATTATTTTGCCAAACTGGGATGAACAATTGTTGTAGTTCATCCATACAGTCTTTAAATACCTTCCATTGCACATCCACTGTCAACCCTTTAAGAATCAGTTGCCAGTCTATCTTGGCCAATTCACGTCTCATACCTTCAAAGTTACCTTTGTTTAAGTTCAGAACCCTTGTTTCTGACTTAATTGTGTCACTCTCCATCCTAATGAAGAACTCAACCATATTATGGTCACTTTTGCCCAACAGGCCACGCACAACAAGACTGCTAACTAACCCTTCCTCATTACTCAATACCAAGTCTAGAATAGCCTGCTCTCTCGTTGGTTCCTCTACTGGTTGGTTTAGAAAACTATCCTGCATACATTCCAAGAAATCCTCTTCCTCAGCACCCCTGCCCATTTGATTCACCCAATCTATATGTAGATTGAAGTCACCAATTATAACTGTTTTACCTTTGTTGCACACATATCTAATTTCCTGTTTGATGCCATCCCCAACTCCACTACTACTGTTAGGTGGCCTGTACACAATTCCCACTAGCGTTTTCTGCCCCTTAGAGTTTCGCAGCTCTACCCATATCAATTCCACATCCTCCAAGCTAATGTCCTTCCTTTCTATTGCATTAATCTCCTCTCACCAGCAATGCTACCCCACCTCCTTGTCCTTTCTGTCTATCCCTCCTGAATATTGAATATCCCTGGATGTTCAGCTCCCAGCCTTGGTCCCCCTGGAGCCACGTCTCCATGATCCCAACTGTAGCATAACCATTAATAGCTATCTGCATCTTCAACTCGTCCACCTTATTATGAATGCTCCTTGCATTGAGACACAAAGCCTTCAGACTTGTTTTTACAACACTCTTACTCCTTATACAATTATGTGGACGTGGCCCCTTTTAACTTTTGCTCTGGAAACCCACCACCTCTTATTCTCTGTTTATTTTTTTTTCTTCTTCCCCCCCTACATGTTGGGTCTGAGTGCTTCCCTTCTCAGCCTCCTGCCTCAGACCCTGTCTACTGGCTTTCTCTATTTGAGTCCCTCCCCCCCAACCGATCTAGTTTAAAGTCCCCCTTTGCATGGGGGGGGAACAAGGTCATGCGAGGGGGAACAAGGTCATGGCAGACCAATTGAATAACTACTTTGGTAGCCTTTGCAAATTTCCCTGCCAGGATACTGGTCCCCCTCGGGTTCAAGTGCAACCCGTCCTTTTTATACAGGTCACTCCTTCCCCAAAAGAGGTTCCATTGATCCAGAAACTTGAATCCCTGCCCTCTGCACCAGTCCTTCAGCCAGGCATTTATCCTCCACCTTGCTCCATTCCTACTCTCACTGTCACATGGCACAGGAAGTAATCCTGAGATTGTTATGTTTGCGGTTCTTTTCCTTAACTCTCTTCCTAACTCCCTAAATTCTCCTTTCAGGATCTCTTCTCTTTTTTTACCTATGTCATTGGTACCAATATGTACCACGACCTCAGGCTCCTCTCCCTCCCTTTTCAGGATATCTTGGACATGTTCAGACACATCCCGGACCCTGGTACCAGGGAGGCAAACTACCATCCGGGTCTCCGGACTGCGTCCACAGAATCGCCAATCTGACCCCCTAACTATAGTCCCCTATCACTAATGCCCTCCTCTTCTTTTCCTTACCCTTCTGAGCAACAGGGCCGGTCATTGTACCGGAGGCCCGGTCGCTGTTGCTACCCCCAGGTAGGCTGTCTCCACCAACAGTACTCAAACAGGAGTACTTATTTCCAAGGTGTACAGCCACTGGTGTACTCTCTAGCACCTGCCTCTGCCCCTTGCCTCTCCTAACCGTGACCCACGTGTCTGCCTCCTGTGGCTTTGGAGAGACTACCTCCCTGTAACTCCTCTCTATGACTTCCTCACTCTCCCTGACCAGACGGAGGTCATCGGGCTGCTGCTCCAGGTTCCTAACACACTCCTTTAGGAGCCCCATCTCAACACACCTGGCGCAGATGTGGACGTCTGGAGGGCTACCCGACTCCATTACCTCCCACATCTGACATCCAGAACAGTAAGCTGCCCTGGCACTCATACTTCCCTTACCCTAGATACAACACAAAATACAATATACAATACAAAAATACAATACAAAATACAAAGTACAGTACACTACAAACTGCTGGAAACTGACTGCCAATCAGTTGCGTACTCAGTCCACCAATCAGCAGCTTCCTCACCCAGTTAATTGACTGGAACTTTACAGATTTAGAACGGTACAGATTTTGGTTCCTCCCTCACCAACGGCTCCTGGGCCTCTGTAAAAGCAAAGCCACATATTGGGGGAGTCCAGAACCAGGGGCCACAGTTTTAGAATAAGGAGTAAGCCATTTAGAACGGAGACGAGGAAAAACTTTTTCTCACAGAGAGTGGTGAGTCTGTGGAATTCTCTGCCTCAGAGGGCGGTGGAGGTGGGTTCTCTGGATGCTTTCAAGAGAGAGGTGGATAGGGCTCTTAAAAACAACAGAGTCAGGGGATATGGGGAGAAGGCAGGAACGCGGTACTGATTGGGGATGATCAGCATTGATCACATTGAATGGCGGTGCTGGCTCGAAGGGCCAAATGGCCTACTCCTGCACCTATTGTCTATTGATCCATATAACCATTCCTTGAATATCCACGTGCCTAATTAAAAGCCACGAATTCCCCTATCATGTCTGCCATCCCATCATGTCTGCCAACACCATCCCTGGCAGTGCGTTCCAGTCACCCATCCCTCTCTGGAAAAAATGCAAGGCATGCACATCTCCTTTACACGTTGCCCTTCTCAACTTAAAGGTATGCCCTGTGGTCTTTGACATTTTCACCCTGTCTACACTATCATGATTTTATATATGTTATCAGGTCTCCCCTCATGCTCCAGGGAAAACAATCCAAGTTGGTCCAACCTCTTCAGAGAGCTGACACCCTCTAATCTGGGCAGAATCCTGGTCACCTTCTTCTGCACCCTGTCCAAAACTTCCACAAATAAACCAGGAACTTGATTGTATGACAAGTAAACACATAGGTGGTATTCCCATTTAAACTCCTTGCAACTCGTTTTCTGTCTCTCTGCCTTACATCCTTGAACCCCTTTTAGTTTGCCTCACCTGAATATCGCTTGGCTGCCATCATACCATGAGTTATCTCATTTTATGATTTATTTCCTCCCCTTTTGATATTAATTCATTTTTTTCTGGTTCTAATAAAAAGTCATTAACCTGCATCTCTCATGACTTTGCACAATTACTGTTGTGATATTTAGTTCCCAGCTTGTTTCTTCAGGGCCACTGGCCTTAAAATCTTGATATTGCAATTATTTATGAACTGCAAGAAGCAAAGCAATTGGAGGGCAATTGCAACCGATTGAAGATTTTATATTCCAGATCTATGACTGGGTTTCTTTTGTAAACAAGCCTGTCACCTGGTGCAGAACTGAGGTGTGCTTGGTGAATGGTACAGTATGAGCTGAAAGTCCACTGAATTCAATATGTGGAGAGTAAGTTTCATCAAAAACATCTACAGGTATAAAAATCATATAATATACTGGATCACATAAAAATAATGATATTTTTGCAGCTTCCTATGACATCTGAAAATAGCACAGTAATAACACTTCTAGTGTCTCAGACATCTTTCCATGACATTTCTATTTTAGCAATGCTTGCAGAGCATTTCTGTCTATCAGTACTTTATAATTTCCCCCTTGATAATTATTTATACTACTCAGCACAAAATAATTCATATTAAAAACCTATGTAATATACAGTGTCCTCCATAATGTTTTGGACAAAGACCCATCATTTATTTATTTGCCTCTGTACTCTACAATTTGAGATTTATAATAGAACAAAAATCACATGTGGTTAAAATGCACATTGCCAGATTTTAATAAAGGCCATTTTTTTACATGTTGGATTCACCATGTAGAAATTACAGCTGTGTTTATACAAAGTCCCCCAATTTCAGGGCACAATGTTTGGGACACCTGGCTTCATGGCTGTTTGTAATTGCTCAGGGGTGTTTAATTGCCTCCTTAATGCAGGTATAAGAGAGCTTTCAGCACCTAGTCTTCCCTCCAGTCTTTCCATCACCTTTGGAAACTTTTATTGCTGTTTATCAGCATGAGAACCAAAGTTGTGGCAATGAAAGTCACAGAAGCCATTATGAGACTGAGAAACAAGAGTAAAACAAGAGACATCAGCCAAACTTTAGGCTTCCTAAAATCAACTGTTTGGAACATCAATAAGAAGAAAGAGAGCACGGTGAGCTTACTAATCGCAAAGGGACTGGCAGGCCACGGAAGACCTCCTCAGCTGATGACAGAAAAATTATCTGTATAATAATGAAAAATCCCCAAACACCTGTCCGACAGATCAGAAACACTCTTCAGGAGTCACGTGTGGATTTGTCAATGACCACTGTCCGCAGAAGACTTCATGAACAGAAACACAGAGGCTACACTGCTAGATGCAAACCACTGGTTAGCCACAAAAATACGATGGCCACGTTACAGTTTACCACAAAGTACTTAAAAGTGCAACTAGTTCTGGAAAAAGGTTTTGTGGACAGATGAGATGAAGATTAACATATCAGAGTGATGGCAAGAGCAAAGTATGGAGGAGAGAAGGAACTGCCCAAGATCCAAAGCATACCACCTCATCTGTGAAACAGTGTGGTGGGGGTGTTATGGCCTGGGCATGTATGGCTGCTGAAGGAACTGGCTCACTTATCTTCATTTATGATACAACTCCTGATGGTAGGAGCATAATTAATTCTGAAGTGTATAGACACATCCTATCTGCTCAGGTTCAAACAAATGCCTCAAAACTCATTGGCCTCAAATTCATTCTATAGCAAGACAATGATCTCAAACATACTGCTAAAGCAACAAAGGAGTTTTTCAAAGCTAAAAAATGGTCACTTCTTAAGTGGCCGTCAATCGCCCGATCTGAACCCAATTGAGCATGCCTTTTATATGTTGAAGAGAAAACTGAAGGGGACTAGCCCCCAAAACAAGCATAAGCTAAAGATGGCTGCAATTCAGGCCTGGCAGAGCATCACCAGAGAAGACACCCAGCAACTGATGTCCATGAATTGCAAACTTCAAGCAGTCAATGCATGCAAAGGATATGCAACAAAATACTAAACATGACAACTTTCATTTACATGACATTGTTATGTCCCAAACATTATGGTGCCCTGAAATGGGGGGACTATGTATAAACACTGCTGTAATTTCTACATGGTGAAACCAAAATGTATAAAAATGGCCTTTTTTTAAATCTGACAATGTGCACTTTAACCACATGTGATTTTTTTTCTATTACAAATCTCAAATTGTAGAGTACAGAGGAAAAGAAATAAATGATGGGTCTTTGTCCCAAACATTGTGGAGGGCACTGTATATTACAGGTTTTTAGTATAAACTATGTTTGTGCTGAGTAATATAAATAATTATCAAGGGGAAAATTATAAAGTGCTGATGGACAGATTTTCAGAAAGCCTTTGATAAGATGCCACATGCTAGGCTACTTAGGAAGATGAGAGCCCACGGTATCAAAGGGCACTTACTAGCATGGATAGCAGGTTGGCTGGATGGCAGAAGACAAAGAGTGGCAATAAAGGGGAACTAGTGGAGTTCTGCAAGAGCTGGTGCTGGGGCCGCTACTCTTCACGTTGTATATTATGATTTGGACGAGGGGATTGAAGGCTTTGTGACAAAGTTTGCAGATGATACGAAAATAGGTGGAGGGACAGATAGTGTAGAGATAGCAAGGACTCTGCAGGACTTGGACAGGTTTGGAGAATGGGCAGATAAGTGGCAGAAGCAATATAGTGTAGACAAGTGCGGAGTTGTGTGTTCTGGTAATAAAGGCGAAGGCATTTCTAAATGGGGTGAGAATCCAGAAATCAGAGGTGCAAAGGGACATGGGAGTGCTGGTGCAGGATTCCCAAAAAGTTAACCTGCGTCAAATCGGTAGTAAAGAAAGCAAAATTAATGCTAGCATTTATTTCAAAAGTGATGTAAAGTTGAGGCTCTAGAAGGCACTGGTAATATCTGAGGAAGGATGTGCTAGCTCTGGTGAGAGTCTAGAGGAGGTTTACAAGAATGATCCCAGGAATTAGTAGGTTAACCTATGATTTGTTAGCACTGGGTCTGTACTTGCTGGAGTTTAGAAGAATGAGAGGGGACCTAATTGAAACATACAGAATAGTGAAAGGCTTGGATAGAGTGGATGTGGAGTGGATGTTTCTGCTAGTGGGAGAGTCCAGTACTAGAGATCATAGCCTCAGAATTAAAGGACGTTCTTTTCAGAAAGAGATGGGGAGAAATGTATTTAGTTTGAGGGAGGTGCATCTGTGGAATTCTTTGCCACAGAAGGATCAGTGGATTTTTTTTAAGGCGGAGATAGATAGATTCTTGATTAGTACAGGTGTCAGAGGGTATGGGGAGAAGAATGGGGTTAGGAGGGTGAGGTAGATCAGCCATGATTGAATAGCAGAGTAGACTTGATGGGCTGAATGGCCAAATTCTATTATTCCATATAACCTTAATTGTAGCATTATTTTTAGCATAGCATATTATAGGATAATTGTATCTTGAGAATATTAAAAGCTATATTAATATTCAACCTTAAATTTCAGCTTCCTCATAAGTTTTATTTTGGTCTAGTTATTTTTGCCCTGTGTGGTGTACTATGAGTTGGTGCATTGTCCGTTTCAGATGTGCAAGCAGTGCTCTTCAGTGAATGGCTCTGAAGCAATATTATCCTTGTGCTTCTGGGAACGTATGCTCATTAATCAAAATTATTTGAAGAAAATATAGTGGACATTCTTAAAAAAACTTCATTCCACTCAATGATTTGTGTGTGCATTAAATAGTTAGTGTTTGGGAAAGTTTTTGGTGGAAATGATATTGTTTTGATTACATACATGTCCTATTTGCTTTGCCTTCCGCACACTCCAGAAAACACAGGAAGCTGAGAGGGAAATAATCTATGTTTGTTCGTTTAAATTTAAAACATGTTGAAACTTGAAGGTAACTAATTATCTCACTTGTGTTTTGTTGACAGTAAAGATATTTGCTCCAGCTGACAACAGCTGTGAGTTTGAGATTCTCATTATTGAAACATAAGAGGATAAAGAGAGAGTCAGTTGGACCGGCAGACAGATGAGAGGGACTGTTCTCATTCTAATGAAATATACTAACAAAGGAATAAGCATGCACGTATTGCTGACCAATTTTACATTTCCCATGTAGCTAATAAACTGATTTGTCACTGATATCTAAGAAAAGACTATTAGGAAGTGAATAAATGTGAATGTAGGTGCAATGATTGCTTGTTTGCAATATCTATAAACCATTCCCATTTTGAATGTGACCAGCCTATTTGATTAAAAAAACCCCCACAAGATCAGCAGTCTACCTACTTACAAAGTTCAGGTTTATGTCAATGTTGTTTCAGTGACACAGAAGACATGCAAGGATGGGAGGAGTATGCTTATTAATTTAGCATCCCTCTCATGTCATGGATTTATTTTCCTGTACACTGCTTTCAGGTATCATAAGCCACATTTAGCCCTGTTCTACCACGTTTATAATTCTACATGAATATTATAATGAAAGTGATATAGAACATAGTACAGTACAGCACCAGAACAGGCCTTTTGGGCCAGGATATCTGGGCTGCCCATGATTCCAAATTAAACTAATCCCAAGATAGAGACAGAAAGCTGGAGTAACTCAGCGGGACAGGCAGCATCTCTGGAGAGAAGGAATGGGTGATGTTTTGGGTCGAGACACTTCTTCAGACATACTAATCCCATCTGCCTGTTCATGATTGCTATCTCCTCATTCCCTCTTAATGTGCTGGCATACCTGCTTCCATAAGAAAGATCATCTCATAACTGGTGCTGGGGAGCAAATAAAACATTCTATGAGTGTTACTAACTGAATCCTACCAGAAATGCGCCACAATGATGTTCTAAGATACTCAAAACATTTGGCATGTGAACTAGACAAAGGAGTGTACTTCGTTGATACCAGATTCACCAGCCTAAACATTTATTCACGTTACCATATTGGTTGCACTGTGCCGTGTGTATAAAATACATTGGTGTTATTCACTTGCGCTACTCTGAGAACACCTCACAAACCTCTGTCACCGAGAAGGGGAAGGACAGTGGAAGAATGGGACCACCGTCATCATCTGTAGATACGCCTCCAAGTCCATCTGACCTGGAAATACAGTATATTGCCGTTTCTTCATTTTCACTGGATCTAAATCCTAGAATGTATGGTTCAAAGGCCTCCTGGTGTACCTTCAGAAGGACTTTAGGTGGTCCAAGAAGGTGCCTACCATCATTTTGCCAGCCTGAATAATGAATGACTGTAATATATATATATTATATATATATAATATATATATATATAATATATATATAATATATATATATATATATATATATATATATATATATATATATTATATATATAAATATATATATTAAAGGATCTGCAATATTTATAATGGGGAAAACACCAAAATTGGACTCTACACATTTGAGCAATGCGTCTGAAGATAGTGAAAATAAAATTGTTTATGATTTCAAAAGCAGTGTTATGTGCTAAATCTAATCCATCTTCATCCTAGTGGTGTGATAATGTGTATCTAACATTCCAGCTCTCACATCAAGAACATCACTTTGGTGCATAATTGCATTCAAAACTAAATGGTGAATCATGGTGTTCTATAGCTCTAGAAATTCAGTAGAACGGGACTAATTGTTCCCTGCTGATGAATCACTTGGGAATTTTACCTTATTGGAATTTGTGATGATCAAGAAATATATAACATTGAGACTTAAACCTCTGATCATTTGTTCATTGATAGCATGCATATCATCCAGTTATACTTTTAAACTCAAATCCACTGGTTTTCAATATCCCATCACACCACGCCATTCATTTATCAGACTGCAACTAATTGGATGTTGCGATTTGCCATGGTGTGTAAAAAATTCCTGAAACATATGGAACTTAATTCTTGGTGCTTGCTTAGAATGCAGCTCTACAGAAGATAATTTGCAGTCAATGCATTTCCTGCCAGAATCGTTGCTACTGCTCCATCAATCTTTATCTGTTTGTTCAGAATGCAAAATTGTAATTGAACATCAGGTGTACTTGTTACAAGGTTAATTCTGACATTCAAGATGCTTTTAAAGTTAGGGGTTTGGTGTTTCCTTTGATTTTTGGGTGATAAATATTATTTGAGGAAATTTTCCAGTCTTAGTTTACATTCTTTAAAAGCTGAAGAAAATAATATTGTTACATTGGAGCTCACAATGGTAAAGTAGCATTAGTGATTGTTTCAAGTATCCATATCTGCCTGTAAATGCGTGTGTAAAACAGAGATGGGGGAATTTATATTTTCAGACAGATCAAGTTCCTAGTTTTTAAATTTTGTTTTAAATTTTGAGCTGCTAATAATGTGATCAAAATAGAGCTCAACTGTGTCCCCAGTACTGTAAAACAAAGTACTGAAGATGCTGGAAATCTGAAAAATTTGGAAATGTCTAGTCCCAAGTGTGTATCGTAGTCCTAAAATCACACTACCAGTCTGATTTCCTGTCTGCCCAGAGATCTGCCCTCACGTTATTTAATTTTTTCTGTCTATATACAGTCTGAAAGAATCTGCTGGTAGCACTAAAACGCATTTTCCTGGGTAAATGTTTGCTGTGGAATGTTAGGTTTTATCCTTCTACATGGAGAAAAAAATACATTCAACATAGCCATGGATTCAATATTATCAAGGATGACAATGTTGGAGAAAAAAATCTCTTAACCTTTTTTAATTGACATGACCAGGAGTAACTTACATTTCAAAACCAACTTTAGCTTAGAGATACAGCTTGGAAACAGGCCCTTTGATCCACTGAGTGGACCAATGATCTCTTCACACTAGTTCTATCCTACACACTAGGGACGATTTTTATAGAAGCCAATTAACCTACAAACCAGCACATCTTTGCAATGTGGTAGGAAACCGGATTACCCGGAGAAAATCCACATGGTCACAGTGAGAACGCACAAACTCTCGACCCGAAACGTCACCCATTCCTTCTCTCCAGAGAAGCTGCCTGTCCCGCTGAGTTACTCCAGCATTTTGTGTCTACCTACGATTTAAACCAGCATCTGCAGTTCTTTCCTACGGACAAACTCAATGCAGACAGCACCCATAGTCAGGATCAAACCCGGGTCTCTGGCACTGTAAGGCAGCAACTTATAACACTGTGCCATTATGCCGCCCCAATCTGGATTTTTTTTTTCAGAACTTTTTTCTATGGCCACTTAGAAATCGGCTTTGTATGAATGCAAAGTACTTTCAATGCATTAACCATTAGTTGGTGAATCAGAATTGCTTGCAGCAACATTTAACCATGAGATATTTATGATATACCCCTAAATATAGCATAATTCCTGAAGTTGATTTTATCATATTAGACCAGCTAAGTACATTGATGGGAACAGGCTGGCATATTTTCCACTAAGAATGAAGTCCTCAGCCATGGGTTAGAGATTGTAAATTTGCCAGTCTAAAGGTCAGATCACTTCCATCCATTTACCTTGAAGAAGAGATCCATTTTACTTCTCTAGAAGAGATTCAAGCAATCAACACCAGTATATTTTTACTTTGCAAATGTACTCGTACATTATATTGATCCATTGATGCTTAGATTGTTCTGTCAATATCTTGCACTGAGAAATCTATGTTTCTTCTGATCAGACTTTGTTTCAAATTGTGAGGTTTACAGGATTTCCTTGCAGATAGCATTAGTTAAAACACTGATTTTGTTTTAACCTTTCACCCATAACATTTATTTTCCTGTTCTTGGCTAAACCTACCCAATGGGTACCTATTTACTTTGTATTCATATAGTTACATTTCATCTTTTACCCTTTCATGTATATGTCATTCCAAACCTAAAAACAATGTTGTGGTCTATGCAGAACGTTTTGTTGCTGCATCTCTGTTGGAAATAGAATTCACGATAGGACGTGCAATATCCTTTTGCACATTGACAATGTACAGAAATTGTCAGGGTTCCATTAATAGATTAAGTGGCTGGTTCTTTATAGTAGCATTGCAACATATCAAAATGGTAGTTAGCTTTGATCTGGCATGTCAACGGTTTGATTGCTTATTTTCTCCTTCATGTCTCATGAGCAATAAAACATCAGATTTTATTCCAACACTCTCTGCAGTCAGTCAACTTAATGACTGATGGATGATTCAGTGACAGCTTCATGTACCATTGCTTCAGCACTAACACGTTTTTTCTTCATTAGCCACATCTTGATCATTCTTAATTCTATGACAGCATTTACTTCCTTACCATCTTATAAGACAATGGGTCTCCTTCAACGAATCTTGTGGAAAGTACAACATCGGGGTCATCTTTAACTAGCATTGGATAATTTCAAGGGACAGGTGAATTCTGCTTGTTTTCAAATTTTGCACAAAGATTCAACTTGTTGCCAGCTTTGTTAACCAACAGATCAATCAGCTTGGAATGTAAGACTTTGTCTTGTATTTGATGTATAATGCCATGTCAAATTTAGAACAAGGTAAGTGGACAGGCATTTTTAGCAATATTCATCTGTTAGGGGTTGCTGCAATTTTAGACGTGGCAAAACAGATTGATAATTATTTTTCATTAGTGATTTAAGCATTCGGCATCTGGGGAGTGCTGGTGAGTGTAATGGAAGTTGGCCACAGTGCTCCGTTATCATCAGGACTGTGAAATGGTGGCAAACTGGCGCCTCTCACACATGGACTCAGGCTGCTCTGTACATTCTGTACTGACCGGGGTCATTGTGCTAATTTACGGGGATAGTCTTCCTGAGCCATATGTAAAAAATGTATTTCACTGTACCTGGTGTATGTGACAATGAAGAAACTATTGAACCATCGAGGTGACCAGATGTACAAGCATTTGATTTTATTGACTGCCATCTTTTACCTTTATTTTTCCATAGCTTTTGGTTCTGGCAGAGGATAGTGAATCTTGGAATTCTCTTCTCTGGAAATGCACACCAGGGTGGGCAGAGACGGGTGTAAGGGGAAGAGAGTGAGTGGGGCTGGTATTACTTGCAATTGTAGCAATTGGAGTCTGCCAAAGTCTACTGGAACTCTTGGTTTTCATCCAATTAAACTCCCTCCCCCAACCTTCCTGTCCATTGCCATCATCTCAGACAAAGCGGAGGAACAGCAAACATATTCCATTGGGTAGCTTACAACCCAACAATATCTCCAATATCAAATAATACCATCCGCTATCCCCCTTCTCTTTCCCCTGCCCCCACCCCACCTTAGTATGCATACATTTCTCCCACATTCTCCCATGACCCCAGTCACACTGCTCCTTTCCCCTCCTCCTTTCATTCATCGTCCATCCCTGTCCCATTTTTTTGTTTTATGCCACCTCTTTCCCCTCCTCTCTTTCCTTACACCCATATCGCTCCTTCCAGCTTTATATTTCACTCCTTTTTCATCTGACACCCTTTAGTCTGCTTTTTAACTTGAGTTTTGTTACTTATTCCACCCAACTGGCAATCAAGCCCCATCTCCTTACCTGTAACAAAGCTTTGCTCAATTCTAGCTATCTTCTCTAATTTTCTCTCCCTCCCCTCCCCCCCCCCCCCCCCCCCCCCATTCCATCACACTGAAAAAGGGTCCCGATCCGAAATGTTATTGATCTATTCCCTCGACAGGTGCTGCCTGACCTGTTGAGTCCCTCCAGCCTTTTGTGTTTGGTAACCACAATGTGTCTCAGTTAATAATGGACACATTTTACAGCATCATTCAGAATGCCACTACTCTAGAGTTGATGCCAAAAGCAACTCAGTGATACAATTTGTCAGTTGAGATTAACAGTGGTGTTCATTGAGAAGGCGTTCATTATAGAAAGTGAGGTTATTGGCTTAAAGTGGGAGGGGATATGCTTAAGAATTGTGCAGAGCTGCCAAGATGTCTGAGTAACATTCATGTGCTGGATAAATAGCTGATGGCATTGTCATTTTCACATGTTCATAATCTGCTATAAATTAAATCCAAAAATTATTCTAATTATGACATTCACATGAAGGTGGCATATATTAATGATTTTTCTCAATTTTTTTTACTTACAACCATTATTCTATTGCAGTTCGCTGCATGTTTTATTTGGAGAGAACCCAAATTATTTGATTGGTGGAGAGGCTTTGATGGTGAAAGACTTAAAGTTGAAAGATAATTGTTATTAAAAAGGTTTCAGGGATTGCTGAAGAACTAATAGGAAGACATTTGAAGATGCAATAAATCTAATGTCATTCATTAAAAATAATGCAAGTTATGAGCATTGTGAAGTGACAAATGAAGGAGGCCGAAGAATGTTTTGCATTTTCATTACCAAAAGGTAAGTAGGATTGGATAATGAGTTCTTGCACTATTAAGGTCATTTATATGACGAAGAACCAGTGGGTGGAAGCACTGGATAACCCTTACATTAATTGAAAATGTGTCTAATAATGAGCCATCAATTCAAAATGAATGGAGTAATCATAGAAGAAATTAGATCGCAATTTAACCAATTTTGGTGAAAGTTACGTGGTGGCTACCTGCTTGCACAAGGAAGGTGCCAGTTACAGTTAAGGACCATGGATGGGTTAAAGGGAAGAACAAATGATTCACAAGATGTTAACAATGAATGAATGAATGAATGAATACTTTATTGTCACATGTGGTATTACCCAAGGTATGCAAAGAGTCTCTACATAAAGGGCACCAACAAAGTTACAAATTATCCCATGCCAGGCCCTCCGTTGTTCTCCCCCATCCCCCCCACCCCCTCCCCCCTCACGGCAGTTACCCCAGGCCGGGTCCTCTGTTTGTTCTTCCCCACCCCTCAAGGCGCCCCCCCCCCTCCTCCTTTTCTTCTCTCCCCCCACCCCCCTCACTACGGTTCCTCCTTTGTTAAGCAGTATGCTGGAAACTTTGGAGGTGAGACATAATTTGGAAATTAATAGCAACAAGGGAGGAAATTGGAACAGTGAGTGGGATCATTTAGATTTCCCTTCAAACTGATTCAACTCCACCTCTGCAGAACAAATGGAAGTCTGGAGATCTAAGCTGGGCATCCCCTATACTGAATCCCACTTATAATAAGTAGAAATTATGAATTTTCAGCCACCATTATAGACTGATTTGTAGTGCTCACACATAAATGTACCAGAGCTTAATTTGAAAATTGAAATCAATATTAATGCCACAACGCAATTAAACTATTTTCCATGTGGGAAATGTATTATGTAGTATGCACGCACCTTGCATAGTAATACACAGTGAAAGATGCTGCAGATATATTGCTGGATGTTGCTAGTGACAGTCTATAAATTTCCACCTGGACACTTTGCGAGAGGTACAACTGACATGATCTTCATCGTTCATCAACTTAAAGAAAACTGCAGGAAAAAGGATCAACCGTTATACATGCGTTCTTGATCTAACAAAAGTTAACTCCATCATCTGAGAGGGATTTTAGATCATTCTTCTCAAAGTTTGAGACCAAATCGATTTCTCCATGTTGCAGCTGCTTCAGGATCACACATAAACTATGATCTTAAGCAACAGCTCCATAGAGATTTGTCTCCATCTTCCCAATGGTACATGATGGTAGGCACGCTTTGATCTTAACCTACAGGCCAACTGTTACATCGTAAACTGTAAAAAAGATAAAAGCTATGTTTTATCCTTCAGGAAATTTTCTACAAACATTTTGAGAGCACATAAGTGCAAACATAGCATTTACAGAGTTCAACGAAACTGATGCAATGTCAAAGATCCAAACAGCGTTTCACTCTAGGACATTCATAATGTCTTCTTTCTTCAGTAGGTGTGGATTCTCCCTCCACAAGTGGATGGAACCTACCATTCTTGTCACACTGTTCCTTTCCCCTACTCCTTCTGCTCATTCTCCACCCCTGCCAACTCTGTCACCCAATTCCCTTTCATCCTCCTTCCTTCCCTCCCGCTATCCCCTTCTACACATATCCCTCCATCCAGCTTTACATTTCACTTCTCCTCTCCATATCTGATACACTATTGTCTCCATTTTACCTCTTCTCATAATAACCTATTCCAACCATCTGCCAATCAACCCACCTCCCTCACCTGCATTCACCTATCATTTATCAGGCTTTGACCCCACCCTACCTCTCTTTACCAGTTTACTGCCCTCTACTCCATCTGTTTGACGAAGGGTCTCACCTGAAACATCACCTGTCCATTTCTCTCCACAGATGCGGCCTGGCCAGCTGAGTTATCCACACTTTGATTTATCCTCACCATGATCCCGACTTTTGGGAAAATTTGATATAAACATTTTAAATGAACTGCAGGTAGTAGAAATTTGAAATAAAATCAGACAATGTAGGAAACACTCATCAGTTCACCACAACTTACTACAATTTCTAAGATAGACACAAAATGCTGGAGTAACTCAGTGGGTCAGGCAGCATCTCTGGATAAAAAGAATAGGTGACTTTTCCGGTCGAGACCCTTCTTGAATAATCTTCTTCAAGAGGGGTCTTGACCCGAAACGTCACTTTTTCTTTTTCTCCAGAGATGCTGCCTGACCAGCTGAGTAACTCCAGCACTTTGTGTCCATCTTCGGTGTAAACCAGCATCTGCAGTTCCTTCCTATTAATTTTCTCTGCAAATTTCTTCTGGTTTTGGGCAGAGCTGTTCCCGAAACAAGCTGTGATGCAACCTGACAGTATGCTTTGGAATCTGGAAACTTGTAAGTCACTGGAGGCATGCCAAACTTTGGCAGTCTCCACAGAAACTGGCGTTGGTGTGCCTTCTTAGTTGTCACATCATTGTGATCAGTCCACAACTGATCATTGGTAATATTAATGCCAAGGAACGTGAAGCTCTGAGCAATTTCCACTTCCACACCATTGATGTGGATTGGGTCATGTACTCCGCTATACATCCTGAAGTCAATAGCTAGCTCTTTCATCTTGCTGACATTGAGGGAAAGGTTATTATTTTGACACCATGTCACTTTATACTATGTCTCCTTTCCATACTTTGTCCCATCATTGTTCATGATTTGGCCCACCACTGTGTGCTGTCTGCAAACTTGTAGATAGAATTAGAGCCAATTTAACTGCATAGTCACGAGTGTATAGAGAGTATATTAGAGGACTGAGAATGCATCCTTGTGGGGCACTGGTTTTGAGAACTATTGTAAAGGTGTCGTTGTTACCTATCCTCATCGATTGAGGCCCGTGCGTCAGTAAGTAAGGATCCAATGGCAGAGGGAGGAGGTGATTCTAAGTTCCAAGATTCCAAGGAATATAAAACCAGGTAAGTCTTGCTACATCATGAAAATTGAGTCTTATGTACCAAGATGAAACCATGTTAATTTTTTCGTGTTCAGCAGTAATTGCATAACATTGATAGTACTTTGATCTATGTACTATATTGATTAGGGTTGATTGTTATGTGTGAAGAGGTACTTTGATCTATGTACTATATTGATTAGGGTTGAGTGTTATGTGTGAAAAACACTCTGCATGAGTTTTGGAAGTTCATGGTAAATTATATTCAATTACACTAAATGTGATCCCACCACCATTTGTAATTAAATTAAATATATGTTATTGTATAAGGTATATTTATAATATTACACAATTTAAATAAGAGTGATGCTTGGTTCTTTTAGGAGCTTTAAATAAGTGAAACAATACTAATCATAGCTGTTTAAGAAGTGGTGTTCTGTTCCAGCAACAGTTATGATCTAAGATGCATTACCTAAATAAATGTTAATAGTTTAATAGAATGAGTCTTCATTTTAACTTGAACTGGGGCAGCAAATGAACTGAATAACTGGTTGCCATAATGGTCAGTGTCATAGAACCAAAATCTTTTATTGCCTTGTGAGTTTTATTGGTGTTATTGTAATGAGTATTATAATAACAATATAGTAGAGTATTATTTTAATTAAGTTTTCTTTTGACAGCTGAAACTTACAGTGAGCTACTTCTAATTGTTGGGATTTACGTTTCTGTACAATGACCAGATGGCTTCAGAAACAGTGCATCACCACAGCAATCCTAGCCACACAGGACATGATACGATAGAACTTTATTTATCCCAGGAGGGAAATTTACCTGCCAACAGTCATAAAAACACAAAAACACAAAATACATGAAACGTGAAATTAAAGTGATGAGTGGAATGGATTGGGGATGTGCAAAGATTGGCAAGGGGATGTGGGGGGCGAGTCAGCCTCAGTCTACCCCATGACAGAAGTGGGAGGAGTTGTACAATGTGATAGCCACAATGAAGAAGGATCTCCTGTAGCGTTCCGTCCCATGACTGGAAAAATAGTGAAAGAGTCTTTAACTCGAGATATGAACTCTGCTTCACCTTGCACAGATGCTGACTGACCTGCTCAATACATGGAGTATAGTACATAAGAAAAATACAGCACAGGATCAAACCCTTCAGCCTAAAAGATCTGCTGAACATTATGTCAAGATAAACTAATCACATCTGCCTGTACATGCCCTGGCATTTTTTATTCCTATTTAATGTTAATTGTACAGTATAGGAGTAAAAATATATATTTCTGAAGTATAACATGTAATGAATAAAAGAATCATAACATTCCTCAAAGTTATTCACACAGTCCCCACATTGTGATTCAAAAACAACTCTCCAGATTGTGGAATTAAAAGGTGTCTGAGCTCAAAGACTTGTCCATATCCCTACCACTCTCTCTCCATCCCAAGCTTTATCGCAGTCTCGGTATCCGTCCCTATCTGTATCTCTCTCAATAAATGACTAATCTTTCAATGTGAGACAATGCTTTGTGTTTATTTGTCAGATTCTCAGCATCTAATTTATCAGACACTCTCATCGTCTTGTATGTCTCATTACATAAAGATCCAACGAGTATCGGACAACTGCATGGGGTCCAATCAGAGAATGACGTTCCTGCTACTGAAGCCTAACTGGTGAATGTAGAAACAAGGAGTTGCAGATGCTGGTTTATCAAGGAAAGATGCAAAATGCTGGATTAACTCAGTGGGTCAGGCAGCATCCTTAGAGAACACCTCAAGGTGACGTTTCAGGTCGAGACCCATCTTCAGGCAGACTTCGTTGATCTTCAGTCTGGGGAAGGGTCACCCATCCATGTCTTCCAGGGATTCTACCTGACTTGTTGAATTGCTCCAGCATTTTGTGTCTTTTCCATCTGGTGTATCTTTGCTGTCTCAAAGCAAGTAAATTGTTGCTTAGGTTCTCCAAGTGTGCTATATGCTATTGTCATAGGTTTTCTTTATTTCAATGAGGCTAAATACATGTTTGCCTACCTAGCTACTGGTTGAAGCCAAATATGACAAGTGATATAACTTAATACCTTTTGAAAAAAACTCAAAGTTTCCTTTCTTCTTTTGACACAAATGAATAACTTCACACTTTACCACATGAAATTCTTTCTGCTGCCTTACCCAATCACTTCAGCAGTTTGTGTCCATTTGCAGACTGCACCCACCTCACAGCTTATTTTCTCACTTCCTATACTGTTTCTGGTCTTTGAAAATAGCACATCCTCTAACCTATTATGGGCAACACCATGGGAGATTTGCCATTACTAAATAAAGCAAATTGTACAATCTGGTCTGTGTTTCCTGCATCTCACACTTCCCTGCTTCCCGTCTGTTACACTTTCGATCTGACATTACATTTTCTGGCTATACTTGATGTATATATATTAAGAAGCACATGGACCTGATGAGATTGCAACTTAGCCGGAACAGGAAAAACTTGACGAAATATTTGCTGCATATTAATTGAGTTTAATGGTTACAGTTAACCACAAAAAGTTTAAGAGCACCGAGATCTTAAGTAGAATCTAAACTTTGAATGAATTCACCCATGCTAGGCCTGATACATGTTGCTTTTGGGGCACTCCTCTAACAGAAGTCAAGGCATTTCTTGTCATTGGATTCATCTCTGTTGGCCCTGGAGTTATCATTATTTACATTTTGCTCAGTGGTTTTCTCAGTACTGTGTGATCACGAACCAGCCTCTGAGCATAAAGTGCCTGAGTAACTCAGCAGGTCAGGCAGCATCTCTGGAGGATATAGAACTGGAACATCACCTATCCACACCCGTCAGAGATGCTGCCTGACCTGCTAATTTCCTCCAGCACTTTGTATCCTATGCATGATTTCAGCATCTGCAGTTCCTCGTGTCTCCGAGCACCAACTTCTGTTTGGAGAGTCAAGGTGAAAAGGAAGGGAATCTTGAAGTGTTTTAAAAATATCTTTACTCCAGTTTCAGAGATTAAGTAAGTGTTCCATCTTTCCTTTGACCATTATTGATCGTGCTTTGCGTTTTATGTCTGGTGTTACACTTCTCTTAACATTGCCTGCTCTGCTGTTTCCTGTGTCTAGTGTGAGTAAAGTAATTATTTTTGTTCAGGGCAAATTATTGGCGTCACTGTAAAAACCAACATTTATTGCATATCCTTAATTACTTTTGCCATGCTAAACCATTTCAGAGGGCAATTAGGGGTCAATCACATTGCTGTAGGTTGGGAGCCATAGATAATTATCAAACAATTTGTTTCTTAGTGAAATTAAATTGGTGAAGGTTTACCTTCTTGTTTCAGATATTCAGTATTATTTGTGGCTTTCCATAGGATGATAAACCAGTGTACTGAGGGAGCAATTAAAAAGCAACAACCTGCTGATGTGAAATATAAACAGAAAATATTCAGCAGCTCAGAGGTTCCTGTGAAGAGAAAAACACAGAAGCAGCACTTCAGGTCAATGACATCTTATCTGAACCCAGCCAAGCTAAAACTAGGATCCACTATATTTAAATTGAAAATTATACGAATCAATAATAGTAAATTTGCATTGCAACATGTACAGGATATGGACTTGGCTTTAGAATTTAAACCTATTTACAATGACATCAAATTTTGTTGACTCCCAGTTTAGTTCACAATAAGAGTTTTGAAATAATAGAATGTATTGCTTATTTAGATTCCAATGTATTGCTTATTTAGATTTCTGTTAAAACAGCCAAATTGATGCTTCCATTAAAAGAGCGAGAGAAGAGATTTCTTGCAAATGTATCAAATGTTTACACACTGGAAAGTTGTAAATTAATTTCAGTGCTTGGAATATTTCTGACAACAGGATTATGGATTAATTGCAGTTCCAATTGAAATTCATGTAGAAGCAGCTAGCTAAATTGTTGTTATAAGTCATCAGTTTTTTGGATTAAGTGAAATGCATGTGAATGCAATCAATTGCCCTAAATGAATGTTCCTTAGAACAATGCATTAACAGCCGCATACTTTCAATCTGCCTGCCAAAAAATGTGACAAATAAACAAAATCACAGTTTCATAAAAACATTATTCGCAGGGCACGTTCAAGACTGAGAGGATGCATAAGTGGCTCTGGGATACCATTTCTATCAGGGAAGAGGCTTATTTTGACAGCTCACTCGTGATTTACACTTCTGAACTTCACGGCATGGTGGTGCAGCGGTACAGTTGCTACTTTACAGCGCTTGCAGAGCCAGAGATCCGGGTTCAATCTCGACTAAAGGTGCTGTCTGTACAGAGTTTGTACGTTCTCCCCGTGACCGCATGGGTTTTCTACGAGATCTTCGGTTTCCTCCCACACTCCAAAAACGTACAGGTTTGGAGGTTAATTGGCTTGGGTTTGTATACTTGGCATAAGTGTGAAATTGTCCTTTGTGTGTGTAGGCATTGTGTTAATGTGCGGGGATCGCTGGTCTGTGCAACTCGGTGTTTCGCAGGGCCTATTTAGCAAATATTATCCATGTAAGTAACTATAAATTTAATGAAATTATCAACTTGAGGAACTGTGCTACATTGCAAAGATTGGTTGGTTGGTGAAGTCGCAATTCAAGTGCAGTTTCATACCATTTCAAGCAGGGTGCAAGGCCACCAAATTCAAATGCAGTTTCATACCACTTCAAGCAGGGTGCAAGGCCACCAAATTCAAGTGCAGTTTTGCACCATTTCAAGCAGGGTGCGAGGCCACCAAATTCATATGCAGTTTTGTACCACTTCAAGCAGGGTGCAAGGCCACCAAATTCAAGCACAGTTTCATACCACTTCAAGCAGGGTGCAAGGCCACCAAATTCAAGTGCAGTTTCATACCACTTCAAGCAGGGTGCAAGGCCACCAAATTCAAGTGCAGTTTTGCACCATTTCAAGCAGGGTGCGAGGCCACCAAATTCATATGCAGTTTCGTACCACTTCAAGCAGGGTGCAAGGCCACCAAATTCAAGCACAGTTTCATACCACTTCAAGCAGGGTGCAAGGCCACCAAATTCAAGTGCAGTTTTGTACCATTTCAAGCAGGGTGCAAGGCCACCAAATTCATATGCAGTTTCGTACCACTTCAAGCAGAGTACAAGTCCATCAAATTCAAGTGCAGGTTCATACCATTTCAAGCAGGGTGCAAGGCCACCAAATTCAAGTGAAGTTTCATACCATTTCAAGAAGAGTGCAAGGCCACCAAATTAAAATGCAGTTTCATATCATTTGAAGCAGAGTAAAACCACCATAAAACCACCATAAAAACTACCATAATAAACACTCACAGTTCAGTGGACAGAGTGTTCAGTTGATTTACAGCTCAGAGAGTCTTGACCTCTCCCTCCCCCATCTTGCAAAGACTGAGCCATTCCCACACTTCTGGGTTTTATAGCTCCTCCCCCATCCCACCGGAAAGGGTGTGGTCTTTGTGGCATGATTGACAAGAGAGAGAATCTCAACATTTTAAAAACATTAATAAGTCTTTTATTTTTCATCGATGGGAAAAATCCTCTGGCCGTGACAGGTGGAGAGGGACTCTGAGTAAGGTGGCCAAAAATCACAGCCGTAAGTGGTCTCGTTTTTTTTTAAATCAATATACAGTGCAAACAGGAAGTGGTCAAGTTTAGACTTAATTATATAGATGTTCATATCAACTTGAATGGAGGGATTTAATGTCTTATTCAAGACGATGGACAAACAAAGAAGTTTCCTTTCAATAAATGATTTCAACTGATTACAAGCTTCACCCTGTCACTAAGTTTAATTCATCCACTGTCTAGTACTATTTCAAATCAAGGTGGACATGTACATGGACAGGAAAGGTTTAGAGGGATGTGGGCCAAATGTGGGCAAATATAACCAGCATGTAAATGGGGCATTTTGGTTGGTATGGACGAGTTGACCTGAAGGGTCTGTTATCGTGTTGCTTGGCTCTGTGACTATAAGCCAAGTTTATTTTCATATGCACAACTATGGTACAGTACAGGTACAATGATAATTATGCATCACAGGCACATAGACTCAGGTTCTATAGAGAACATATATACAGAGCAAATACGATAGTGGCATTTGAGAGGCTTTTGGGTAGGCACATGGATGTGAAGGGAATAGAGGGATATGGATTGTGCGCAGGCAGATTAGATAAGTTTAACTTGGCACCATGTTTGGTACAAACATTGTGGGCCAAAGGGCCCATTCCCGTACTGTACTGTTCTATGATTGATGTTCTCAAACATAAATTATATATAATTTCTAGCAGAGAGTGAAAAGAAAAACTATGCAAAAGCAACACATTAGTGCAATAATACAATAAGATAACAGGTCCATGGTAGTGCAAAAGAAGGAACTGTTAAAGTGTTGTAACCCTTGCGGTCTCCTCCCCTTCCCACCTCTCCCTCAGCCCTCGGGCCCTGGCATTCCCTCTCTCTCTATCTCCCTCCCCCACCCTAGTCGCACCAGCTTCTCATTTTCACACCACAAACAGCTTACAATGGCTTGTTCCCTTTATCATTGATACTTTTTTGCATATCTTTCATTCATTGTTCTTTATCTCTCCACATCACCGTCTATATCTCTCGTTTCCCTGATCCCTGACCAGTCTGAAGAAGGGTCTCGACCCGAAACGTCGCCTATCTCCTTCGCTCCTTAGATGCTGCTGCACCCGCTGAGTTGCTCCAGCCTTTTGTGTACCCATGGTAGTGCAAAATGTGGCCCATAATGTTCTGTTGCGGAGTTGGAAATAGGGTTATGCGGGTCAGTTCAGGAACTTAATGGTTGGTGGAAAGTTGCTGTTCCTGAACCTGGTGATGTGGCATCTCAGGCTTCTGTACCTCCTGCCTGGCAGTAGCAGCGAGAATAAGATTTATCCGGGATGATCGGAAAATTTGATGAAAAATGTTGCCTATTGAGGAAGTACCTTATGTAGACACTTGTATTGGCAGTGAGGGCTGTGCCCATGATGGACCAGGTCGAGTCCATTACTCCCTGTAGCCTCTTGCATTCCTGTGCTATATAATTGTCGTACCCGGCCATGATGTCACCAGTTTAGGACATTCTCTACAATGCACCACCAGAGGTTTGTTTGAGTATTCGATAACATGCCCCATTTCTTTAAAATTCTAAGAAAGTGGATTCGTTGACAGGCATACTTCGTGATTACATCTATGTGCTAAGCCCAGGACAATTCCTTTCAGATCTTAAGCTGAGTAATTTGAAGCTGCTAGCTCTCTCGAATGCCAACCTATCAATTAAAATTAGTGAGGTTTAAGGTTAAATATAAAAAATAAATAAGTGATTTGTTGCTGGAAATTAAATCTTGTATTGAAAAGAGCAATGTCATCTCTAAGCAGATTGCTCTTTTAACAGGAACAAAGTAATACGATGTGTAAAATCACCACTTCACTTAGGAACACTGAACAGCCAGAGGAGACTGATTTTGCTCGATCTGGAGCAGATTGACGTTCTGTCAGGCCAAAAAAACAGCTCCCAGCAGAACACGGAATCCCATAGGGAGCACGTTGCCAGTTAGTAAGACTTTTGCTTTGTTATAGCTCATACAAATATACACCTTGGAAACATGCCCTTGGAAACAGGCCCTTTGGCCCCTCTCGTTCTTGCCAAGTTGGCATTTGTGCGAGCTCCGTCATAGGGAGAACGTACAAAATCGGCATAAAGCAACCGTAGTCAGGATCTAACTCTCCCACTGCGCCACTGTGCCGCCCCTTTGCCTCTGGTTATAGTGAGATGCAAACTCCACACAGGTACATCAGGTGGTCAAGATTTAACTCAGAACACTTGAGCTATGATGCAGCAGGACCACCTGCTGCACCACGACACTGCTCCTATTCTTTGGTTCCTAACGCAAGTTTTGGATGTTCTTTGATACTGAATTGTGAAACCAAGGAAATATTAGTGTTTTAAGCCCTCTCTTTGCTCTCTTAACTCCCCTTTTAACTTCTCCCCTTTTCTGGATTCTTAGCTCTGTAATATTGAATTCTGTCTATGATGTATGACCACTTTCATTTGCCCTACCTTATTCTCAATGCAGTTTTAGCATCCAAAGAATGGATATTCCACCATTTTTCTTTATGTGAATATATTTTCTTTGAATCACTTGAACTTTATCTTATCTGTCTCCCACTGCCCTTTCTCCCTAGTGGTTGCAATGAAACATTGGAAACCATGAAGAATCCACTCGAAATATTAAATCAAAGATGTACTTTATCTTTCCTCACAATGAGAGGCCTGTGTTGCATTATTTCATGGTGTCATGTTGTAATGGCAATTTCAAACTTTTCCAATGTCCAACTTTCCATTGCCATTACTACACAGGCAGCTAGGAGTGAAATTACGCAGAAAATAATGACCCCCCAGTCTTTATTTCCAGTTGATTCTTTGATTGATTCTTTACTGAAGTAATTGTACAAACAAAGAGATGATTTATTCCAGGTATTGCTTATTCTCATACAAGCTGTAACTTTCCGTTCTCTCATGTAAGAACTGTGTCTTCTCTCTTCCTAGCCTGGTCTGATCTGGTCACTTCCTGTGACTACACTACATGTAATATCCTACAAAGCATAAAGAGCCTGCCCCCAAGTGTTCAAAATAATTGAAATATCCAGACAAAATAATATAATATGCAAACAATACCTAACCTAAACCAAAATGGCTCTGACACATGTAATAAATATCCTGTGTGTCCATTGAGATTATGGACTGTTGTTAACTGTCACCTCATGACCCCATGAACTAATTAGACTCTGGGTAGGCGAATGTGAGGAAATGCATACTAGTCCTGAAATGTGGACCACAATGAGGTGGTGTGATCTTTAATCTTTCACAGCCCATTTCACAAGTACTTGAAGATCTAAAGCCAAGGTCATCTGAAATTCACCCGCCAGGCTATAGTATGCAGATAAACTTATGTCAGAGATCAAAACCATTGGTGACTAATCCAATGCATCATCACAGCCATTGTTCAATTAAGGAAAAGACTGAAGATCAAGACCTCAGATCTGGCATAGACTCAGTGATCTCTGCCCTTCTCTGTGTTTCTGAGACCAGGACAATATACAACAGGCTTCTGAAGGAAAACATAGAAAATAGGTGCAGGAGTTGGCCATTCGGTCCTTCGAGCCTGTACTGCCATTCAATATGATCATGGCTGATCATTCAACTCAGTATCCTGTACCTGCCTTCTCTCCATACTCCCTGATCCCTTTAGCCACAAGGGCCATATCTAACTCCCTCTTAAATATAGCGAACAAACTGGCCTCAACTACCTTCTGTGGCAGAGAATTCCACTGATTCACCACTCTCTTTGTGAAAAATGATTTTCTCATCTCGGTCCTAAAAGACTTCATCCTTATCCTTAGACTGTGACCCCTTGTTCTGGACTTCCCCAACATCGGGAACAATCTTCCTGCATCTAGTCTGTCCAACCCCTTAAGAATTTTGTAAGTCTCTATGAGATCCCCCCTCAATCTTCTAAATTCCAGTGAGTACAAGCCAAGTCTATCCAGTCTTTCTTCATATGGAAGTCGTGCCATCCCAGGAATCAGTCTGGTGAACCTTCTCTGTACTCCCTCTATGGCAAGAATGTCTTTCCTCAGATTAGGAGACCAAAACTGTACGCAATACTCCAGGTGTGGCCTCACCAAGACCCTGTACAACTGCAGTAGAACCTCCCTGCTCTTGTACTCAAATCCTTTTGCTCTGAATGCCAAACATACCATTCGCTTTCTTCACAGCCTGCTGCACCTGCATGCCTACTTTCAATGACTAGTGTACCATGACACCCAGGTCTCGTTGCATCTCCCCTTTTCCTAATCGGTCACCATTCAAATAATAGTCTACTTTCCTGTTTTGCCACAAAATTGGAATACCTCACATTTATCCGCATTATACTGCGTCTGCCATGCATTTGCCCACTCACCCATCCTATCCAAGTCACCTTGCAGCCTCCTAGCATCCTCCTCACAGCTAACACTGCCCCCAGCTTCGTGTCATCCGCAACTTCGAGATGTTGCATTTAATTCCCTCGTCCAAATCATTAATATAGATTGTAAATAGCTGGGGTCCCAGCACTGAGCCTTGCGGCACCCCACTAGTCACTGTCTGCCATCCTGAAAAGGACCCGTTCACTCCTACTCTTTGCTTCCTGTTTGCCAGCCAGTTCTCTATCCACATCAATACTGAACCCCCAATACCATGTGCTTTAAGTTTGTATGCTAATCTCTTATGTGGGACCTTGTCGAAAGCCTTCTGAAAGTCCAGATATAACACATGCACAGGTTCTCCCTTATCCACTCTACTAGTTAAATCCTCAAAAAATTCAATAAGATTCGTCAGACATGATTTACCTTTCGTAAGTCCATGCTGACTTTGTCCAATTGATTTCACCACTTTCCAAATGCGCTGCTATCCCATCTTTAATAACTGACTCTAGCAGTTTCCCCACTACCGATGTTAGACTAACTGGTCTGTAATTCCCCGTGTACGGATGTCTCCCCCTTCCCCTGAAAGATCAGAAGAAACAGGAGGCCGCGAAACAGCTGGGGAACCAGAGAAGGGCGGTGGGTTGGGAGAAACAGGAGAGTCAGAACCACGACCGGCAACAGGTGACCCGCGCAGAGGGGAACAGGGCGCGCGAGTTGGGGACCGAGGCATGCAGGGGACACAAACTGGGACGGCAGCCGGCTGTTTGGTATGAGAGTGGCGGGGCGTAGGGACCCGGAGGCTGCGGCTTCGGCTCATTCACGGCAAGCAGGTGTTGACGGCTTCTTCGGTAAATGGTTCCCTCAAAGTCAACCAGGTACGAACGAGGTGAATCGGCCAACCCAACTACGGTAGCCAGACAGGAGTAACCACTGGCGGTCTGCGGCCGAACAACCTGTCCAGGCAACAGGGGATCGAGTGGTCTGCACGACCGATCGTGGGTACGCCATTGGCTGTCATGTTTCTCTTGAATGCGCCTCTGCACGGAGGCGGGCTCCAGCACCCGAGGTTTCAGCTGGTGCTGGGCAATCGGGATAGTAGGTCTGGTTGTTCTGGACATCAGACGCTGAGCAGGGAACCCAATGACCGGATCCCTGGAAACGTTCCTGAGGTTCAGGAGATCCAAATACAAATCAGAGTTAGACAGTCTCGCCTGTTCCATCAGAAGCTTGGCGCTACGGACAGCCCGCTCAGCAAGGCCAATAAACTGCCTTCCATTGTCAGTCTGCAACTGGACAGGAGACTCAAAACTGGAGAAGTGTTTCCGCAGCTTACGGATTACCATCTCCGACGTGAGGGATGTCAGCAAATCCACCTCGAACCAGTTGGAGTACGAGTCGACCAGGACAAGGTAGTGGTTACCACGCCACCCGAAAATTTCGGCAGCCGGCGAGGACAAGGCCAAGGCAGGGGCGGGCTGTTGCAGCAGGGGCTGTCGCTGCTGGTGTGGTGCAAGACTGTTGCACGTGGAGCAGGCAGAAACGCGGTCCCGGATATACTTGGCCATTCCAGGCCAGTAGAATTGGCATTGAGCGTGGACGAGTGTTGCATCGACCCCGGGATGTCCGCTATGGGCTGCGCAGTAGTACGAATCAAACAGGGAAGACGGGACTACAACTTTATGTCCCTTGACGATAACGCTATTCTGTAGCACCAGTTCGTCGCAGACCAGGATGAAAGACTGTGTTTCAGTCGGCGCGCTGGAGCGCTTTGTTGGCCACCCTGCTTTAATCACAGAGGCAAGCCGCTGCAAAACTGGATCGGCAGCGGTGTGCTCGGCCAGAAGCTGTAAGCTGTAACAAGTTTTTCACACAGAGAGTGGTGAATCTGTGGAATTCTCTGCCACAGAAGGTAGTTGAGGCCAGTTCGTTGGCCATTTTTAAGAGGGAGTTGGTTGTGGCCCTTGTGGCTGAAGGGACCAGGGAGTATGGAGAGAAGGCAGGTATGGGATACTGAGTTGGATGATCAGCATGATCATATTGAATGGCAGTGCAGGCTCGAAGGGCCGAATGGCCTGCTCCTACACCTAATTTCTATGTTTCTCTGTTTCTATGTAACTGCTTGGTGGGAATAAAGTCAATGCCCTGTACGAGCAAGTCTTCTGTTTCGTAGGGGTGGCTGGCACAGGAAGTCTGTGGGGCGCGGGATAGGGTGTCCATAATGTGCATATCGGTGCCCTTCTTGTAGACGATATTGAAGTCGAAACGCTGGAGCTGCAGCATCATACGCTGCAGCCTGGCAGGGGCAGCATGAATCGGTTTGTTCAGAATTGTCACCAGTGGCTGGTGGTCGGTTTCGACCGTGAATTTGCTGCCAAACAGGAAGTCTCTGAACTTGGAGCAGGCGAACACCACCGCGAGCAGCTCCTTCTCGATCTGAGCATACCGCTGCTCGGTGTCCGTCATGGTGCGGGAGGCATAGGAGACAGGATGTAACGATCCATCGACAGACTTAGGCAGGCCGCGACTAGATCAAACTTGGAAGCGTCGCAGGTGACGGTGATGGGGCGACTCACATTGAAGTACATCAAAGTCGTTGTGGTAATCAATCTGGACTTGAGACAGTCAAAGGCCTACTGGTGCTATGGGAGCCAGGCCCAAGCGATATCCTTTTTTGTCAGCTGCCTCAGGGGTGCACTCAGCTCACTGAGATTTGGTATGAACTTCCCAAGGTAATTCACCATGCCCAGGAAACGTTGCAGGCCAGGCACGTCGGTGGGGGCTACCATCTCGGAGATGGCAGCAGCCTTCAAGGGATCGGGTTTTAGTCCGTTAGAGGTGAAAACATGTCCAACATACGTGACTTCTGAGACTCAAAACCGGCACTTCTTGGGGTTCAGTTTCAGGTTGGCCTGTCGCGCCCGATCCAGGACGCGGCGGAGGTTCAGGTCGTGCTCGGCAATGTCCTTCCCATAGACCAGGATATCGTCCACGATGATGGCACATGGCAGGTCTGAGAACACCTGCTCCATCGTTCGCTGGAACACTTCGCTAGCGGAATTGATGCCGAATGGCATTCGCAGGAACGTGAATCTGCCAAACGGTGTGGCGAAGGTCGTCAGGTCAGAGGACGCTTTGTCCAATGGGATCTGCCAAAACGAGTTCTTAGCGTCTAGGACCGAAAAGACAGTGGCCTGCTCGACCCGAGCCGCCACGTCCTCAACAGACCTCATAGGGTAGTGGGGTCGCCTGATGGCAAGGTTTAAGTCCTTCGGGTTGATGCACACGCATATCTCATTCTTGTCTTTCTTTAGCGTGGCAACCATGGTGGAGACCCACTCGGTGGGCTTGCTGACCACTTCCAGCACCCCCATTTCGACCATGTTGTTGAGCATCACCTCGACCTTGTCTTCCTTGGCGTGAGACACTCTGTGAGGTGCGCGAACCACGGGCGTCACTTTTGGGTCAATGGAAATATGGTAAGTCAGTGGTAACTTTCCCAGGTCATCGTTGAACAAGTCCGGGTATTATGCTACTGGGTCAAACGACATTTGCACTTTGTGGACCGTGTGGTCGAAGGACACCAGGACAAGGTCCTGGCACGCACGGTTGCCCAGCAGAGTCACACAGTCAGAATTCAAGACGTAAAAAACGTCTTTTCACGTGGCCTTTTGCAGCACACAAGTTAAAGTGGCCCTCCCCACCGGCCTGAGAATCTCTCCTCCATAGGCATGCAGAATAGAATGGTCAGCAATCAAGGGCTCGTTATTCCTTATCTTGTTGAAAGAGGTTTATTCACTCTCGCTCAGTATCTAACTTAGTAAGGAAGGTCAAACCATTGACAGTTATAGATACGGTAGGATCGGAATGCTGGCCAGGTGCGTGGAGGAGTGTAAACATGCTCGACTCCTCTGGAGAACTAATTGGATCCGCATCGTAGGATTCTGCTATGGAGGGCTGTGAGCCGTAACAGCCATCAGATTGTGACAGCCTGTTTAGATTAGGTTGGAAGCCTGTACAGCTTTCCACGGGCTCGACAGGCTGCAGAGAAATGGTTTTAGCTTTTTACAAAAATTGCAGGCCTTACCATAGGCGGGGCACGACGACAGTCTGTGGTGCATGTAGTTACAATTTGGGCACTTCTTGGCGGGCATTTCGCCAGGACTTGGGTTGGCACGCGGCAGAAAAGCAGTGTTTCCCATCCGAGGCTGTGGTCTCTTAAACCCAGCCAGGTTGATAGATTTTAGTGCCCGAATCACGGTGGTCATCTGGCAATTCAACGACCTCAGACATTCTGCAGGCATGCATAGCTTTGACTAACGTTAGATCAGAATCCCTTAGAAGCTCAGAACGCAACTTCTGGTCACGCATGCCAGTTACTAAAATGTCTCTAGTGAGCTGGTCTGTCATGTTTCTGAAACGGCACCGCTGGGCGAGATAACGCAAATCAGCAATAAAACATTCAACAGGTTCATCCGGCAATTGTTTCCTTGTAAAAAACTGTGCTCTCTCTAGAATGCGGTTCGAGGACAGGTCACAAATCTCCCTGAACTTACGTAGCAGGCAAGTGGGGTCACTGTCTGATTCTGCAGGAGTAGTCACCACATTATTCTCGTCCAGGACCGCTGGAGCGTAGGTGAAGGTTCTGGCTCTCTTCATGGCATCAGGTCCGACAAGGTTGAGGAGGAGGGAGGCTTTAATGGAGTCAGGTTTGGCGCGGTGCACAACGTTGACAAAGTGGGTGAAATCAAATTCAAACGTGGCCCAGCGCTCAGAGATAATAGCATCAAAGACAAGCTGCGCGGGCTTTCTGCAAGAAGACGCCATGGCCAGAGAGATTAAACACAAGGAGGCACAAAATCAAAAGAAAGAAATAAAACCCGATAGACAGGAGACGCAGGTATCTTCCAGCTTCGACACCATGTAAATAAGCAATTCACATACTTTTGAAGTTTATAGCATCCTTTAATGATAGCACAGGGTATAACACACGACAGCAAGCACTGGTTACATTCTTCTACTGAACTATACCCAGGGAGGGGAAAAGCGTTATGAATGATGTTAACGAAGGCGGGGTTATAGGTACTGAGGTAGCTATATTCTTGGTTGCATGCATAAACCATCTACAACCACTTTCTGGCTAACCTGGATTTCACTCAGTTCCTCCATCTCATTTGACCCGCGATCCCCTGCTATTTCCGGCAAATTATTTATGTCTTCCTTGGTGAAGACAAAACCAAAGTAGTTATTCAATTGGTCTGCCTTGTCCTTGTTCCCCATGATCAATTCACCTGTTTCTGACTGCAAGGAACCTACATTTGTTTTAACTGTAGAGAAGGTACACAGACACCTTAAGGTCTTCACTACTTTATTAATCATACATCATATAACCCAAGCTGTACGTGGTCTGTCACGATCACCAGAGAGATAATGCTACAAGGCTGCAGGTTGACTGATAGGTTGGAGTACTTGAAGATCTAAAGCCAAGGTTATCTGAAATTCACCCGCCAGGCTATAGTATGCAGATAAACTTATGTCAGAGATCAAAACCATTGGTGACTAATCCAATGCATCATCACAGCCATTGTTCAATTAAGGAAAAGACTGAAGATCAATACCTCAGATCTGGCATAGACTCAGTGATCTCTGCCCTTCTCTGTGTTTCTGAGCCCAGGACAATATACAACAGGCTTCTGGAAAACATAGAAAATAGGTGCAGGAGTAGGCCATTCGGTCCTTCGAGCCTGTACTGCCATTCAATATGATCATGGCTGATCATTCAACTCAGTATCCTGTACCTGCCTTCTCTCCATACTCCCTGATCCCTTTAGCCACAAGGGCCACATCTAACTCCCTCTTAAATTTAGCCAACAAACTGGCCTCAACTACCTTCTGTGGCAGTGAATCCACCACTCTCTTTGTGAAAAATGATTTTCTCATCTCGGTCCTAAAAGACTTCATCCTTATCCTTAGACTGTGACCCCTTGTTCTGGACTTCCCCAACATCGGGAACAATCTTCCTGCAACTAGTCTGTCCAACCCCTTAAGAATTTTGTAAGTCTCTATGAGATCCCCCCTCAATCTTCTAAATTCCAGTGAGTACAAGCCAAGTCTATCCAGTCTTTCTTCATATGGAAGTCCGTGCCATCCAGGAATCAGTCTGGTGAACCTTCTCTGTACTCCCTCTATGGCAAGAATGTCTTTCCTCAGATTAGGAGACCAAAACTGTACGCAATACTCCAGGTGTGGCCTCACCAAGACCCTGTACAACTGCAGTAGAACCGCCCTGCTCTTGTACTCAAATCCTTTTGCTATGAATGCCAACATACCATTCGCTTTCTTCACAGCCTGCTGCACCTGCATGCCTACTTTCAATGACTAGTGTACCATGACACCCAGGTCTCGTTGCATCTCCCCTTTTCCTAATCGGTCACCATTCAAATAATAGTCTACTTTCCTGTTTTTGCCACAAAATTGGATAACCTCACATTTATCCACATCATACTGCGTCTGCCATGCATTTGCCCACTCACCCATCCTATCCAAGTCACCTTGCAGCCTCCTAGCATCCTCCTCACAGCTAACACTGCCCCCCAGCTTCGTGTCATCCGCAAACTTCGAGATGTTGCATTTAATTCCCTCGTCCAAATCATTAATATAGATTGTAAATAGCTGGGGTCCCAGCACTGAGCCTTGCGGCACCCCACTAGTCACTGTCTGCCATCCTGAAAAGGACCCGTTCACTCCTACTCTTTGCTTCCTGTCTGCCAGCCAGTTCTCTATCCACATCAATACTGAACCCCCAATACCATGTGCTTTAAGTTTGTATGCTAATCTCTTATGTGGGACCAGATATAACACATGCACAGGTTCTCCCTTATCCACTCTACTAGTTAAATCCTCAAAAAATTCAATAAGATTCGTCAGACATGATTTACCTTTCGTAAATCCATGCTGACTTTGTCCAATGATTTCACCACTTTCCAAATGCGCTGCTATCCCATCTTTAATAACTGACTCTAGCAGTTTCCCCACTACCGATGTTAGACTAACTGGTCTGTAATTCCCCATTTTCTCTCTCCCTCCCTTTTTAAAAAGTGGGGTTACATTAGCTACCCTCCAATCCTCAGGAACTACTCCAGAATCTAAAGAGTTTTGTAACATTATCACTAAGGCATCCACTATTTCTGGGGCTACTTTCTTCAGTACCCTGGCATGCAGCCTATCTGGCTCTGGGGATTTATCAGCCTTTAATCCATTCAATTTACCTAACACCACTGTAAATAAGCAATTCACATACTCTTGAAGTGTATAGCATCCTTTAATGATAGCACAAGGTATAACACACGTCAGCAAGCACTGGTTACATTCTTATACTGAACTATACCCAGGGAGGGGAAAGCGTTACGATTGATGTTAACTAAGGCGGGTTATAGTATTAAACTGAGGTAGCTATATTATTGGTTGCATGCATAAACCATCTACATCCTTCCCCTTAGAAAATCAAAACAGCTTAGAAGTCCTGACAACAGAATTAAACTAAATCGCCATAACGAACAGGTGGCTTACTAATCCGGCCCGAACGTGTACGGATGTCTCCCCCTTCCCCTGAAAGATCAGAAGAAACAGGAGGCCGCGAAACAGCTGGGGAACCAGAGAAGGGCGGTGGGTTGGGAGAAGCAGGAGAGTCAGAACCACGACCGGCAACAGGTGACCCGCGCAGAGGGGAACAGGGCGCGCGAGTTGGGGACCGAGGCATGCAGGGGACACAAACTGGGACGGCAGCCGGCTGTTGGTATGAGAGTGGCGGGGCGTAGGGACCCGGAGGCTGCGGCTTCGGCTCATTCACGGCAAGCAGGTGTTGACGGCTTCTTCGGTAAATGGTTCCCTCAAAGTTGACCAGGTACGAACGAGGTGAATCGGCCACCCCAACTACGGTAGCCAGACGGGAGTAACCACTGGCGGTCTGCGGCCGAACAACCTGTCCAGGCAACAGGGGATCGAGTGGTCTGCACGACCGATCGTGGGTACGCCATTGGCTGTCATGTTTCTCTTGAATGCGCCTCTGCACGGAGGCAGGCTCCAGCACCCTAGGTTGCAGCTGGCGCTGAGCAATCGGGATAGTAGGTCTGGTTGTTCTGGACATCAGACGCTGAGCAGGGAACCCAATGACCGGATCCCTGGAAACGTTCCTGAGGTTCAGGAGATCCAAATACAAATCAGAGTTAGACAGTCTCGCCTGTTTCATCTGAAGCTTGGCGCTACGGACAGCCCGCTCAGCAAGGCCGTTGCTCTGTGGGTACTCTGGGCTGCTGGTCAGATGCACGAAATTCCACTTGTCGGCAAAACCTTTGAACTCTCGGTTGGTAAACTGCCTTCCATTGACAGTCTGCAACTGGACAGGAGACCCAAAAGTGGAGAAGTGTTTCCGCAGCTTACGGATTACCATCTCCGACGTGAGGGATGTCAGCAAATCCACCTCGAACCAGTTGGAGTACGAGTCGACCAGGACAAGGTAGTGGTTACCACGCCACCCGAAAATTTCGGCAGCCGGCGAGGACCAGGCCAAGGCAGGGGTGGGCTGTTGCAGCAGGGGCTGTCGCTGCTGGTGTGGAGCAAGACTGTTGCACGTGGAGCAGGCAGAAACTCGGTCCCGGATATACTTGGCCATTCCAGGCCAGTAGAATTGGCATTAAGCATGGGCGAGTGTCGCATCGACCCCGGGATGTCCGCTATGGGCTGCGCAGTAGTACGAATCAAACAGGGAAGACGGGACTACAACTTTATGTCCCTTGACGATAACGCTATTCTGTAGCACCAGTTCGTCGCAGACCAGGATGAAAGACTGTGTTTCAGTCGGCGCGCTGGAGCGCTTTGTTGGCCACCCTGCTTTAATCACAGAGGCAAGCCGCTGCAAAACTGGATCGGCAGCGGTGTGCTCGGCCAGAAGCTGTAAGCTGTAACAAGTTTTTCACACGGAGAGTGGTGAATCTGTGGAATTCTCTGCCACAGAAGGTAGTTGAGGCCAGTTCGTTGGCCATTTTTAAGAGGGAGTTGGATGTGGCCCTTGTGGCTGAAGGGATCAGGGAGTATGGAGAGAAGGCAGGTACAGGATATTGAGTTGGATGATCAGCCATGATCATATTGAATGGCAGTGCAGGCTCGAAGGGCCGAATGGCCTGCTCCTACACCTAATTTCTATGTTTCTCTGTTTCTATGTAACTGCTTGGTGGGAATAAAGTCAACGCCCAGTACGAGCAAGTCTTCTGTTTCGTAGGGGTGGCTGGCACAGGAAGTCCGTGGGGCGCGGGATAGGGTGTCCGCAATGTGCATCTCGGTGCTCTTCTTGTAGACGATATTGAAGTCGAAACGCTGGAGCTGCAGCATCATACGCTGCAGCCTGGCAGGGGCAGCATGAATCGGCTTGTTCAGGATTGTCACCAGTGGCTGGTGGTCGGTTTCGACCGTGAATTTGCTACCAAACAGGAAGTCTCTGAACTTGGAGCAGGCGCACACCACCGCGAGCAGCTCCTTCTCGATCTGAGCATACCGCTGCTCGGTGTCCGTCATGGTGCGCGAGGCATAGGAGACAGGATGTAACGATCCATCGACAGACTTAGGCAGGCCGCGACTAGATCAAACTTGGAAGTGTCGCAGGTGACGGTGATGGGGCGACTCACATTGAAGAACATCAAAGTCGTTGTGGTAATCAATCTGGACTTGAGACAGTCAAAGGCCTACTGGTGCTATGGGAGCCAGGCCCAAGCGATATCCTTTTTTGTCAGCTGCCTCAGGGGTGCACTCAGCTCACTGAGATTTGGTATGAACTTCCCAAGGTAATTCACCATGCCCAGGAAACGTTGCAGGCCAGGCACGTCGGTGGGGGCTACCATCTCGGAGATGGCAGCAGCCTTCAAGGGATCGGGTTTTAGTCCGTTAGAGGTGAAAACATGTCCAACATACGTGACTTCTGAGACTCAAAACCGGCACTTCTTGGGATTCAGCTTCAGGTTTGCCTGTCGCGCCCGATCCAGGACGCGGCGGAGGTTCAGGTCGTGCTCGGCAATGTCCTTCCCATAAACCAGGATATCATCCACGATGATGGCACATGGCAGGTCCGAGAATATCTGCTCCATCGTTCGCTGGAACACCTCGCTAGCGGAATTGATGCCGAATGGCATTCGCAGAAACTTGAATCTGCCAAACGGTGTGGCGAAGGTCGTCAGGTCAGAGGACGCTTTGTCCAATGGGATCTGCCAAAACGAGTTCTTAGCGTCTAGGACCGAAAAGACAGTGGCCTGCTCGACCCGAGCCGCCACATCCTCAACAGACCTCATAGGGTAGTGGGGTCGCCTGATGGCAAGGTTTAAGTCCTTCGGGTTGATGCACACACGTATTTCATTCTTGTCTTTCTTTAGCGTGGCAACCATGGTGGAGACCCACTCGGTGGGCTTGCTGACCACTTCCAGCACCCCCATTTCGACCATGTTGTTGAGCATCACCTCGACCTTGTCTTCCTTGGCGTGAGACACTCTGTGAGGTGCGCGAACCACGGGCGTCACTTTTGGGTCAATGGAAATATGGTAAGTCAGTGGTAACTTTCCCAGGTCATCGTTGAACAAGTCCGGGTATTATGCTACTGGGTCAAACGACATTTGCACTTTGTGGACCGTGTGGTCGAAGGACACCAGGACAAGGTCCTGGCACGCACGGTTGCCCAGCAGAGTCACACAGTCAGAATTCAAGACGTAAAAAACGTCTTTTCACGTGGCCTTTTGCAGCACACAAGTTAAAGTGGCCCTCCCCACCGGTCTGAGAATCTCTCCTCCATAGGCATGCAGAATAGAATGGTCAGCAATCAAGGGCTCGTTATTCCTTATCTTGTTGAAGAGGTTTATTGACAAAACATGCACTCTCGCTCCAGTATCTAACTTAGTAAGGAAGGTCAAACCATTGACAGTTATAGATACGGTAGGATCGGAATGCTGGCCAGGTGCGTGGAGGAGTGTAAACATGCTCGACTCCTCTGGAGAACTAATTGGATCCGCATCGTAGGATTCTGCTATGGAGGGCTGTGAGCCGTACCAGCCATCAGATTGTGACAGCCTGTTTAGATTAGGTCTGGAAGCCTGTACAGCTTTCCCACGGGCTCGACAGGCTGCAGAGAAATGGTTTAGCTTTTTACAAAAATTGCAGGCCTTACCATAGACGGGGCACGACGACAGTCTGTGGTGCATGTAGTTACAATTTGGGCACTTCTTGGCGGGCATTTTGCCAGGACCTGGGTTGGCACGCGGCAGAAAAGCAGTGTTTCCCATCCGAGGCTGTGGTCTCTTAAACCCAGCCAGGTTGATAGATTTTAGTGCCCGAATCACGGTGGTCATCTGGCAATTCAGCGACCTCAGACATTCTGCAGGCATGCATAGGTTTGACTAACGTTAGATCAGAATCCCTTAGAAGGTCAGAACGCAACTTCTGGTCACGCGTGCCAGTTACTAAAATGTCTCTAGTGAGCTGGTCTGTCATGTTTCTGAAACGGCACCGCTGGGCGAGATAACGCAAATCAGCAATAAAACATTCAACAGGTTCATCCGGCAACTGTTTCCTTGTAAAAAACCGTGCTCTCTCTAGAATGCGGTTCGAGGACAGGTCACAAATCTCCCTGAACTTACGTAGCAGGCAAGTGGGGTCACTGTCTGATTCTGCAGGAGTAGTCACCACATTATTCTCGTCCAGGACCGCTGGAGCGTAGGTGAAGGTTCTGGCTCTCCTCATGGCATCAGGTCCGACAAGGTTGAGGAGGAGGGAGGTTTTAACGGAGTCAGGTTTGGCGCGGTGCACAACGTTGACAAAGTGGGTGAAATCAAATTCAAACGTGGCCCAGCGCTCAGAGATAATAGCATCAAAGACAAGCTGCGCGGGCTTTCTGCAAGAAGACGCCATGGCCAGAGAGATTAAACACAAGGAGGCACAAAATCAAAAGAAAGAAATAAAACCCGATAGACAGGAGACGCAGGTATCTTCCAGCTTCGACACCATGTAAATAAGCAATTCACATACTTTTGAAGTTTATAGCATCCTTTAATGATAGCACAGGGTATAACACACGACAGCAAGCACTGGTTACATTCTTCTACGGAACTATACCCAGGGAGGGGAAAGCGTTATGAATGATGTTAACTAAGGCGGGGTTATAGGTACTGAGGTAGCTATATTCTTGGTTGCATGCATAAACCATCTACAACCACTTTCTGGCTAACCTGGATTTCACTCAGTTCCTCCATCTCATTTGACCCGCGATCCCGTGCTATTTCCGGCAAATTATTTATGTCTTCCTTGGTGAAGACAAATCCAAAGTAGTTATTCAATTGGTCTGCCTTGTCCTTGTTCCCCATGATCAATTCACCTGTTTCTGACTGCAAGGAACCTACATTTGTTTTAACTGTAGAGAAGGTACACAGACACCTTAAGGTCTTCACTACTTTATTAATCATACATCATATAACCCTAGCTGTACGTGGTCTGTCACGATCACCAGAGAGATAATGCTACGAGGCTGCAGGTTGACTGATAGGTTGGGTGAGAGGGCAGATGCATGGCAGTTGCAGTATAATGTGAATACATGTGAGGTTATCCACCTTGGTGGCAAGAAAAGGAAGGCAGATTATTATCTGACTCTTACTGTCTCCGACTACATTGTATCTCTTTCCCACCCACTCTCCTATCATCAGTCTGAAGAAGGGTCTCGACCCAAAACATCACCCATTCCTTCTCTCCAGAGATACTGCCAGTCCCCACTGAGTTACTCCCGCATTCTGTGTCTACCTTCGATTTAAACCAGCATCTGCAGTTCTTTCCTGCACATTATCTGAATGGTGTCAGATTTGGAAAAGGGGAGGTGCAACGAGATCTGGGTTTGCTTGTACATCAGTCACTGAAAGTAAGTATGCAGGCACAGCAGGCAGTGAAGAAAGCTAATGGCATGTTGGCCTTCATTGCGAGAGGATTTGAGTTTAGGAGCAAGGAGGTCCTATTGCAGTTGTACAGGGCCTTGGAGAGATCGCATCTGGAGTATTGTGTGCACATTTGGGCTCCTAATTTGAGGAAGGACATTATTGCGATTGAGGGAGTGCAGCTTAAGTTTACCAGGTTAATTCCCGGGATGGTGGGACTGACATATGATGAAAGAATGTGTTGACTGGGCTTGTATTCACAGAAGAATGAGAGGAGATCTTATAGAAACATATACAATTCTTAAAGATGCTTGAAAAATGTTTCCAATTTGGAGGAGTACAGAACCAGGGGTTACAGTTTAAGAATAAAGGGTAGACAATTTAGGACTGGGATGAGGAAACAAAGAAACATACAAAACAGGTGCAGAAGTAGGCCATTCGGCCCTTCAAGCCAGCATGCCATTCAATAAGATCATGGCTGATCATCCAAAATCAGTACCCCGTTCTGGCTTTTCCCCACATCCCTTGATTCCCTTAGCCCTAAGAGCTAAATCTAACTCTCTCGAAAGAGAGGGAGATAGACAGGGAGTTGTGAATCTGGGGAATTCTCTGCCACAGAAGGCAGTGGAGGCCAATTCACTAGGTGTTTTCAAGAGAGAGTTAGGTTTAGCTCTTAGGGCTAAAGGAATCAGGGGATATGGGGAAAAAGCAGGAACAGGGTACTGATTTTAGATGATCAGCCGTGATCATATTGAATGGCGGTGCTGGCTCGAAGGGCCGAATGGTTTACACCTGCACCTATTTTCGATACTTCCATAATAGAGAGGACACTGCAGCCTAATCAAACAAATCCTAAACGAGTTAATCTGATAACAGGTCGATTCATTTTCTAGTCATCTCCCCAGACAGAAACACATCCTGTTCTCTTCCATACAGTTGCTGCTTAAGAGGTTACAATATCTGAGATCCAAAATTAGGTGACCCATTCTTAAGACTTACACCTCATGCATCTTATCCACCAGAATTGCTCATGTGTTTCAGCTGTGACACTCAGACTAGAAATGTCTGTATATTAGCAGAAATGCCTTTTGATTTGTTTTCTCGTCAGCTAAATTGGAACTCAGTGTGCCCAGTGGCACTTGGAAGGATGTTGATACAGAGAATGACACATAGGGCAGGGGTGGTAGGGAGCTGTATTAGTTTCCCAAAGCCACATCTACGATTACCATCTGACCTGCTGGGAGCTTCCAACATTTTCTATTTCAGGCTTCCAGTATCTGCAGTTAATTGATTTTCATCGTTCCTTCCGAATAGTTTGAAAACTATATCCACTGCAGGATTTGGACATTTTGGGTTTTACATTTCAAGCTGGCATTAACTCGAACCATTATTTGACTAATGTTGTCGGCAACGAGTTGAAGTGGGACTTCGCTGTTTATCTATGAATGTTGCAGCAGCTGATTAATTAGCACAATTAATTGAAATGGTAAAGGATCCTGATGACAATAACATATTCATCTGAGGTAATGCATATTCCTCAATTGAAGGTGCCAGTAAGCTCAGGTGTTGTGGGCCAAACATGATGTGGTCCTATAATAATTAAAAAAAGTGACACATCAGTCACAAGGCCTGGAGTTCTTTTGGGGTACCATTTATTTGGACACATGCATTCATCAGGAACTTTACTGGCATTAGACTAATATGATAAAACATTTATGACTGGAATCTCCCAGCTGTTCTGTGCAGCCTTACTTTACAGTCTTGAAACATTTGTCCTCAAACAATAATGCAGTATTCCATTTCATTTGGCACGAGACGTGTGCTGTAGTTGAAGGAAGTAGTTGCCTTGGCACAGTAACATTTCAATACTGTCTCTTGCCGTTGAGATTAAACGGGTGGAGTATAATGGGCAGCAATTAGTTTCACATTGGTGTAACAACTGGGGCAATTAAAGCAAGTCTGATTCCACCATCTCGGGGTGCCTTCCCTTTTACCCTACATTCACTGATCAGCTGTTCCTGATGCTGAACTGCCATCTCTCCCTCAGACTAATCTTATCCCACGCACAGCTTTTCTCGCTTCTCATCTTGGTTTAATCCCTTGGGCTGAGCATTGCTGGCTTTCCCAGACTTCTAGTGATGATAGACTTCTCATGTGATGCTGCACTGTCAGTTCTCCTCTTACCATTGTTGCTCATTGTGATAATGTGTGAAGCCTTGTTTGGAATGTAATATGTTTGTTAACATTCTGGACAGTGAAATCTCTTTCTGGGTAGCCCAATGGTATTCTCTATTAGGTTCCGAGCAGTGTTGTGGTTTTCACTATGTTGGCATTGGGCAAGGAAGGAGGGAATAGCCCTTAACCCCCAATTTCCATCTATCAGCGCAGTGATGGACCTGAAAGATGTCAGGAAAAGCAGATTCCTTCAGGATGAAGTCCTGAAAACATGTCCTTGCCATTGAGAAAAAAAATCTCTCTTTTTCCCTCTCCCCCCTCTCTCCCCCTCTCTCCCCCCCTCTCTTCCCACCCCCCCTCTCTCTCCCCCCCCCTCTCTCCCCCCCCTTTCTCCCCCCTCTCCCCCACCTCTCTCTCTCTCCCCCCCTCCCCCTCTCTCTCCCCCTCTGCCCCTGTCTCTCACGTTCTCTCTCTCTTGCTCGCTCTCTCTCTCCTCTGTCTTCCTTCCCATAGTCAACCTTACCGTAAACAATAAGGGCATAAAAGCCTTTGTGAATAAAGAGCTTTGGTGCTGAGGAGGAGCATGCAGCTTTACATTAGTGCTGTCAATCCGAGTGCCAACTTTGGGAAAACCAGTAATACTGCCAAAATCCACAGATATTCATTCAGTCTCTACTTCCTGAGAAGATTACAGAGAGTCGGTATGTCAAGGAGGATTCTCTTGAACTTCTCTACAGGTGCACAGTAGCGAGCATGCTGACTGGCTGCATCATGGCTTGGTTCGGCACCTTGAATGTCCAGGAGTGGTAAAGACTGCAAAACGTTGTGACCACTGCCCAATGCATCACCGGCTCTGACCTCCCCACCATTGAAGATCCCTTTCTATTGAAGTTGCTGCCTCAAAAAGGTGGCCAACATCATCAAAGACCCACACCATCCTGGCCACACACTCATTTCACCATTGCCACCGGGAAGAAGGTACAGGAGCCTGAAAACTGTAACGACTAGGTTCAGGAACAGCTCCTTCCCTACAGTCACTACCAGACTGATTCCTGGGATGGCACACTTCCATATGAAGAAAGACTGGATAGACTTGGCTTGTACTCGCTGGAATTTAGAAGATTGAGGGGGGATCTCATAGAGACTTACAAAATTCTTAAGGGGTTGGACAGGCTAGATGCAGGAAGATTGCTCCCGATGTTGGGGAAGTCCAGGACAAGGGGTCACAGTTTAAGGATAAGGGGGAAGTCTTTTAGGACCGAGATGAGAAAATCGTTTTTCACACAGAGAGTGGTGAATCTGTGGAATTCTCTGCCACAGAAGGTAGTTGAGGCCAGTTCGTTGGCCATATTTAAGAGGGAGTTGGATGTGGCCCTTGTGGCTGAAGGGATCAGGGGGTATGGAGAGAAGGCAGGTACAGGATACTGAGTTGGATGATCAGCCATGATCATATTGAATGGCGGTGCAGGCTCGAAGGGCCGAATGGCCTGTTCCTGCACCTAATTTCTATGTTTCTATGTTTCTATGTCATCAGGCTATTAAACACAACAGCAAATAAGCTCTGAACTATAACAGACCATTATTATTATAGCGCTACATTTGTTTATTTATTGAGTATGTGTGCATGTGTATATATACCCACTGAACATTTTTTTTCCCGTTGTGTACTATGTTTACATGTTCTGTGGTGCTGCAGCAAGTAAGAAACCATAGGAGTTTCTCCAGCATATTTGTCTACCTTCGATTTTCCAGCATCTGCAGTTCCTTCTTAAGAATTTAATTGTCCTATCTGGGACCTATGGCAATAAAACACTCTTGATACAATACAATACATACAATACAATACCATTTATTGTCATTTGAAGCTCATTGAGGTTCAAACGAAATTTGGTTTCTGCAGTCATACAAACAAGGAAAAGAACCAAGACACAACACAATTGACACAAACATCCATCACAGTGAATCTCCTCCTCACTGTGATGGGAGGCAAAGTCTTATCTCTCCCCTGCACTCCCCATTCTTCTCCCGATGTGAGAGTCAAAGCCCCCGGCGGGCGATGGTAAATAAGTCCTGCGGTAATTAAGGTCGCGCCGGTGCCATGCAAGGCCCTGCTCCGAGTCTCGATGTTGGAGCCCCCGGCGGGCGCTAGTTAGGCCCTCAGTCGTTAAAGCCGCGCCGGGCGATGTAAGGCCCCGCTCCAGGTCATTTTCAACCCTGCAACTCGGGCGGGAGAAGTTGCCGTCGCGGGAGCTCCGAAAAGCGGTCTCCCAACAGGGACCCGCGAGCTCCCGGTGTTACCGTTCACCGGCCTGCAGCTGGCGCCTCTGAATCTCCGGGGTCGGGCAGCAGCAGCGCGCCACCACAGCTCCTCCCGTTCCTAACTCGGCCAGCTCCACGATGGTGAGTAGTCCGCAGGCTCCGCGACTGGAGCCCCAGGTCCGGTTGGAGGCTGCTTCACGGTGCTAGGCCCCAACGACAACGGAGACCCGACAGAGAAAAGGTCGGGTCCTCCGTACAGGGAAAAGATTTTAAACGTTTCCCCCACCCCGCCCCACACCCCCCACACATATCCAGCTAAAAAAAAACACTAACTAACTACACTCAAACGGGAGAAAAAATTTTAAAAAGACAGACGGACTGCAGAGGCCGCTGCGACGAGAGTCGCACCGCCCACCGGAACTCTAACAATCTGACCTCCTTCATGAAGGAGAAAATAGGGGGAGACCCACTTTCTGAGCTGGGTCCCCCCTAAAACTGCAACGAGCAAAAAGCATGGTATATTTCAGTGGTGGGCTGGAACAATCTGGAAGCTCGGAAGCTGAGCAAAACAATGACCTTGACATCTGTTAGTCAGACGATGTGGGCATAGGTGCATGGTGAGATATCTCATACCATGTCTCAGTGACAAAGGCCTTTGAAATCTTCAGCCTGTGGAGTCACTGCTCTCATGGAGAACATCAAGGTAGGAGTGGGTCTTCCTACATACAGTGGGGACATAGTCTTCCAATGTGAGCATTCTCAAGCTTTCTCTTTAGGTACCTATCCTCTGATGCCAGGGTTGAAGCTCCCAATTATAAAGCAGTGTAAAAAGCATGGCTGTGCAGCTCAATATAAATCTCTGTGGTCAATGGGAACAGTTTTAAACTGAGCAGTCAACCACCAGAATGCTCTGCAGTAGTCTGCAAAAGGCTGGACTTCCAGCGTGAGTGGCCCATTTAATGGCACTGGGCAAGAGCAAGCTACTTGGTCAAAGTTGACATGGATTAAGACTATCCAGCTACTATTATCTTTTGGAACCAAATCACTTTCTCCTGGCAATAGTGTTCAACATCGTTATATGAGGTTTGAAGTCAGCATGATGTCAGCATCCTGCAAAATATCATATTGGAAGATGTGGGTCAGATTTCCAAAGTGTTACAATGTGATCAGGAAAGTCATCACAATTGTGATTCATTTTAGGTAAAATCTATTTATTTTTATTTGCATTTTGTTGGTAAAAATGCACCAGATGAACAAATTTGCATCTTCACTACTAACCTTAAGAAGGTAATATTGTTTTTTGGGCCGAAGGTTGTTTCTTGCCTTCCTGGTGAATACAGTAAGGCCACTATTGCCAATTCCCTGCTCTATTTGTATTTCGCTAGATATTATAGCTGTTGGTTTAGCCTGACCTAAAATGATCCCACATGAAACTGTCAGAATTTTAGGTGAAGATGCAAACGATAGTTAATTGCCTGTGGCTTGATTTTTCATTCACTTAGGACATGATTTTGATATACACTCAGCACACTGACTGGAGAGGCAAAAAGTCATATTGCATCTGCTGAGGGACTGGAGGAATAGAAAAATACAATGAGCCGAACATGTATTCTAATTGTTTTTGCTTATTGGTGGTTGCTTGGGGCTGGTAATTGGTTTAGCTTCCAGTTCTTATTTCACTTAAGTCTTTTTTCCTTCTGTTTCATTTTGGGCATTTGCTCAACATGTGCTAAAGAGTTTAAATGCAGGATCAGAATCAATAAATTCCTGGAAAGTTGCCTATGCTGAAATATTTAGAAAGATTCAGCAGTTCTAAAAAAGCACAGAACCTGAAACATGAGACATTCAAATAGAGATTTTCAAGGAAATTAAGGAGGTATATGAGTGTCTGAAGTCAAGCTGCAGATGACTTACAGACCAAATGTTAATATTGAGATTGGTTAATATGTATAGGTTATATATTGGTTAATAGGGTGGCACAACGGCACAATGGCACAGCGGTAGAGTTGCTGCCTTACAGCGCTTTCAGTGCCAGAGACGGGGGTTCGATCCCAACTACGGGTGCTGTCTGTATGGAGTTTGTACGTTCGAATTGTGACCGCATGGGTTTTCTCCGAGATCTTCGGTTTCATCCCACGCTCCAAAGACGTACAGGTTTGCAGGTTAATTGGCTTGGTATAAATGTATCCCCAGTGTGTGTAGGATAGTGTTAATGTGTGGGGATCACTGGTCAGTGTGGACTCGGTGGGCCGAAGGGCCTGTTTCCGTGCTGTATCTCTAAACTAAACTAAACTATTGATTCTGTCCTGATTCAGATTGGAAGAATCAAGTGACCAGAATTAAGACTGTAGAATCAAGAGACCAAACTTTTGCCATCTTATATCTTTTGCTGCAAGAAGACATGCGTTCAAACCTGGACATCCAGGCAGTTATTCAATCTCCATGTGTAGGAAGGAACTGCAGATGCTGGGTTAAACCAAAGATAAACATAAAATGCTGGAGTACCTCAGCGGGTCAGACAGCATCTCTGGAGCAAAGGAATAGGTGACGTTTCGGGTCGAGACCTGAAACGTCACCTATTTATTTTCTCCAGAGATGCTGTCTGACCCGCTGAGTTACTCCAGCTTTTTGTGTCTATTTGATCTCCATCTTCTTTGAGGATAACATAACCAGCAAAGAACAAGAAAAGATCAAGCAGAAAAGGTTATTCAGCCCATCATTCCTCAACTTCCCTTTGCTAAAACAATCCAAATTAATTCCACCTCCCCTCACAGCTTTTCATTATAAACCATATAACCATATAACAATTACAGCACGGAAACAGGCCCTCTCGGCCCTTCCAGTCCGTGCCGACCATTTGTTTTCCCCTAGTCCCATCTACCTGCACTCAGACCATACCCCTCCATTCCCTTCACGTCCATATACCTATCCACTTTACTCTTAAATGTTAAAATCGATCCTGCCTCCACCACTTCTGCTGGAAGCTGATTCCACACAGCCACCACCCTCTGAGTAAAGAAGTTCCCCCTCACGTTACCCCGAAACCTCTGTCCCTTAATTCTCATGTCATGCCCTCTTGTTTGAAACTTCCCTACCCTCAATGGGAAAAACGTATCCACGTCAACTCTGTCTATCCCTTTCATCATTTTAAAGACCTCAATCAAGTCCCCCCTTAACCTTCTGCGCTCCAAAGAATAAAGACCTAACTTGTTCAACCTTTCTCTGTAACATAGTTGCTGGAACCCTGGTAACATTCTAGTAAATCTCCTCTATACTCTCTCTATTTTGTTGACATCCTTCCTATAACTAGGCGACCATTGTACACCATACTCCAGAATTGGTCTTACCAATGCCTTGTACAATTTTAACATTACTTCCCTACTCCTATATTCAATGCTCTGATTTATAAAGGCCAGCACACCAAAGGCTTTCTTTACCACCCTATTTACATGCGATTCCACCTTCAGGGAACTATGCACAGTTATTCCTAGATCCCTCTGTTCCACAGCATTCCTCAATTCCCTACCATTTACCATGTACGTCCTATTTTGATTTGTCCTGCCAAGATGTAGCACTTCACACTTATCAGCATTAAACTCCATCTGCCATCTTTCAGCCCACTTTTCCAAATGGCCCAAATCTCTCTGTAGACTTTGAAAATCTACTTCATTATCCACAACACCACCTATCTTAGTATCATCTGCATACTTACTTATCCAATTTTCCACCCCATCATCCAGATCATTGATGTACATGACAAACAACAGTGGACCCAACACAGATCCCTGAGGCACCCCACTGGTCACCGGCTTCCAACCTGACCAGTTTATTATCTATTATCTATTATCCCATGCTCCCTAAATTGATCGCTGTTGCCCAAACTATTTCTGAAAGATTATTCAAAATGTTTTATGTATTAAAATCTGTTCATTCAGCTAGAAGTTGTAAGGATTCAGGATGTAGATCGGGTTGGATAAAGAATGGATGATAGGTTGGAAATTAGGGTGAGGTAGGGGGAGGCAGGTGTCCTGGCACATTTTTGAACATATTAATGACTTGAAATAAGAACTCCTTGAAAGCAAGTGGATCAAACTTGCAAATATGTCAAAATCAGGAAGGAGAATGAAAATGAAGGAGGCAGTTCAGAAATTTCAGGACGACTTGTGCAAGGAATGAAAGTGGCAGATGAAATATTGTAACTAAAAAGGAAATAAAACTCGCACTTGCACTTCCTGAGTGGTAATTAAAAGGTAATGAGAAACTAAACCTGATTTGTTTCTGGGTCTTGCCAGCAATTCCAATCTGCTGGTATTTCTCATTGTAAATGGAGGAAGATGCTGGGGTTCCGTTCAATACTGTTTGAGCCTTTCCCAAGCTGCATTCTGCAGCTAGAGAGGCCGGTTCTCTGGATGCTTTCAAGAGAGAGCTAGACAAAGCTTTTAAAGATAGCGGAGTCAAGGGATATGGGGAGAAGGCAGAAACGAGGTACTGATTGTGGATGATCAGCCATGTTCACATTGAATGGCGGTGCTGGCTCGAGGGGCCGAATGGTCTACTCCTGCACCTATTGTCTATTGTCTATGAAGAGAAGCTTGTCTGCTACTGCTCTGCCCAGGACAGGAAGGCTCTGCAGAGAGTAGTGCGTTCGGCTGAACGCACTATGGGAACTACACTAACCCCATGCAGGGTCTATACACCAGGAGGTGCAGATCCAGAGCCAGCCTACCACCCCAGCAATGGACTGTTCCAGCTGCTATGGTCAGGCTGTCACGTTGTGGAAACAGAGAGGATGAGATGGAGTTTCTTCCCACAGGCCATCTGGACTGTAAACTCTTATCTCGCCAGGGACTAATTTACTGCTGTGTTGTGTCTTTCAAAAAAAAAATTCTAAAATGTAAATACTTGTTCTGTTCTATTCTGTCCTGTAGTTTTTGCACAATCTGCAGGCATTGCCACTTTCATTTCACTGCACATCTTGTACGTGTATGTGACAAATAAAGTTGACCTGACTTGACTTGACTATTATCCTGCTTACAAGAATCATGAGGGGAATGGAGAGGGTGAATGCAGAATCTTTTACTCAGGGTTGGTGAATCAAAAACCAGAGGACATAAGTTTAAGGTAAGTGGGCCAAGCTTCAATACGAACCTGAGGGGCAACTTTCTCACTCAGTAGGTATATGGAACGAACTGCCAGAGGAGGTAGTTGAGGCATTTAAAAGACACATGGACAGGTACATGGACAGGAAAGGTTTGGAGGGATATGGGCCAAATGCAGGTAAATGTCACTAGCTTAGATGGGACATCATGGTCGGTGTGGACACGTTGGGAAGAAGGGTTATGAGATTTTTTAAAAAGCTTTTTTTTGTGTGTTCTCTAGACTAATCATACCATACATAAGAACAGCAGTTAGTGCAAAACAGAAAATAAACTGAGTGCAGAATAGCTACAGTGTTATAGCTACAATGAAAGCACAGCTAAAAAAAATGCAAGGGCCGCAAGGGCGAGGGAGATTAGACGACCAGAAGTGCACACTTAGCATATGAGAGGTCTGATAACATTGGGGAAGAAACTGATCTGAATCTGGAAGTATGTGCTTTCAAGCTGTTGTCCAACTGAAAAGGGAAGAAAGAGCCGGATCTGAGTAATCCTTGATTATGTTGTCTACTTTCCTGAGGCAGTGTGTAGTGTGGACGCACTCAATGGGAGGTGAGGGGGGGAGGGGGGAATGGGTGGGATGGGAGCACAACTCTCTGCTATCTTGGGCAGAGCAGTTTCCACACAGAGCTGGGTGCATCAGCAGAAATTGGTAAGAGTCATTGGAGACATGACAAATTCTCGGCCCTCAAAGGAACTAGAGGAGTTGGTGTGCTTTTATGGCCAAAGCTTCAGTGGCTGGACCGAGACAAATAGTTGGTGCTACATCAGGAAATCTGAAGCTCACAACCCTCCCCACTTCAGCACCATGGATACCGTTTGGGGGTGTTTACTCCACTCTGCTTATTAAGTTTAAAATGATTAGTTTCTTTGTTTTGCTGTATTTGAGGAAGAGGTTATTGCCTTGTCATCATGCTGCTGAACTCTCTATCTCCCCAACCAAGTTTATTCTTCTCCATTTCCTATCAACTCCTTCCAGACTCTAACATTCATCTTCACACTATGTGTAATGTACAATAGTTAATTAACCTCCCAAACTGCATGTCATTAGGATGTGGATTAGGAGACTGGAGCATCCAGAGGAAACCCATGCCATCAGGCAGGGAGAACTTGCAAGCTCACTTGCAAGCAGACAGCGCTGGAGGTCAGGATTGAACCTGGTCAGTGCTTTTGTGCGATAGTAAAACATTGGTACGTAATACTGGCACCTCCAAAATGTTAAAACCTTTCAGTGTATATTATTTAAAAAATATATTTAGGTTTAACATGTGTTGATTTTACACTTTTCAGTTAATAGTTTATTAAATTAAAAGTTGATATGTTACAAAATAAAAATGGAAGAGGGAGAAAATAGAAGATGGAGAAAAATAGTTGATAAATGTAGCTTCATTTTTAATTAAAATTTGAGTTGCTGTGCAAAGCGACATCCTTTGTTTACCAAAAATACTGAACTGTCCATTGGAGTTTTGAGAAAGCAAGTCTACCAGCCACAACACTGTGCCATGTTTAATTATTTGCAACTATTTTACAGCATTTTTGTCATTTTAGTTTACCATTTTAGTAATAATAACAGTCTCTTGTCAAGTGCTTTACTAAATTCCACGTGTACAGTGTCCACTGCCCTACTTTCATCATTCATATTCGCTACCTGTGGAAGTAGCCCAGTCTATCACACAAACCACCCTTCCCCCATCCTCCTCCCTCTTCCTTCTCCCCTATGAATGAATGAATGCATGAATACGTTTTTTGGCCAAGTATTCACATACAAGGAATTTGCCTTGGTGCTCCACCCACAAGTGACAACATGACATTCAGTGACAGTTACGAATGATACATAAAACACTAAACATTAATAATTAAACACCATTGATCAAACATGTGAACCAAACAAAATACCAGAGCAAAAGGAGGCTACAGATTTTTGGCTATTGAGTAGAGCTACTACTCGTGGAGAAAAGCTGTTTTTATGTCTGGCTGTGGCAGCTTTGACAGTCTGGAGTTGCCTTCCAGATGGAAGTGATTCAAAGAGTTTGTGGCCAGGGTGAGAGGGGTCAGAGATGATCTTACCCGCTTGCTTCCTAGCCCTTGCAGTGTACAGTTACTATCGACTCCATCTACACTTGGCTTTGCCACTGGAAAGCAACCAACATAATCAGGAACCATTTTCAGCCCAACCTCTCCCTTTGGGCAGAGATGCAAAAGCTTGAAAGCATGTACCATCGGAATGAGGAATAGCTTCTTCCCCGCTGTAATCAGATGATTACATGGTCTTCTCATAAGCTAAGGGTGAAATCACAATCTTCCAATGTACCTCATTGCTGCCCTTGCACTTTTTTTCTGTATTCTCTCTGTAGCTGTAATACTATTCTCTGCACTCTGTTACTTTTCTCTGTACCACTTGTTGTAATTGTATGGTTTGATTCACTCAATTAGAGTATGATTTGATTGGATAGTATGCAAACAAGGTTTTTCACTGTATCTTGGTATGTGTGACAATAATAAACCAATACCAATACCAATAAAACAACTCAATCAAGTTCAAAAGACATGCTCTCCCCTGCACAAAACCATGGCTACATGGTTCTTGGACTTCCTTGATTCAGTAGAATGTATGTTCGTTTGGAGGGCAGAGGGAATGTGAAATGGTTGTTGATAAAATGATATATTTCATTTCCAAAGCAAACAATCGTAGATTTTTCAATTTCTCATACATGATATGATTTACATTTGGGAACCTGGTGAATCTGCTCTCTACTACTTGGTCACTAACTGTTGATTATTCCTGTTGTAGTACAGTGGAATTATATGTCGTACACCAAGTGTTGCTGTGTGACATCCAGAGATTCAACATCATCTCCTGAGATTTATAAAATTTCCTTCAGGCTATGCAATACTGGACAGGTTAGACACTGCAATTGGTTTCAGTGAGCCATGCATCTATAAAAACAGATCCCTCCCCTACCCTTGTTTTGTAGCCAAAAGGCATTTTACTTTATGTTCCCTTGTAAACCAGGTTTCTAGCTCAAGGCCATTTTTGTTCGTTAATAGGTTAGGCTGTTAGTGAAGTCATAAATCATATTTCTTTTTGCTGTCTCTGTGCAATACTCTTTATTAATATGGTTACATTAGGTTTCTGTTTTGCTTTCAAAACGATTACAGTTGTTCCTTTGAACTTTGTGGAGTGATCATTATTTGGCAGCATGAAGGGTAATATTCTTTTATGATGAATACATTGGAATATCATTATATCATATGATGAGAGCACAGAATAATACAGGCACGTGTTTGATCCGGAGATCACTGCTTACACAAGTGCGAGTAATCAGAGCTTTCACAAGGGAAATGTTTGCACACTCCTGAGTGAATAATTCGCAGGAATTAGGAAATAACCTGGGGAAAGGGATATAAACATTTTTTCTGTTTGGAACCCATGCAGGGTTAAGGGCCTGAATGGCCTTTCTGTTTTGTAACATTTCTATAATTCAATGGCTCTGTTGTTGATGGGCTTCTCAGTAGTTCAGCAATTGGTTTCTATACACAAATAGAGGAAGGGAAAGGAATCAAGTGAAGAGGACCAGAGGAGTGTAAAGAAAGGGTCCTTCACAGGCTGGGAAACTGGGTAGATGAGAAAGAGGGATGTTACCTGGGCACACACATTTCTGTCCACTCCCCTCTTTCCCCAACATCCAGATCCTTATCCCCTCCACCATCCACTCTTCTCCCATCCCTTCCTATTCCGAATTTTCATATTTTCCCTTCTCCGCCCTCCCCCTGCTCCAACAGCTCCCTTCCACCGATTATTCCTCCCTCTGGTTCTACATTACAACTGCTCTCTTCATTTCTTTCACCTCCAGCCTTGGAAATGAGAGCATGGTTGTTTGAGTCCCTGATGATGATGACTTTGAGGTTTTTGAGGTAGCGCCTCTTATAGATCCCTTTGATGATTGGAGGAGTGTTTAGTTCCCTAAAAGTGTCAAGTCAGTGGATAGTATGGTCAAAAGAACCTATAGGGCAACATGAAGCTGTCTGAATGTAAGTGCAGTCAAGCCTAATACTCCATCAGTCAGTTACAGATAAAGGAAATGGAAACTTTTTGATTTGGACTTGGAATTGTATTTTGGAGTATATTTCAAAATACTATTACAGGGGAGAACAAATGTCATTACATTAAAAAAAAGATTGTTTGGCTATATGGGACTGGAAATATTGTGTAAAAATCTCAGAGCTATATCAACTTTTGTTTCAAAGTGATGTAAGCTACATTGACTTCAAAACTGACAATCATACACAGTGCTTGTTTTAAGGAACAATGCAATTGAGTTCCTATTTACTTTTGAGGTACTTTCTAGTTTTCACATGTATTGCAATTTGGTATTAAGGATTCAGGGAAGGTATAGAGAAACCAGAAGAATAGCTCGGAGGCTTAAGAAAGGATGTTCTGGGACTCCATACAGGATGTTCAGTGCCTGAGGGGGGAAGCTTGAAATTTCCAGAAGGAAATACAAGGGATCCAGGGAGAAAGCACAGAGAGCCCACCAAGGAAGCCATGAGCCAACAAAGAGGAAGCTTTGAATCATGAGAGAAAACGCATGGACTACATGTAGAAAGTTCAGGGAGCCCAGAGAAAACTCTGGCTTGACAAACAAAACCAAGCAACTTGAGATAGAAAGCCCAGTGATTCCTGGAGGAAATCTGAAAAAAGACTAAAGGGGATGTTCACATTCTTTGGAAAGAGGAGTCAGGAAATCCAGATCATGAGCTCAGAATTGTCAAAAGAAGAAGCTTAAAGTCTTCTGACAGAAAGCTGACAGAGTTGCTTCTGAGAAAGCTAGAGACTACGGAGATGGAAAGATCAATGACATTTGTGGAAACAGGGATTCCATAGAGAAAACTCAATACTACAGGTGAAATTTCAGAAATCCCAAATGGGAAAGCCCATAGTCAACAGTGTCTCCAGAGACTTAGATCAGCATCTCCAGAAGGAAACTTCAGAGACTCCAGCAAGAAAGAGATTCCAACTTCTTTAGGGAGTAGCTCAGGGATTCCAGAGGGATATCTAAGTGCCTGCAAAGTGGGAAAACTCAGTCTCCTGGGGGAAATCTCAGAATATCTAGAGAGAGAATTTAGTCTCCAGCGTATACTTTAGAGATTTCAGAGTGGAAGTTCAGTGTTGAGTAATTTCTGTGTCTCCAAGGAGAGAGTGTGTACTGAAACTGCAGAGCGAAAGCACAGAGGCTTTGTTGAGGAAACTCAGAGCGTCCAGAGAGATAAGGTTCAGGAAGGCTCCGAGACTCCAAAAGAGAAAGTTCTAAAAATCCAGGGAGAAAGATATATGAATTTAGAGAGAAATATTTAAGATCTCAAAGAGAATATTTAGAATTTCCAGAGACAACTGCTGAGAGATTGCACAGGGTCACCAGAAAGAAAAAAAACAGCCATGGGAGGTTCAGGAAGAGGAGTGAAAATGCTTAGGAACTCCAGAGAAAAGGCTCGTGGAGTCCATGTACATAGGTCAGAGAGTCCCTAAGACATCTCAGAGATCCGCAATATAAGATACGAAGATTTAGAGATAAAGCTCTGACTGTCCATGGTAATCATAAATACAGAACAGTTCAGTGTGTCTATATAGCATAGCCCGCGATCTCCAGAGGTACATTGGAGAGTGGCCAGTGGGAGAGTTTGTAATTTCTAGAACTCTAGAGGGATTTCAGAAGGAAAGCTCAGGGACTCCAGAGGGAAATCTCAGAGTTTCTAAGGACAACGTTCAGGGTCCAAAGGGAGAATTCAAGGTCTCCAGAGAGAAAGTTCAGTCATGAGTGTGAAAGTTCAGTGACAGGAGGAGAGTGCGGAGAGGCTCCTGAGAGAAAACACACAGTATTGAGAAAGCTCAGAATGTCCAAAGAGCATGCTCATGGAGCCAATTTGGAGAACTCACTCCTTGAAAAAACTCAGATGGTCGAGAGGAAATGTTCAGAAACACCAAAAAATCAGCTCATTGTCTGAATGGAATGTTCCAATTACACAATGGGAAAGCTCAGTGTGATCAGTGAGAAAGTTCCATCTCCATTGAGATGGCAAAGAGACTCCAGAGACGATGATCAGGGAGCACTCTGGGAAAATAATGCAGGCATTTTAACTATCACGAGAGGAAGGGGTGGAGGGTTGGGCGGTGAGGGAGCATGGAGAGATCTCAAGAGAAATCAGGAAATACATTGATTTAAAATTGAGCAAGTTAACCATGTTATGCGCACATTTTTCACAACATGCACTCGTAAAGTTCTAAATAATTATTAAGGCGGGCCCATGCGGCAAATTAACCTTCACCCATACACTTTGGTTACCTTATGGTCTTTGTAGTCGGAGGTAGGCATTTTCATGCGTAAGGAGTCTATGTTACTTACATGCTGCAGGTATATAATAGCTGAGAGCTTGTGTAAAATATTTACAAATTTGCAGTAGGTCTTCACTTCTCCAAGAAACCCTTTCATGTATCCCCTTGAGCTCTGAATAGTAAACTTTGCAGGAAATCCAAAAGGATTGGTTTAAACGCAAGGTACAAAATGGGGGCAAGCAAATGCAAATAGACAGTGATGTTACATCAAAAAAGACAAATAGCCAGCTGGAATTTCTGACTATTTTATCTGTCAATAAAGTGTGACATAGCTGACTTCAGAAAGGGGAAGTCGGGAGACCACACGTCAACTTTCATTGGTGGGTCTCTGATCGAGAGAGTTAGCACCTTCATATTCCTGGGCATTAACACCGCGGATGACCTGTCCTTGGCCCAGCACATATATAATATGATACGATGCGATAGCAACTTTTTCTTGCTATTGCATAAGAAGGATGAGAGGGGATCTTATTGAAACATATAAGATTATTAAGAGTTTGGACACGCTAGAGGCAGGAAACATGTTCCCGATGTTGGTGGAGTCCAGAACCAAGGGCCACAGTTTAAGAATAAGGGGTAAGGCAATTTGAAAGGAGATGAGGAAACAGTTTTTCACACAGAGAGTTGTGAGTCTGTGGAATTCTCTGCATTGGAGGCCGGTTCTCTGGATACTTTCAAGGGAGAGCTTGATAGGGCTCTTAAAGATAGCAGTCAGGGGATATGGGGAGAAGGTAGGAAAGGGGTACTGAGATGGCCATGACGGGTAGTTGGGCTGTTACGGGATACTGATGAGCCATGATCACATTGAGTGGCGGTGCTGGCTCGAAGGGCCAAATGGCCTACTCCTGCACCTATTGTCTATTGTCTATTGTCTACAATCTCATTTATCCCAAGAGGAAAATTGAACTGCCAACAGTCATAAAAACACAAAATACATGAAACATGAAATTAAAGTGACGAGTGGAAAGGATTGGGGAGATGTGCAAAGATTGGGGAGGGGAGTCCGTCTCAGTCTACCCCATGACAGAAGGGGGAGGAGTTGTACAGATTGATAGCCACAGGGAAGAAGGATCTCCTGTGGCTTTCTGTCCTGCATCTTGGTGGTACCAGTCTGTTGCTGAAGGTAATCATGAAGATGACCCTGAAGAACTTACTTAGAAGTTAAGCTTTTGTGAGATTCTCCGATCTGCAGTTCCTTCTTTGCTCTATTAAACTCTCCCGTTTGTAGAAAGTATCCTGATTGACTGCATCATGGTTTGATACAGCAATTCCAATGCACAGGAATGTAAAAGGCTGCGGAGAGTGTTAGACTCAGCCCAGTCCATCACGGGAATAGACTTTCCAACCAGCATCTAAATGAGGTACTGTCTCAAGAAAGCAGCATCTATCATCAAGGATCCCCACCATCCTTGCCATGCCTTCATCTTGCTGCTACTATCAGGCAGGAAATACCAAAATCTGAAGTCACACACACCAGGTTCCGAAATAATTCCTCTCCTAAAACCATCAGGTTCTTGAACTGACCTGCACAACCCAAATCCTACTCAGTAATGGAACTCTCTGGCCCATCTCTTGCACTACCATGGAGAATTGTTTTTTAATTGTGTCTTTGCACCTCTTTCTTTTCAATGTCTTGTAGAAATGATGTATAATTTAAGTCCTCTGTGTAGTCTATTAGGCCTGTGATGCTGCTGCAAGCAAGCTTTTCATTGTTCTTGTACTTCACCATACTTATGTGTGTACGACAATAAACTTGACTTGACAACATCTAACTCGACCTGAACACCTTCAATCAGACTGCAAAAACTGCATATTACAAATTATTTGAAGATTGTTTCACTATCCAGATTGGAGTATCCAGGAATGATTAGGTTAATGTACGATGAACATTTGTCGGCACTGGATCTGTACACGCTGGAGTTTAGAAGAATGAAGGGGTATCTAATTGAAACATACAGAATAGCGAAAGGCTTAGGTAGAGTGGGTGTGGAGAGGATGTTTCCACTAGTGGGAGAGTCTAGGACATAGCCTCAGGACTAGGTCATAGTTGGAGAGTCTAGGATATAGCCTCAGGACTAGGTCATAGCCTCAGAATTAAAGGACGTTCTTTTAGGAAGGAGATGAGGAGACATTTATTTAGTCAGAGGATGGTAAATCTGTGGAATTATTTGCCACTGAAGGCTATGGAGGCTGTCAGTGGATATTTTAAAGGCAGAGACAGATAGATTCTTGATTAATACAGGTGTCAGAATTTATGGGGAGAAGGCAGGAGAATGTGGTTAGGAGGGAGAGATAAATCAGCCATGATTGAATGGCGGAGTAGACTTGATGGGCCGAATGGCCTAATTCTACTCCTATTCCTTATAACTTTATGACCTTATCATTTAAGGTGCTGCCATATTCCCATTCCACCTTAAAAATTGCATAGAACTTTTGCTACATGAGCAAGGCATTAGAATTGATGTTTGTGAATGGCAGTAACAACAGGGAAATTACTGTAACATCAAAAGGATGAGTGAATCTCAAGCGTATTACTGGAGTTACTGAGTTATTGAACTTCTTATTTTATCATCTAGCAACACTAATAGTAGCTTTGCATCAGTACACTTCACTGTTGTGTAAAAAAGGCAGTTAAGAGCAGGCAAATCACTGTTATTTACCACAACTCTCTGATCATCATTTCGAAATACCATTTCTGTTTCCAAATTATTACATTGTTCTACCTGTGAGCTCTTCTTTGATAATGTCAGGATGGATCTGGACAACTCACATCTAGAATGCCCTTTAGGTTGTTCTGATCCTTGCAGAAAAATTGTACATCTTGTTCATCAAGAAGTCTCTCTGTCGTGACAATATTTCTCAATCATTGTATTTACATTGGATCTGATATAATACATTCAAATCACCACTTTTTAATGCTAGGTATGGCAATATAATGTATTTTTTTCAAACACAATAGTTTTTTGTGTTAAAAACAAAACAAAACTACAGATGCTGGAGATCCCAAATAAAAAAACTTTTGCAAATGTTGGAAACACTTGTAAATGTTGGAATCAGACAGTATCCTCGGACCAAGAATCAGATTTAATGTTTTCAGTTAAAGACCCTTTGTCAGAACTTGAAAAGAGAGAAAACATGTAATTTTAAGTTGCAGAGAGAATGGAGGTGGGATGGACAGGACAAAGGATATATCTCTGGTATGGTGAGGGAAGGGTTACCTGTTGGATAAGCTGCTGATGAAGGTGCCCAGTTGATGAGTGAAATTAGAGCGAGTGAAAGAAAGGAAATTAGATTCATGTGTTGTTTTGCCAGGCAAACATTGGTGCAGTGGCAGTAGATTGGAATGGCAGTTGGACTTCATACCCTGTCCACTCTGACTATTTTTCAGTTGTTGCAATTGGTTCATGTCAGTCCACTTGATAGACTGTTTGATGTAACGAACGAAAAGGTAGGCATAGCTGAGCCCATGGCTACACCTTTAACTTGAAGAAAGTGAGAGGAGACAAAAGAGGCTGAGGACAAGTTGGGCCAGGCAGAGAAGAGCGTTTGTGGAGGGGAAGTGTTTGGGTCTCTGCTCAAGGAAGAACCGGTGGACCTCAAGGTAGGGAAAGGAGGTGTAAAAAGACTGGATGTCTCTGGTACAGATGTGGCATTGGAGGCCTAGGAATTGAGTTGTTGAAGGGGTGAAGAGCGAGGTGCTTGAACGTAGGTCGGCAGGATGTGGACAGCAAGGGAATTAAGGCATTTATCACTGGACTTATATAAACATGCATCATACACATTGGAAGTAAGAGTAGGTTACCTGGCCCCTCACCCATATTCTGCTGTCTATTGAGGTCATAGCTGATTTCAGCTCCTCATTCCCGCAGTTACCTTTCGTTCCTTGTTTGTCACGAATCCATCTATCTCTGCCTTGAAAAATATGCAAAGATCTTGCTTCTACTACCGTTTGAGAACGAAAGATCCAGAGACTCGTGACCCACAGAAATAAAAATATATATTTTGTATCTTAAATGGGCAACCATTATTTTTAAATAGTCCTCCTCATAATTCTAGATTCTCCAACAGGAGAAAACATTCACTCCACATTGACTCAGTCAAGGCCCGTTAGGATCTTACAGTCATCGCCTCACATTCTTTTGATGTCCAGTGGATACAAATCTAACCAGTTCAACCTTTCCTCAAAAGACCCTTGTCAATTTGGTAAAACTTCTTTGAACTGCTTCCAATGCAATAACTTCCCTTAAGTTTGGAGAACTATTCTTCATTCAAGAGCACATAGAAGACCTGCATAAATAGCAGAAAGTGCCGAATCCCACAAGCTAAACATCCTCCCGCCTCATCAGGCACCTCCTACCATATTTATAGAACAGTCTGGAGTTCCTACATTGGCCTCAGGAGTTACCGCAAAAACACAAAATCACAATGAAAGCAACTTATCCTCAGTCCGAAGGTATTGGTAAAGAAGATATAATTGAAGCATAACCTTCCTATTTATAACTTCAATTACCTACCAAAAATAATTAACGTACTGTTAGCATTTCTAATTATTTGCTGTAGCTGCACACAATTATTTTGCAAATAATGCACCATGACGCCCAGAGCTTGGCAATCTCCCATCATTTTGATAATATAGTTTAATTCATTTTAGCTTGACAAAGTGAACAATTTATATTTTTTCACATTATACACCATTTCTCAATTCTTTCCCCACCAATCTATATACCTTTATAACCTTCATATCTCCTTTTCACAACTTACTTTCCTCCCATTCATTTTGTTGTCCTCAAATTCAGCAATCATGCAACTCGGATCGGTCCGAGTCAGCATGGATTTACGAAGGGGAAATCATGCTTGACTAATCTTCTGGAATTTTTTGAGGATGTAACTAGAAAAATGGACAAGGGAGAGACAGTGGATGTAGTGTACCTGGACTTTCAGAAAGCATTTGATAAGGTACCACATAGTAGATCAGTGGGCAAAATTAGGGCACATGGTATTGGGGGTAGAGTGCTGACATGGATAGAACATTGGTTGGCAGACAGGAAACAAAAAGTAGAGATTAACGGGTCCCTTTCAGAATGGCAGGCAGTGACTAGTGGGGTACCGCAAGGCTTGGTGCTGGGACCGCAGCTATTTACAATATACATCTATAATAATTTTGAAGGGATTCAAAGTAACATTAGCAAATTTGCAGATGACACAAAGCTGGGTGGCAGTGCAAACTGTGAGGAAGATGCTATGAGAATGCAGAGTGACTTGGACAGGTAGGGTGAGTGGGCAGATGCATGGCAAATGTAGTTTAATGTTGATAAATGTGAGGTTATCCACTTTGGTAGCAAAAACAGGAAGGCAGATTATTATCTAAATGGTGTCAAGTTGGGAAAAGGGAAAGTACAATGGGATATGGGGGTCCTTGATCAGTCAATGAAAGTAAGCATGCAGGTACAGCAGGCAGTGAAGAAAGCGAATGGCAAGTTGGCCTTTCATAACAAGAGGAGTTGAGTGTCGGAGCAAAGAGGTCCTTCTGCAGTTGTACAGGGCCCTAATGAGACCACACCTGGAGTATTGTGTGCAGTTTTGGTCCCCTAATTTGAGGAAGGACATTCCTGCTATTGAGGGAGTGCAGCGTAGGTTTACCAGGTTAATTCCTAGGATGGCGGGACTGTCATATGCTGAGAGAATGGAGTGGCTGGGCTTGTACGCTCTGGAGTTTAGAAGGATGAGAGGATATCTTATTGAAACATATAAGATTATTAAGGGTTTGGACACGCTAGAGGCAGGAAACATGTTCCCGATGTTGGGGAGTCCAGAACCAGGGGCCACAGTTTAAGAATAAGGGGTAAGCCATTCAGAACGGAGATGAGGAAACATTTTTTCACAGAGAGAGTTGTAAGTTTGTGGAATTCTCTGCCTCAGAGGGCGGTGGACGCCGGTTCTCTGGACACCTTCAAGAGAGAGCTAGATAGGGCTCTTAAAGATGGCGGAGTCAGGGGATATGGGGAGAAGGCACTGATTGTGGATGATCAGCCATGATCACATTGAATGGCAGTGCTGGCTCAAAGGGCCGTATGGTCTGCTCCTGCACCTTTTACCTATTGTCTATTGTCTATTGTCTATTGTCATGCCTCCAGTCTTGTAGCATGTCTTCACCCAAATTGTTTCCATAGACTGTAAAAAATTGTGACACCTGTGCCAACCCCTATGGCACACCACTCATTACCTCTTGCGATCCTGCAAATGAATAATCAATGCATACTATCTGTTTCATTTTAGCTACAATTTTCTCTGCATGTCAAAATGTTACCTCCCAAGCTGTGAGTTTATACTTTGCACAATAGCTTTTAATGTGCCAATTTTTAAATAGCTTGAAATTGAAGTTTAGTACAGCCACCAATTCCTTATTATCCACAGCATGTTAGTTCCTCAAAGAAATGCAGCAAGTTGGCCAAACATAATTTTATTTTCGCAAAACCACATTTTGCCTGATTATCTTGAATGTTTCTAGGTGCTGTACAATGATATCTTTAATAATAGCTTCTGGCAACTTCCCAATAATTGATATTAAGTTAACTGGTCCGTAATCTCCTGCTTTCTGTCTCCATACCTTCTTGGGTTAAGGAATCACATTTATTATTTTCAATGTAATGGAGCTTCCCTGAATCTAGGGAAGTTTGGACAATTAAAACCAATGTGTCAACTGTCTGATCAGTTATCTCAGATGAAGCCCAGATACTTGTCAACACACAATTCCTTGGAGATGCTCTGTAAGTGGAGTGTTCTTACCTCCTTTCCAATTATATAACCAAAACATTACAAATACCTATTTAATTTGTTTGCCATCAACATTTTCTGTTATAAATACCCCAATCTCACTTTGTAAATTCCTCTCTTTTTATAGATCTATGTATCTATGTATACTCTTAACCATTGATTCTTATATTTCTGGGTATATTCACCTCATGCTTTCTTACCTTATTCATCATTTAGCTCTTCTTTGCTGCTTTTTATGTTCTGCCTAATTTTCTGATCTTACATTTGTCTTTATGCAATTGTATGTTTGCTTCTTTATGTTTGTTACTGTTCTGTATGTTCTGAACGATCCCCCTAAATGTCCACCAATGCTTCTCTTCCCACTATCTCTTAATCTAATTTACCAGTTTACTTTAATTGGTTCTGCTTATAACTGTCCTTATTTACATTTTAAAAACGCTGGTCTCTGACCCATTCTTCTTCTCCTCATACTAAATGTAAAGCTCACACATATCATGATTACTGCTACCTACAAGTGCCTGCACAATGAGGTCATTAATTAATCTTGTCTCATTGCACAATATCAGGGCTGGTTGGCTCCAGAATGTGTTGCTCTCAAGAATTACCATGAAATTACTCTATGAACCCTTAATCGAGGCGACCTATGCTGTCTGTATGTGGATTAAAACCCTGTATGATTATTACCATTCGTTCTAATAAGTTTACATTATGTCTTTCATTGTAATCTACTATAATGAAAGTCTGCATGAAAGTCCACATGTATGGCTAATGTATACTTCCCGCACGTGAATTCATGACCTAATTGCTAATTTTTATCCAAACTGCTTCTAAATCCTAAATTCTCAGCAGAGGTCATGTTGCACTGAAGCCATCCTGAATTAACAGGAGTATTCCTCCATCCCTTTCCAGCCACCTGTCATTCCTAAATGTCATATACCATTATTTAAATCCTATTCTAAGTCATCCTGCAGCCAATTTTCTGTCATAACAATCAGTTCAATTCAATTCAATCAATCCAACATTTTCTTCAATCTGTTCAGATTTATTTATTTCTTCTTGCACTCAGTCCATCTGTTTAGTTCTGAATATCTCTATGCACAGATACGAATCATTCAGTTTCAATGGTTCAATAGTCTTTCTCAAGGTCAGTATACTTGGCGGCATAACCAGGTATTGAAGTGCATAGCTGCAGCAATTGAGAGGAGGAGAGCACAGGTGAATTCAGAAGGCATCAGGACTGGGAGTATAGCAATTCATTTTGTACGTAAGGGAGAGAAAGGTAGAGGAGGAATGTTTGCAGATGGGTATGGATCAGGCCAGTTACGGGGAGCCAATGATTGGGAGATGTGGGTAGATTTAGACAATAGACAATAGGTGCAGGAGTCGGCCATTTGGCCCTTCGAGCCAGCACCGCCATTCAATGTGATCATGGCCGATCATCCCCAATCAGTACCCTGTTCCTGCCTTCTCCCCATATCCCCTGACTGCTATTTTTAAGAGCCCTATCTAGCTCTCTCTTGAAAGCATCCAGAGAACCTGCCTCCACCACCCTCTGAGTCAGAGAATTCCACAGACTCACCACTCTCTGTGAGAAAAAGTGTTTCCTCGTCTCCGTTCTAAATGGCTTACTCCTTATTCTTAAACTGTGGCCCCTGGTTCTAGATTCCCCCAACATCGGGAACATGTTTCCTGCCTCTAGTGTGTCTAAGCCCTTAACAATCTTATATGTTTCAATGAGATACCCTCTCATCCTTCAAAACTCCAGAGTGTACAAGCCCAGCTGCTCCATTCTCTCAGCGTATGACAGTCCCGCCATCCCGGGAATTAACCTTGTAAACCTACACTGCACTCCCTCAATAGCAAGAATGCCCTTCCTCAAATTAGGGGACCAAAACTGCACACAATACTGTAGGTGTGGTCTCACTAGGGCTCTATACAACTGCAGAAGGACCTCTTTGCTCCTATATTCCTCTTGTTATAAAGGCCAACATGCCATTCACTTTCTTCACTGCCTGCTGAACCTGCATGCTTGCTTTCATAGACTGATGTACAAGGATCCCCAGATCCCGTTGTACTTCCCCTTTTCCCAACTTGACACCATTTAGATAGTAATCTACCTTCCTGTTTTTGCTATCAGTGGATAACCTCACATTTATCCACATTAACTTCATCTGCCATGCATCTGCCCACTCCCCCAACCTGTCCAAGTCACCCTGCATTCTCATAGCATCCTCCTCACAGTTCAAACTGCCACCCAGCTTTGTGTCATCTGCAAATTTGCTAATGTTACTTTGAATCCTCTCATCCAAATCATTGATGTATATTGTAAATAGCTGCGGTCCCAGCAATGAGCCACCCCACTAGTCACTGCCTGCCATTCTGAAAGGGACCCGTTAATCCCCACTCTTTGTTTCCTGTTTGCCAACCACTTCTCTATCCATGTCAGCACTCTAGTGTTAGCTGTGAGGAGGATGCTGGGAGGCTACAAGGTGACTTGGATAGGTTGGGTGAGTGGGCAAATGCAGGCAGATGCAGTATAATGTGGATAAATGTGAGGTTATCCACTTTGGCGGCAAAAACAGTAGGGTAGATTATTATCTGAATGGTGGCCGATTAGGAAAAGGGGAGATGCAACGAGACCTGGGTGTCAAGGTACACCAGTCATTGAAAGTAGGCATGCAGGTGCAGCAGGCTGTGAAGAAAGCGAATGGTATGTTGGCATTCATAGCAAAAGGATTTGAGTACAAGAGCAGGGAGGTTCTACTGCAGTTGTACAGGGTCTTGGTGAGGCCACACCTGGAGTATTGCATACAGTTTTGGTCTCCTAATCTGAGGAAAGACATTCTTGCCATAGAAGGAGTACAGAGAAGGTTCACCAGACTGATTCCTGGGATGGCAGGACTTCCATATGAAGAAAGACTGGATAGACTCGGCTTGCACTCGCTGGAATTTAGGAGATTGAGGGGCGATCTTATAGAGGCTTACAAAATTCTTAAGGGGTTGGACAGGCTAGATGCAGGAAGATTATTCCCAATGTTGGGGAACTCCAGAACAAGGGGTCACAGTTTAAGGATAAGGATGAAGTCTTTTAGGACCGAGATGAGAAAATCATTTTTCACAAAGAAAGTGGTGAATCAGTGGAATTCTCTGCCACAGAAGGTAGTTGAGGCCAGTTTGTTGGCTATATTTAAGAGGGAGCTAGATGTGGCCCTTGTGGCTAAAGGGATCAGGGAGTTTGGAGAGAAGGCAGGTACAGGATACTGAGTTGGATGATCAGCCATGATCATATTGAATGGCGGTGCAGGCTCGAAGGGCCGAATGGCCTGCTCCTGAACCTAATTTCTATGATTCTATGATTCTATAGTACCCCCAATACCATGTGCCCTAATTTTGCCCAATAATCTCCTATGTAGGACCTTATAAAATGCTTTCTGAAAATCCAGGTACACTACATCCACTGGCTCTCCCTTGTCTATTTTCCTAGTTACATCTTCAAAAAATTCCAGAAGGTTAGTCAAGCATGATTTCCCTTTCGTAAATCCATGCTGATTCAGACCGATCCTGTTACTGCTATACAAATGTGCAGCTATCTCATCTTTTATAATTGACTCCAGTATCTTCCCCACCACCGATGTCAGGCTAACTGGTCTATAGAAACATAGAAACATAGAAATTAGGTTCAGGAGCAGGCCAGTCGACCCTTCGAGCCTGCACCGCCATTCAATATGATCATGGCTGATCATCCAACTCAATATCCTGTACCTGCCTTCTCTCCATACCCCCTGATCCCTTCAGCCACAAGGACCACATCCAACTCCCTCTTAAATATGGCCAATGAACTGGCCTCAACTACCTTCTGTGGCAGAGAATTCCACAGATTCACCACTCTCTGTGAAAAACGATTTTCTCATCTCGGTCCTAAAAGACTTCCCCCTTATCCTTAAACTGTGACCCCTTGTCCTGGGCTTCCCCAACATCGGGAACAATCTTCCTGCATCTAGCCTGTCCAACCCCTTAAGAATTTTGTAAGTCTTTATGAGATCACCCCTCAATCTTCTAAATTCCAGCGAGTACAAGCCGAGTCTACCCAGTCTTTCTTCATATGGAAGTCGTGCCATCCCAGGAATCAGTCTGGTGAACCTTCTCTGTACTCCTTCTATGGCAAGAATGTCTTTCCTCAGATTAGGAGACCAAAACTGTACGCAATACCCCAGGTGTGGCCCCTGTACAACTGCAGTAGAACCTCCCTGCTCTTGTACTCAAATCCTTTTGCTATGAATGCCAACATACTATTCACTTCCTTCACAGCCTGCTGCATCTGCATGCCTACTTTCAATGACTGGTGTACCATGACACCCAGGTCTCGCTGCATCTCCCCTTTTCCTAATCGGTCACCATTCAAATAATAGTCTACCTTCCTGTTTTTGCCACCAAAGTGGATAACCTCACATTTATCCACATTATACTGCATCTGCCATGCATTTGCCCACTCACCCAGTCTATCCAAATCATCCTGCAGCCTCCTAGCATCCTCCTCACAGCTAACACTGCCCCCAGCTTCGTGTCATCCGCAAACTTCGAGATGTTGCATTTTATTCCCTCGTCCAAATCATTAAAGTATATTTAATGATTTGGGTCCCAGCACTGAGCCTTGCGGCACCCCACTAGTCACTGTCTGCCATCCTGAAAAGGACCCGTTCACCCCTACTCTTTGCTTCCTGTCTGCCAGCCAGTTCTCTATCCACATCAATACTGAACCACCAACACCGTGTGCTTTAAGTTTGTATACCAATCTCTTGTGTGGGACCTTGTCGAAAGCCTTCTGAAAGTCCAGAAACAACACATCCACTGCTTCTCCCTTATCCACTCTACTAGTTACATCCTCAAAAAATTCAATAAGATTCGTCAGACATAATTTACCCTTCGTAAATCCATGCTGACTTTGTCCAATGATTTCACCACTTTCCAAATGCGCTGCTATCCCATCTTTAATAATTGACTCTAGCAGTTTCCCAACTACCAATGTTAGACTAACTGGTCCATAATTCCTCGTTTTCTCTCTCCCGCCTTTCTTAAAAAATGGGATAACATTAGCTACCCTCCAATCCACAGGAACTGATCCTGAGTCTATAGAACATTGGAAAATTATCACCAATGTATCCACGATTTCTAGAGCCACTTCCTTAAGTCCCTGGGATGTAGAACATCAGGCCCTGGGGATTTATCAGCCTTGAGTCCCATCAGTCTATCCAACACCATTTCCTGCCTAATGTGGATTTCCTTCAGTTCCTCTGTCACCCCAGATCCTCTGGCCACTACTATATCAGGAAGATTGTTTGTGTCCTTCTTCGTGAAGACAGATCCTAAGTACCTGTTCAACTCATCTGCCATTTCCTTGTTCCCCATAATAAATTCACCTTTTTTGGTATTTAAGGGTCCAATTTTGGTCTTAACTATTTTTTTCCTCTTCACATACCTAAAGAAGCTTTTCCTATCCTGCTTTATATTCTTGGCTAGCTTACCTTCGTACCTCATCTTTTCTCCCTGTATTGTATTTTTGGTTATCTTCTGTTGTTCTTTAAACATTACGCAATCCTCTTGCTTCCCGCTCATCTTTGCTACATTGTAGTTCTTCGCTTTAATTTTTATACTGTCCCTGATGTCCCTTGTCAGCCATGGTCGTCCCTTTCTCCCCTTGAAATCTTTCTTCATCCTAGGAATGAACTGATCCTGCATCTTCTGTATTATTCCTAGAAACACCTGCCATTTTTGTTCCACTGTCATCCCTGCTGGTGTATCTTTCCAGTCAACTTTGGCCAGCTGCTCCCTCATGGCCCCATAGTCCCCTTTATTCAACTTCATCACTGACACCTCCGATCTACTCTTCTCCCTCTCCAATTGTAGATTAAACCTGACCATGTTATGGTCACTGCCTCCTAATGGCTCATTAACCTCGAGGTCCTTTATCAAATCCGGTTCATTACATAACACTAAATCCAGAATTGCCTTCTCCCTGGTAGGCTCCAATACAAGCTGTTCTAAGAATCCATCGTGAGGAGGAAAGCTTGTTGTTCCACAGGAAATAATACTAGTTTGAGGCCTGATATAGTGTTATGGTCAGTTAGTCAGCGGATAGTATATTTTATAGAACTGACGGTGCCTTGGGAGAACTTAGTGGATAAGGCTAAGTGGAAAGGAAAATGCTTAGATAAGTAGAGTTGGCAGCAGAAGTTGAGCAGCGAGGATGGAGAGCAAGAGTACTTCCTGTCGAGGTGGGTTATCGAGATTTCATAGCGAGATCAACCACGTCGCTATTTGGAGAGCTAGGAATTAGCGGACAGAGTTGTATCAGGCTGTAATGCAAACGTCAGAGGCTGCAAAGCAAGGCAGTAGGTGGATTTGGTGGAGAAAAAAGTGTCAGTTGGGGGCAGAAAGGAAACTTATGACAGGCATTATGTGTTTTTCTTTGTAATTGTAATCCATGCAAGTGTATCCTGGTCTTATGCAAGGGTGATATTTGTGGTGTTAAGACCCTGTCCCACTTAGACTAGGCTGTCACCACATGGTCGCGGGGTGACACCTGTATGGTTGTCAGTAGTCTCCTTAAGTCACCCAAAGAGAGTCGTACCTTTTTTCTGGTCACCGCTGGATTTTGAAATGTTCAAAACTTTTTGCCGACCGTTTGCTTGATCAACCTAGGTCATGTCGTAGGTTGTCGCCAGGGTGACATAGGTTGTTGCAGGATGACGTAGGTTGTCGCCGGTGCTGATGACTACCTACGTCAACCTATGTCAACCGGCGACAGGTACGGCATCAAGAGTAGACTTCAATTGCTGCAAGGTGTAGGTAGATTGACTTTGGTCGTCGTGGGTGTGGCCGTAGATGGACGTCGTAAAGTCACGACGATTGGGTCGCTGGTTGTCAGTAGCTTGGTGGTAGGTTGTCATTGACATTGTCGTGGTTGGGTGGGGGTCCAGTCGACGTTTTTTCAGCGACCTGCTATGACTATGGCACCCGTAGTCAGGATCGAACACGGGCCTCTGGCGCTGTAAGACAGCAACTCTATCACTGCGCCCTTTCTATACAGGATATGGGCAACACCTGGAAGGCCAGCATCTGTTGCCAGTCTAATTGTTATCAGACTGAGCAGCACATTGAGCTATTTCAGAGAACAGAAGAGAGTCTGTGTATCACTACGCTCAGACGCTAATTTTCCCAGGCTGGCCAATATAATCTCTAATTAAAATTATTGCTACATAAAAGCTGTGTGCGCTGACATTATTTTTGGCACAATCTGAAAGTTCATTTCATTGGGGACAAGAGTAAGTGCTGCATTTGAATCGTAGAAAAGGATGCCATTAAATGTATTTTGTCCATGCTGGCCAGAATGGACTTTAGATTAATCCTTCCACGGCCTGCAGCTAATTTTCAATTGTGGTAAGCATAAACAAATTAAAGATTTTTTTAAATCCATGATCTGCAATATATTGTAGATCAAAAATACAAATCAACCTTTACATTTCTTTAATACACACAATCAGCGTAAGACATTAGCTATATTTCTTTGTTAAAGAAGGAACTGCAAATGCTGGAAAATCGAGGGTACATAAAATGCTGGAGAAACTCAGCGGGTGCAGCAGTATCTATGGAGCGAAGGAGATAGACAACGTTTCGGGTCAAAACCCTTCTTCAGACTTGTGGGGGGTGGGGAGAGGCGGGGGGGAAGAAAGGAAAAAGGAGGAGGAGGAGCCTGAGGGCTGTGGGAGAGGTGGGAAGGGGCAGAGACAGCAAGGGTTAACAGAATTGAGAGAATTCACTGTTCATGCCAAGAGGATGCAGACTCCCCAAGCGGAATATGAGGTGCTGTTCCTCCAATTTGCGGTGTTGCTCACTCTGGCCGTGGAAGAGGCCCAGGACAGAGAGGTTGGATACGGAATGGGAGGGGGAGTTGAAGTGCTGAGCCACCGGGAGGTCGGTTTGGTTATTGCGGACCAAGCGGAGGTGTTGGGCGAAACGATCGCCAAGCCTCCGCTTGGTCTCGTCGATATTGATCAGTTGACACCTGGAGCAGCGGATGCAATAGATGAGGTTGGAGGAGGTGCAGGTGAACCTCTGTCGGACCTGGAACAACTGCTTGGGTCTTTGAATGGAGTGGAGGGGGGAGGTAAAGCGACAAGTGTAGCATCTCTTGCGGTTGCAAGGGAAAGTGCCCGGGGAAGGGGTGGAGCGGGAGGGAAGGGAAGAATTGACAAGGGAGTTGCGGAGGGAGCGGTCTTTGCGGAAGGCAGACGGGGGGAGATGGGAAGATGTAGCGAGTGGTGGGGTCACGTTGGAGGTGGCGAAACTGGCGGAGGACTATGTGTTGTATGTGCCAGCTGGTGGGGTGAAAGGTAAGGACCAGGGGGACTCTACCCTTGTTGCGAGTGGGGGGATGGGGAGAGAGGTCAGTGTTACGGGGTACGGAGGAGACCCTGATGCGAGCCGCATCTATAGTGGGGGAGGGGAATCCCCGTTCTCTGAAGAATGAGGACATTTGTGATGCCCTGGTGTGGAACATCTCATCCTGGGGCGTAGACGGAGGAATTATGAATAGGGGATGGAGTCCTTACAGGAAGCAGGGTGGGAGGAAGAGTAGTCCAGGTAGCCGTGGGAGTCAGTGGGTTTATAGCGGATGTCGGTCAGGAGGGTATCCCCTGCGATGGAGATGGTGAGGTCAAGGAATGGTAGGGAAGTGTCGGAAGCTATATTTCTTTGCCATTTTTTGAAACTGGAACAAAGACAGAGACCTCCTTTCAGTATACTTAGATGATTCAAATTCACTTATTTTTTCGCAAACTATGGTATGAACTGAGAAATTAAACTGAATATCGCAAGTATTTTTTCCAGACATACACAATGTCATGTTGCAATTGATTAGGTCACTCGTGCTCTCCGGGAAGTAAGATGTAAAGAATATCCTTATACAAGATTACACATTTTCATTATCTTCCTTACTATTTACTTATTTTAATCAAAACTATTTAAGAATTGCCATCTTTTATACATAGAATACGCATAATTTCTCAGCTCTTCCTGAAAACTGTTGGTGAAAACAATTCCATCTAAAATTTATTTTTACACAACTATCAGTTTCCTTCGCTGAAATTAATTTCATTCCTACCTAGCAACCACCTTTCATTCTTGTCAAGTCAATAAGATATTATTTAGCAAGAGCAAATGTTATACTACATTTGTTGATTGTTTTCCCTCTCCCCCCCCCCCCCAGCTTCTTCTCAAATGGTTTCTCCAAAGAAAAATATTTGACATTTGAAGCAATGTTTGTTGTCTTTTTCCCTGGCTATCACTGGAAGTTATTTCCACAACTCCGCTATTAGATCCTAAGATTTATTTTCAATTCCTTAGGTACTTTTTCTTCCATAGAGTGTAACCCGATTCTCAGGATTTCTGCACACTTAATCTTTGTGATATCTTTGTGATATCTGGAATATATAAAATATGCTGTTAAAGATAATGGTTCAATGCTTTGAATAATTAATGAATGATTGACCAGAATTGTACAGTAATAACGTTTCGCCAAAGCCTAAAAAGCATTTTTAATTGCAGCTGCGCATGGCTGTGATGCCTTAATGGATATACTCTATACCATTAGCATAGAGTGCAGGCCAGTCATACCGCATTTATTGTGCATAAGACTCCAGCATTATGGCGGCTGTGCTTTAGCTGACTAGACTTTAAGGTTCGGAATTCCCTTCCTAAACATCTTTGCCTGTGCTTCTGTCTCTTCCATTAAAATTCATCTCTATCAAAGGTAGACACAAAAAGCTGGAGTAACTCAGCGGGTCAGACAGCATCTCTGGAGAAAAGGAATAGGTGACATTTCGGGTCGAGACCCTTTTCAGACATTTCGACCTGAAACATCACCTATTCCTTTTCTCCAGAGATGCGGTCTGACCCACTGAGTTACTCCAGCTGTTTGTATCTATCTTCCGTTTAAACCTGCATCTGCAATTCCTTCCTACACATCTCTATCAAAGCTTTGGTTTGCCTATCCTAACATTTCTTTGTATCAAATTTTACTTAATAAAGTAACATCTTGGGATCGATTATTAAAGACACTATATTAATTTAGGGCATTTCTGTTGGATGTTTGTTTATTTGTTGATTTTAACATATATTTAGATATATTACTAATTCTCAAACAAACAACATCATTTTCAGTCTGCCTGTACTGTTCCATGTTATTTCTTTTGGCTCCCATTATCTTCAATCGTTACAATTGTTTCTATTTTGTTCGCACCAATTGCATTTTGGCATGTCACACCATTCAGGGGTGACACACCTCTGAGAGATCACTATTCATGCAGTAAAAATTAGCAATTGATTTCAATGGGGTCACAACTATTGAATCACACCTTAAGTTTAGTAGAACTGATGAAATGAAAAGCATTTTGATTCTAACATTGAATAATAAAGAAGAGTCTGTTAACTAAATAAAAAAGAAAAATCACACATTTGTTTTTGATTAGAAAATTATGAATCCCCAGGGCAAGTTGGCATATTAAATCAAATTGTTCTTGTTTGGAGATGATGGCAGATGATTGTTTTTGTGATTGGAATACCAGTGACAGTGGTATACCATAGGGATCTTTCAGGGACCTTACTATTTCTAGTGTACATTCATGATTTGGATGTGAATATAGCAGGTATGATCAATACAATTACCGATGACATGAACATTGTTGATTTATTGATAGTGAGGAGGGCAGTCAAGACACAGGGGTATGGTAGATTGGGCAGAGCAGTGGAATTTAATCCTGATAACATAGAACAATAGGAGCAGGAACAGTCCCATCTGCCCACAATGTCTGATCCGAAAATAATGGCACCACCAAGAGATTTTGCAGTTATATAAGACGTTGATGAGGCCACATTTAGAGTATTGTGTTCAGCTTTGGTCAGTTATAGGAGCTTAATTCGGCTCCTATCACTTATGAATTTATGAAATAATGAATCGAGAACCAGAGGACATAGGTTTAAGGTGTGGGGGGGGGGGGGGGAGGGGGGGGGGGGGGGGGGGGGGGAGTTTAATGAGTTACCTGAGGGGTAACGTTTTAAAATAAATGGTGGTGGGTGTATGGAACAAGCGGCAGGAGGAGCTAGGTGTGGCAGGTTCTATTGCAATGTTTAAGATACATTTAGACAGGTATATGGATAGGGTAGGTTTAGAGGGATATGGGTCGAAAGCAGGCAGGTGGGACTAGTTTAGATGGGGCATGTTGGTCAGCATGGGCAAGTTGGACTGAAGGGCCTGTTTTAATGTTGTATGACTCCATGACTGTGATAAACTCTAATCTGCCTCCACATAATCCATATCTCTTTATTCCCTGCATATTCATGTGTCTATCCAAAATTCTCTATCATATTTGCCTCCTCCACAGCTGGTTCCAGGCACTTATCACCCCCTGTATAATAAATTGTCCTGCAAATTTCCTTAAAATTTTGCCCCTCTCACCTTACAACTATGCACTCTCGTATTTGATATTTCCATCCTGGAAATAAACGTTTCCGACTGTCTACACTAAGTATGCCTCTCTTAGTTGTATATACTTCTATCAGGTCTCCACTCAACTTCTGGCATTCCAGAGAAAACAATTCAAATATGTCCAAACCCTGTAGCTAATACCCCCTATTACAGGCATCAATGTGGTAAACCTCATTTGAACCCTTTCCAAAGCCTCCAAATTCTTCCTGCATTGGGGCAACCAGAATTGCACGCAATACTCCAACTGTGGCCTTACCAAAGTTCTATAAAGCTGCATCAGAACGTCCTGACTCTTATACTCGATACACTGAGCTATGAAGACAAGCATGTCATATGCAGTCTTTACCATTCACGGGGAGTTATGGACTTGGACCTCAAAATCCCTCTGTATATCAATGCCATTAATTGTATATTTTCCCCTTACATTCGACCCTATCAAAGTGCAGAATCTCACACTTGCTTATATGAAACTCTATCTGCCATTTCTCCGCTCATTTCCGTAGCTGATCCATATCCCACTATATACTTTGACATTCTTCCTCACAGTCTGCGACTTCAGCAATTTTTGTGTAATATGCACACTCACTAACCAACCCATCTATGTTTATGTCCACGTCATTTATCTATGAGAAGTGTGGGGTGATTATTTTTAGAACACCCACACGCCAGGACATGCTCATTTATGACAGAGCTCAGGGAATATTGAGGAACGGAAGAGGGAATAAAACCGCGACTGTAGGAAATCTGAAACAAAAACTGAAACTGCTGGAAACACACAGCAGGTTAAAATCTGTTGGAAGATTAACAGAGACAACGTTTCAAGTTGGAGATACTTTGTCAGAACAGGAATCCTGGAGTACAAGCTAAGGATCCCTGAGGGTGACAGCACATATAGATAAGATGATTAGGAAGACATATGGATTAATTGCCTTTCTTACTTGCGGCATAGAATGTAAGAGCATTTGCAGTCTTTCGTATGTCTTCTTATCATCTTCCAGTCTTTGCCCCAACCCTACCTCCCCATCTGGCTCCATCTGCCACTTTTATTCTCTCACTCATTACCTGTCTCAGTCACCTACCAGTTGCTGTCTCCCAATTTAGGCTTTTCTGCCCTCTACCTGTTTCCATCGCCACAGAGGCTGCCTGACCCATTGAGTTTTTCCACCTGTTTGATTTTTTTAAACTCAAATTTGTATATTATTTAAAAATTAATTTCACTATGTCCCCCATCCATTGGGAAGCGACTTAAAACCTTTCTTGTCTTAGGTTCCCAATACTTGAGGACTGTGCAGGTGTAAAGTTGACCCGAATACTCAGAATCTCTCCATAACCAACCGGATCTAACTCCGCCATTATTGTATGTTGCTGCCAAGTAGGGGGGAAATATAACAACCTCGAATGTGCTTTTAATACATGGTAATAATAGATAAAATTGATGTGCCAGGCTGGCATGGCATAGCTTAACTTGTTCCAGACATATATATTTATTCAGAAAGAATAGCTGACTCCAGCCAACCCAACATTAATAAGCACGTCCCTTTGTGGGGTGGGATTGAGTAGTCCTTGCTGGCCTCGTAACCAGCTTAGTCAACCAATGTCTCCACACTGCTTTCAGATGCAGACAATCTATTGAGTTTGCGTAAGAAGGAACTACAGATGGTAGTTTAAACTGAAGATAGACATAAAAAGCTGGAGTAACTCAACGGGACAGGCAGCATCTCTGGAGAGAAGGAATGGGTGACGTTTCGGGTCGAGACCCTTCTTCAGACAGTTTGTATATTTTCTCCACTGTCTTCATGTTACTTCACAAATAGAATAAATCACACTGCCCAAAAGAAGGGTCTTGCAATTTAAACCTTTTTTACCTCTGTCAATCACCCACTGTACTACATCACTATATTATACAATTAAATTCAATAGTAATCCTCACCAAACTTCAATTAATCAAACTGCAAGATTCATACCTACTATTGTAATGGTTAAGGGCATTTTGATATTCAGACTGACCTGTACGCTAATATAATCTTACAGCACCGAAGGCCAATGGGAGAGCACTTTAAATGCCAATTGTGATTATACTTGTAATTGGGTTCCAGTATCCTCAAAGGCTCACCCCTGTGTATCTGGGACATGAACAATCCTGCAGGAAGCTGTGACATTAGTCCCAGTCTAATTTTCACACCAGTCCTGATGCAGGCATTTACAGCAACAGAGTGAATTCGCACTCCCTTCACCGCAGATTGTTACCATGGCAATACTCTCTTTTTAACTTCTGTCAGCAGCTTCAGTGTTCAGTCTTATAGCCACCTTACCACAGCATGTAGCAACAGCTTTTTGACTGCCAGTACGTTTTGGTGAAGATTGTTGAAATTTCAAAAATGATATCAGCATATTTCTCTCTCGTGGGGTTTCTATCTGCAGATTTACTTTTGTCTGTCTTTTCCAGAATCAGTTGCTCTTTTACAAGGTTAAGATTTAAGATAATGATTTCCTCTACCCCTGCCCCCCCGACAGAATAAAAACAGGATGAAATTAATTTCTATGCTGTGATAAACAATCTGAAAACAAGGAGTGTGGTTTGGATCAGTTGATAACACCTAAATATTGGCCTCAAATTTTAACGTGCACCAAGTTATTTAACTCAAGTCAAGAGAGTCAAGAGTGTAATTGTCAAACATACTGACAACAGGAAACAATGAAATTCTTACTTTTAGAAGCATAACAGGTCCGAAACACAATACACATAGTTAATATATAATAAACAAAACATTAATAATTTAAACTTATTGCCCATTCATTGAGAATCTATTATCTTTGTTCTGCTTACCCACTTGCAGCCAGTGGTTTTTATCAGGTATTAAGAATAGACGAGGATGATTCCTACAATCTAGAATTGCTTAAATCCAAATAACTAGCTGTTAAATGCAAGACTAATAAATTATTTCTTACTCACAAATTCAAACCAGATTCTCATCGTTTACATTGTAAGGGTAAGACGGGCTGCATGGATAGAGTAGATGTGGAGATGATGTTTCCACTAGTGGGAGAGTATAGAACCAGAGGGCACAGCCTCAGAATAAAAGAACGTATCTTTATTTAGTGGTATAAGTTCTTACTTTTAGAAGCATAACAGTTCTCGAAACACAATACACATAGTTAATATATAAAGTTGACTTGACTTAGTATTCTCTAGTGACTCTTACAGATCTCTACAGATGCACCTTGGAAAGCATACTGATTTAATGGTACTTTATTTGTGTGAAATTCATTTTTGTATACAGTTTAGTGTGTATCACTATTCATAAGCACTTGGATACATCTTAGATAAGCATACAGTAGAAGTGCATTGCAATAGTACACTGAGACAATCACCAGATTGGTGCCATTTTGAAGTCCCAGTTGTTATATGTGTACAGTTCTAAACCTGACCATGAAACCTTGTTTTCTTGGCAGTGTTGCAGAGTTGGCCTGGTCAAGCCTGGCCATAGGTGTCCTCCACTGCTCTGTACCACTGCATTATTGCCATGTCATTGTTCATTTTTAAGGAACTTAAAAATGAACAATGACTTTCAGTTTCTTGATTATTAAGGGTGTCAAGGGTTAAGGGGTGAAGGCAGGAGATTGGTGTTGAGAGGGAAAGATAGATCAGCCATGAATGAATAGCGGAGTGGACTCAATGGCCGAATGGCCTAATTCTGCTCCTATGACATTCACTTAATGTTCCTGGATACGGCAGTTTCAGATGTAGCAGGGGAGAGACCAAAAGAGGAGAGGGAGTTGTGTTCCTGATTAGGTAGAACGTAATGATGGTACAAAGAGAATATCCTCCAGGAGGCCACATGAGTAGAATTTAGTAATAAAAGAGGGGCAGTCAGTTTGTTGGATTTATACTATGGTCAAGTCAAGTCAAATCAAGTCAATTTATTTCAATAGCACATTTAAAAATAACTCTCGTTGACCAAAGTGCTTTACATCAGTGCACGTACTAATGTGCTACATACAATGGTACATAGATCTAACAATACATACATAAATACATACATACAGCGCTCTCTCAGAGGACCTCAAAAAACGCTTGTGAGAAGAAATAGGTTTTAAGTCTAGACTTAAAGGAGTCGATGAAGTGGGCAGTTCTGATGAGAAGAGGGATGCTGTTCCACAGTCTAGGTTCTGCAACTACAAAACCGCGATCGCCCGTGAGCTTAAACCTGGACCTCGGGATAGTCAGTAGCCCCAAGTTGGTCGACCTGAGGGACCTGGGGGTAGAATGGTGAGTTAGCAGAATTTTGATATAGGTGGTCCGCCCTGTTTCGACTAATGCAATCAACTCGACGTGCACAAACAGAAGATCAAATAGAACAAGTTGTCCAACCACTTTAGGCTGTGCACGCCACACGAAAGAAGAAGAAGTATAGGAGTAGAGAGGTTCTTCTGCAGTTGTATAGGGCTCTGGTAAGACCACATCTGGAGTATTGCGTACAGTTTTGGTCTCCTAATTTCAGGAAGGACATCCTTGTGATTGAGGCCTGGGATGGCGGGACTGTCATATGAGGAAAGATTGAATAGAGCTCTAGGGACTAGTTGAATCAAGGGATATGGGGGGAAGGCAGGCACGGGTTATTGATTGGGGACGATCAGCCATGATCGCAATGAATGGCGGTGCTGGCTCGAAGGGCCGAATGGCCTTCACCTGCACCTATTTTCTATGTTTCTATGTTTCTAACTTCATTGTTCTGGTCCTGGTGTATATGACAATCAAATACTCTTGACTTAAACAAAACACAAAATGCTGGTGGAAGTCACCAAGTCAGGCAGCACTTTGGGAGAAAATGGTCAGATGATGTTTTGGGTTGGAGCCATTCTTTAGAATCTTGACACTTGACCTGTATCTCTCTGCATGGCTAGAATTGAGTAATCTGCCAAGATATCTTTCATTCTTGCATCTGCTGTGGAGCACTGTTCCACAGAAGGGCGGCATGGTGGCACAGCGGTAGCATTGCAGCCTTATAGTGCCAGAGACCTTGGTTCGATCCTGACTACGGGTGCTGTCTGTACGGAGTTTGTACGTTCTCCCTGTGACTTGAGCTGAATTTCCCCGGGATCTCGAGTTTCCTCCCACGACCATACAAGGGAGCCCCTGGCGACATGTCGCGGGTGAACTCTAACGACTATAGGAGACCTCTCATGACCATACAGCCTGTGACGGGTGCCGGCAGTCGCCTGTAAGGGTCGCGTAAGTGGGACAGGCCTTCACGCCAATCTTTCATACCTCCTTCTTTCTGCACTTAATTCAACCCTAATTCATTGTCCTTGTCCATCATTCATTTGTATCACCTCGGTTCTTCAATCTCATTGGCACAAGAATTGCACTGTTGACTTTGCTACTCAGCCAGACTTCAGATGTCCAAATAACATTGACACAGTGGTGTCAGCTCAGACCTGTAACACATTTAGACCACAAAAAACCTTCACATTGAAGGATGCAGGGAAATAACTCTTTCCACTCCAGCGTTGTTATTTAATATTACAGACAATAATAAATTGCAGTTTTTCACAGCACGGGTAAAACTTTGTGACATTAATTATTGTTTTGGAGGGAAGATTGAGTAACACCATGTTTATCTCTGAGCATATAAATTTGTTTGACGCAAATATTAAATTATTATTCTGAAGTGTTTTCGGACAGCATCAGTAGTGATTCAGTGAATGCCAGATTAAGCGACTGCTTTGAAAGGTAGTCAGTCAATAGAGTGACAGCTGAATTTACTGTAGCATGTCATACACTAGGTTTTTTAAATATATATATTTTTTTTAACTCCCTTTTTTTTCTGATCCAATGAGTTTTAGTTTGGATTTGTGAGCTCATATGTATGTTGGTTTATTTAGTGCGCTGATGATTTGAAGGAACTTTAAATGCCCTTTTAACATTTGAAGGGCACTTCTCTTTCAACTGAGTACCTTATCTGCGAAGCAAACTTATTATTGTAATTAGTGTTAACATAGCTAACATGAACATTGGCGATTGCATTTACCATCTACTGTAAATTAGCTCAATGCAAAACTACCAGGAAAGAATACAAAATATTTCCCATCAAGAATTTAAAACCTTTAAGAAGGAACTGCAGGTGCTGGAAAATCGAAGGTAGACAAAATTGCTGGAAAAACTCAGCGGGTGAGGCAACATCTATGGAGCGAAGGAAATAGGCAACGTTTCGGGTCGAAACCCTTCTTCAGTCTGAACACAATAGCCGGAGTAAGATAGTAAGGCTCATCATAGATTTAGAACTACCAGATGATCATTTATTTTATGAGGGTGTGGAGTGGAGGGCACGTAATCCCTCATTGTTACTCCTCATAAAATAAAGATCAAACTTCGAACTGGTAAGTTCTCGTTTAATCTTACTATTTTACTTCGGAGTCACGTGAGTGACTACGTGAAGATTTTGAAGCTTCTGTGTTTTTCATGTCGTAGAATTCTTCCATACGACAGTCCGGCTAGGTCAACACATACATGAGAAAAACCAGATTAGTTTTAGTTCTTTCTATAAATCTTTTAATGATAAAAGAACATATAATAACCCTCTTTTTACACCTGAGGGAACCATTACAAAGTGATAAAAGATATAAGTGATAACATAATTGATAATATCAATCAATAGTGAAACAAAGCAGGTGATTATAGTGAACCCAACACCGCGTGTCCAAAGCCTGTCATTGTGTGAACAGGTTTATTGTAGAACTTTGAAAAAGTTTCTTCTTTACACCACCCTGCGGTTTCTAAGATATGTTCGAGTGGTACATCCTGTAACTTCGCCGCGGATGTAGCTGCTGCCCTGGTGGAGTGAGATTTGAACACATCAGTGTCTACTCCTGCTGAAAGTAACACCTGTTTTAACCACCTTGAGATTGTTTGCACTGAAGCTTTTGTGTGTGGTTTCTTATGCATAATCATTAATGTTTTTTCATCTCCTCGAAGAGTTTTGGTAACTTTTACATAATGATTCAAATGTTTAACTACACACAACGTTGGATCAATGGGATAAGCTTGAAACAATACCTTCGCTCCAGTTCTCCCTGGTCTGCTTTGTTTGATCAAATCGTAAACATAGAACACAATGTTATCTGCAGTCACATGCATACAGTCTAAACGTAAACATTTGTAATGTTTGCACCCTTTGAGCTGAAACCAATGCCATTAACATTACTAATTTAAATGTTAACCTTTCCAATGACAAAACTTCGATTGGAGTCCATTGCCTAAGTAAGGTAACTACAATGCTAACATCCCAAATTTCCGTATATCTTGGTTTGGGTGGATTTTTGTTAAAGATTCCTTTCATAAATCTGGATATTAATGGAAGTGATCCAATTGATTTCTGGTCAGAGATTTGTCCTAAATAAGATGATAAGGCACTATGTGCACTATTAATGGCACTGTAACTTAAGTGTTGTTCAAAATGCAACTCGGCAAGGAACTCCAATATGTTTGCAATGTTCACAGTATGATAGGATATATTTGACTGTCTGCAAAAATTTTCCCATTTCTTTATATGTGTCAGATATTGTCTCTGAGTGCTATCTCACCATGATGCGACTATAATATCCATAGTTCTATCCGACAATCCAAGCTCCTGTAGTGGTCTGGTCAAAACCTGCAGATTAACAAATTCATATAAGCATGTAATGGATGAATTTCTTTGGTTACTGGTTTTATCAATAAATCACTGCTGCTAGGAATTGACATATATGGTTCTTTAATCATGTTTAACATCAATGGGAATCATGGTTTTGTCGGCCAATTTGGAATTACCAATAATCCTGTGGCAGAATCTTGTTCTATTTTTCTTCAGACATTGCTGAACCAGAGCAAATGGTGGAAAAGCATAAAAGAACATATTCACCCAGTTAAGTGAAAAAGCATCTACTGCTACTGCGTCTGGATCTGGTTCCCAAGACACATATTTAGGCAATTGATGATTTAGTCTTGATGCAAACAGATCAATGTCTGGTAACCCATATTGAGTCACAATTTTACTGAAAATTACTGGGTTCAACATCCATTCTGTGTTGTCTTTAAACATCCTTGATCTATTGTCTGCCACCACATTGTCTTTACCTGGGATGTAATTTGCCGAAATCCAAATTTGGTGGTTAATACACCATTGCCAAATCTGATTGACTAAACAATCACATGATACCGATCTGACTCCACACATGTGATTAATATATGCAACAGCTGTTTTATTGTCTAATTGTATCAGTACATGCAGATTCTTTTTTGTAGAACAATATGCCTTCAACCCATAAAATGCACCCAATAATTCTAAATAGTTAATACCATATGTTTGGAGAAACTTTTCCTCTTGGACAGTCCATCTGCCCCCTCAGCTGGTGAATGAATCTGTCGCCCCCCATCCGAGAGCACTAGCATCTGTTTGTAAAATTATTTCAGGCTGTTGTATCAGAATGTTTTTAGCAGCTTGTGGGACATTTTCAATCCATCATTGTAATTCCAATAAAGCTTCTTTTGTTAATTGCATAGGCCTATTAAAATGGCCTGCTCTCTTTTTTTAGAGCTCTTATTTTGTCCCTTTGAAGGTTTTGGTAATGTAATGGACCAAATTCTACTGCAGGAAATGCTGCTACTAATTTACCAATAACCTTTGCTACTTCTCGGATGGAAGGATAAGGTTTGTGAATGAGACCCCTACAGGTCACTAAAATATCATCAATCTTATCTGTTGGCAAAGTTACTAACATAGTAACTGAGTTAATTACAAACCCCAAATAGTTAATTGACTGTGCTGGCTGCAGCTGGGACTTAATTGGATGAATCAAGAAAACCTAACTTCTCAAATAAAGTTTTAGTTGCTGAAACTGATTTTTCAGCTGATTCCTGATTACTATTGATGATTAAAATGTCATCCAGATAAGCCATAATGATGTGCTTTTGTGCTCTTAATTGTGCTAAAGCTGGTTTCAACAGCTTTGTAAAGAGCCTGGGAGCTGAACTTAACCCATTTGGTAAAGCTCTGAATTGCCACAGCTGTCCCAGCCAATTAAATTTTAAATACCTTCGAAAGAACTGATGTATTGGTACTGAATAGTACGCATCCTTTAAATCAATTGTAGCCATATAACAACCTGCTGATATCAAATGTCTTGCAGTGTTAAATGTTTCCATTTTAAAATGTTTATATTCGACAAATTTATTAAGATTTGTAAGGTCCAGAATAATTCTGCAACCACCATCTTTTTTATTTCTTGGAAATATATTTGACACAAATTGATGCTCATGTTCAACAGTTTTTTCAATAACACCTTTTTTAAACAATTTGTCAATTTCCACATTTATTTCAGCCTCTTCAATTGCAGAAAACATGAAACCATAAGCAGGTTTATTTTGTACCGGAGAATTAACACCTTCTTTAAATGTAATAGTAGCTCCTGAAACTGTTTGTAAAATAAACCGATCAGATGTGATGGCAAGCCATTCATCATAAAACATTTGTAATCTCCCTCCAACTGGAGATTTGTCCACAGTTTCTTTAAGCATAGAATAAATTTTTTGTACCTCTCGATATGAACGTGGTGGTCTCCTTCTCCCCGTATACGGGTGAACATTAGGCTGTGTCGGATGATAATATTTTCTTATCATACTCCTGCCTCTGTTTCCAAATTCAAATCCCCTTCTTGACGAAAAATACCTTTTTTGTCCAAAGATGAAAGGTTTCATGTGGCTAATAGATTTAGCCTCTTCATCCATTTCTCTTATTTGTTTAGGCAGGTTTTCTCCAAATAGATAACCAGGAGCTTGAACACCACTTGATCGACACAGACCTGCAAACCTTGGATGAAATATGGGCCGAATCGCAATTTTCCTCATACAATTAATTTCATAGAAGGAATTGCATAATAAGCCCAAAGTCTATTTTTGGATTTTATCCATCTCCAACCCCTCCATTTGCCTTCCAAAAGCAGTAATGGCCGCAGAAATCAATTTGAGGATTCTTTGAAATCTTATTTCTTGTCCTCTCATGCCTGGAGTCATAGGCGTCCATATAGACGGATTAACCGTAGGTACCTTCAATGAGGTGCAATTTTCCGGTGTTTTATATAATTCTGCTGTTTCAATCATCACAGAATCTTGAAGTTGGTGAGATACCATATAATTAATACTGGCAGCTAGGTTTTCTTCCATAGCCTCACCACTTCCTTCAGGTATAGCAAAATCTTTTGCCATCTCAGGCACATCTGGCCTTCTCTTTTTTATTTGTGGTGTGCGCTCATAATCCACATCATCACTTGCAGGGTCTGTCTTTTGCAGCCCTGATCCACTTGGAATTATATCCAATGAGACTTCCTCCGCCCTTAATCCTGGGTCCGGAGTTTCAAATTCCCAATTTGGCACATAGCCATATTCTGTATATTCAAACCCCTCAGGGTCATTTTGGGAAACTTCTGGGTACTGTGACCCTTGTCTCATTATATTTTGGAGCACTTTCTCCATATGTTCCATTTTTAGCCATGTAGCTTTATTATCCGGAGGACTTTCTTTATCAGAGTCATTATCAGAAACCACGGGCCTCACGGATTTCTTTTTACATTTTCTAGGAACATTTTCCTCCGTGGTTTGTATTTCTGGAGAAATTATAGTCTCACTAACGGGTGAATCAGCGGCCACTGGTATCGGAACCGGATCCGCACTAAACTCTTGTCCGTTTCTTTAGCTTCACCCTGGGACGATCTTTTTACCCGCAAAATGTTCCTTTGAGACTTCTCCATTTTTCTTTTCCATTTATCTGGCTAAATCAGTACGCCAGCGTGACTCTGATTTTAACTTTTACTTTCTCATTTGCTGTTTTTACCAGCGTAACGTCTTTTTTAGAACGTTCCCACTTTTCCTTACACTTACCTGCGGGTCCGTTCCGGCCGCTGCGAAGAGCTGCGCTCTGCAACTCTTGCTTCTGCCGTCAGCGTCGACGTAATGCCGTTCCAGCGCCAGGCGGGGCTTCTTCACGTAGTCACTCACGTGACTCCGAAGTAAAATTAAACAATAACAATAACAGTTCCCTCTCTACCCAAGAGGGCTATTAACGCAAACTTAAAACTGAGGTAGCAAACACGCTCGTTCCGGTTAAAGGTTTGTTATAAAACGTCTGAAACATGCGTGCTGAGGACCATACTGCAGCCGATAAAATTTGGTCTAGAGGGACGTCCATGGCTCTCGCTGCGGACGTAGCTGCAGCCCTGGTGGAATGAGATTTAATCATTTTTGTATCAACCCCAGCATCTGTTCGAACTTGTTTTAGCCACCTGGAAATGGTCTGAGTTGAGACCTTCTTATGTGGTTTCTTGTGGCTGATCAGTAATGCTAACTCAGACCCCCTAAGCCCCTTGGTGAGGCTAATGTATTGCCGGAGGTGAGCAACTACACATAAATTTGGATCCAAAGGATATGCCATGAACTGTAATTTCAACCCCGAGGTACCTGGTCTACTCTGTTTTATAGGGTCGTACACAAAAAAGGTGAAACCACCGGCAGAGGTGAGCATCCTGTCCAGTCGTTGCTTTTGCAAGGACTGGACTCTTTGAGCTGACACTAAAGCCATGAGCATAGCCACCGTGTGCTTGAGTCGGAGTAGAGACAGGGAAGTTGGTGGAGACCATGACCGAAGTAAAGTTAAAACCACCCCTACATCCCAAATTTCAGAATAGCTGGGCCTAGGAGGGTTCGAATGGAAGATTCCCCTCATGAATCTTGACACTAAAAGGTGAGACCCCACTGATAGGTGTTCTGAAATTGGCAGCAGGTAAGTCGACAGCGCACATCTGCCACAATTTAGAGCACTGTAGCTTAATTTGTCGTCAAAATGCAACTTCAAGAGGAACTCCAGAACATTTGTAATGTGCACTGCCTCATACGAAATGTCGATCTGTGCACAGAACACTTCCCATTTCCTAATGCATGAGGCATATTGTTTTTGAGTACTGCTTCTCCAGGCCGCAGTTAGCACATCCACCGTACGATCAGCTAGTCCCAGTCCAAGGAAAGGTCTTCTTAAAACCTGCCAATCAATAAATTGAGCCGATCATGGAGAGGATGTACTTCACCAGAAACCGAGTTTGTTAACAGAGACCTGCCTTTAGGAACCTTCCACACAGGTTCTACAACGCTGCTCAGAATAAGAGGATACCATGACTGAGTCGGCCAGTCAAGGACTACCAGAATGCTGGAGGCAGAGTCCTGCTGATTTCTTTGCAGACAGCGACTGACAAGGCAAAATGGGGGGAATGCTTAGAAAAACATTGCACCCCAATGTAGCGAGAACGCGTCTACTGCTACTGCCCCTGGGTCTGGTTCCCATGCAACATTCTTCGGTAATTGATGATTTAATCTTGAAGCGAACAAATCCATATCCGGTGTTCCATAGCTAGAAACAATATCCTTAAACACACTATGATTCAACACCCATTCTGTGTTGTCATTGAATTTACGTGACCTGGTGTCTGCTACCGTGTTGAATCTACCTGGGAGGTAGATAGCTGAAACCCAAATATTTCGAATGATGCACCAGTTCCAAATGAGTCATGGCAATTTATTCCTCTCCCCTCCTCTCCTCCCCTTCCCACCTCTCCCTCAGCCCTTGGGCCCTGGCATTCCCTCTATCTCTATCTCCCTCCCCCACCCTAGTCACACTAGCTTCTCATTTTCACACCACAAACAGCTTACAATGGCTTGTTCCCTTTATCATCGATACTTTTTTGCATATCTTTCATTCATTGTTCTTTATCTCTCCACATCACCGTCTATATCTCTCGTTTCCCTGATCCCTGACCAGTCTGAAGAAGGGTCTCGACCCGAAACGTCGCCTATCTCCTTCGCTCCTTAGATGCTGCTGCACCCACTGAGTTTCTCCAGCTTTTTGTGTAACCCTATTACAGGATACTGACTTGATACCACCCATGTGATTTATGTACGCCACTGCCGTCAACCCCAATGCCAGCAGGTTTAAAATTCTTTGCAGCTTGACCTCTTGGGTCTTAATGCCGCCCCCAATTTAGCTCCAGATGGAACTGTTCACCACCGGTACCTTGAGGGAAGCACAGTTGCTGGGAGCGTGGTACCTCATGGTTATCTCCATCATGACTTGTTCCTGAAGCTGGTGGGAAGCAAAGTAATTAATGCTGGCCGCCAGCTCTTCTTCCAGCGGCTCCCCAACCAGTGACGGCACTGCAAATCTGGAGACCATGGTTGGCACCTCCGCTTCCCGCAGGTCTCGCACCGAGCGGTCCTCCGCCCAGGACTGGTGGTCTATACTCCCATCCTCGGATGGGGATACATAATACAGCCCTGCACCAGGCGCTGCTGCGGGCCCTCGAGGCCCGCTGTGATATGACTCCCGACCAAGGAGCACATCATGTTGGAGCATCTTCTCCATAAGATGCTCCACGCGGGAAAGGCGTCCGCCGACGCTTCCCGCTCGAGGAGGCGAACCCTCCCGGCCGGACTCAACCGAGTCCACTGGCTTGTTGGACATGCACTTGGCCTTCACGACCCGCGGGGTAGCCAAAGTGCTGCCCGTGGGCACCGAGCCCGGGGTCGCTGGCTGTGGTGTCAGCGACCGCGATGGTCAAACGGACTGCCGCCCGCTGACCGCACTGCCACGGTCTTCGGAAGCGGTTCTCCCTGCAGCCCGTCGAGACTTCACCCTCGCCTTATCCATGGTGTTCTTGCTGTAACAAGACAGAGGAAAAAACGACTGCAGACTAAGTTCAAGAACGTACCTGGAGGTCTTTTAAAACTTACCGCTGGTGGAGCGACGCGCCACCAGCCAGTCAGAGCACCATGCATTTGACGTAATGACGCGCATGCGGGGCTGACGGGTTCTTCACGTAGTCACTCACGTGACTCCGAAGTAAAATTTAGTTTAATATTGCCATTATTGTGTACAGAGAGACAGTGTAAAGCTTTGTTTGCATGTTATCCAGTCATGTTAAAAGACTACACAATTGTGCAAAGTTAAAGAATAAAAGTACCACATTTAATCCAAAGATATAACATTGAAGTCTGATAAAATGTGCCTAAAAAATGTTAAAATGTCTGCAAAGTGATAGATGGGAGGTCAGGATTGCACTCTAGCTGATGAGAGGACAGTTCAGTTGCCTGATTACAGCTGGGAAGAAGCTGTTTCCGAATCTGGAGGTGTGTGTTTTCCAACTTCTATACCTCTTTCCTTATGGGAGAGGGGAAAAGAGATGGTACTGGTCCTTAATTATGCTGGCGGTCTTGCCGAGGCAGCGTGAAACGTGGATGGAGTCGAAGGAAAGGAGGCTGGTTTGTGTGTTGGTCAGGGCTACGTCCATAACTTTCTCCTGCGGGGGCACGACGCTCCCACAGAGCTAGGCCTCTGTAGATCATTTGGCCTCTAATCCCCCGAACCTGTAGGCAGTGGATGAGAAAGTGGGATAGCAGAGAACCAGTGTGAATGGATGATCAAAGGACAGCGTGCAATCACTGGACTTCAGGGCCTGTTTTCATGGTGTATCTCTGAACTAAACTAACCTAATCACAGCCCTACCTCAGCAATAAACTCCAATGGGCTTTGCACCATTATGGTTGCAACGTATTTTGGCTTTTTGTAAAATTGTCTTGTTTATCGAGAATAACTGAGAATTAATTGCATATGTATTTGCTGTGTTGTTGTGTTTAAAGTGCCTGTCATGTTAACAGTAAGCAAATATTTCATAGTTCTGGTTCTGGTCCATATGATAATTAAGCCCTTTTAACGCTCTCGACACTCTCGACTTGTGCCTGTTCCCATCTGCCTATATTCAGAAGGCTGTTGAAATTGTGTCACGTAAATAAAGATTACTAATTTATCAGAAACTGAATTTTTCTTCACTAAAACTGCTGAAGAGATAGATAAAAATAAGAATTGCCTTTATGTTTCGAGTGATGACGACATCTTATAATATCTGGTCCCAGTTATGTCTGCTGACTGACTCAGTACATCGAAGGGTCTGTCTCCATACAATTTTCCCCATGACGATGAAAGACAGGGACAGTTGCTCGGGGAATCTCCCATCTTCTGGAAACACGAGGAATCATATTTTGTTGTTGGCAGGGTATGTTTATAAAGATATATTCCGCTAAGGTGCAGTAGGCATAAACTAAAATACAAACACCATCAATAAAACCTATAGCAGAGAGAACCGTGGGAAATGAGACTGGATGGATGGAATCAAGGCCTTCATGAATGTGAATTTGAATGTGTATTTATGACCTCATGGCATAGGCAAGGAAAATATATATAAAATAATAAAGCAGTTGGCTGCTAGTTGCAAGGCTACAATCCAGAAAATAAATTCCACAGAAAGCAAGAACAGTTTTAGAGGCTGGAAATTAAGTTCATATTAATTGAATAATTTGATGCATCATGCAAATATAAATCTAGAAAAGTTATTTGTACTTTTAAAAGCAATGCGCATACTTTAAAGCATGCATCAGGAAGGTGAAAGCTCATTGTGACATGGAGTGTGAAGCTACCTGTCAAAGGCTTGACAAGGAGTGGAGACACTTTTAAGAAGCCAGACAACTTATAATAATGTTTAGCGGGCATTTAACATTACCGGTCGGTTTTCCTTCGTCCTGAAAACTTCAATGAGCCAATTAAAATGCCCGGTCAGCGAAGGAGATTGCCTACGGCTGCCCTCGACTGCCTATATGGCGACCCCACTCCCCTGCACTATGAGTACAAAAGAGCCATGCCGACCAATTTTTACTTGCGGAAATATGTTCAACATGCTGAAAAATTTTCCTCGATCAAACTGAGGCCGTGAGTATGTGGGAACTTGAGCATGAAGGAGAGTTCCAGTGACCTCATTGGACCTCCTAGGTCCATGTGTCGACCGTGCTGCGAGTTTGAGTCGAGGGCAAACTCTTCTAAACTCGCAGATTAGGTCACCACAGTGGGACAGCCCCTTTACAATATTCAGTAAACCTTTCAGCCTGCATTCTCTACGATAACAAATTTCTCTGGGTGGATTCCAAGATTCCAGGTGAAAACATCAACCGTGGCTGTCATCTGAACACTGAGTTAGGATTATTACCGGAAGACACCTGTGATATGTTAATGTTCATGCAATAAACATAGTTATAAGTTTGAATGTTTCTTTCATTTATTGGTGGATCAGTGTACTTCCATTTGGAGGTTCAGGGTTAGTCAGGACTGGACAGTACATCAATTTTATGACAAAGAATGTGACTTTAGCTCCTCGTTTTCAAGAGAGAGTTAGATTTAGCTCGAGGCTAAAGGAATCAAGGGATATGGGGAACAAGCAGGAATGGGGTACTGATTTTGGATGATCAACCACAATCCTACTGAATGGCGGTGCTGGCTCGAAGGGCCAAATGCCTTACTCCTGCACCTATTTTCTATGTTTCTATGATCACCAAGGTATTTTTCAATTGCAGGAAGGATTGGTAAGACATTTGTAACCATTTTCTCAATGTCACAAAAAATGTAAAGAGTTTCAAACTATTGTCCCTGGTGTTTGAGCTACTTGCACTGACACCGTTTTTGTGCAGGCATTGAACTGCAGCTAATGAACCTTCAGTGGGAGTATACACTGGAGGCAGGCAAATTGTCCTGTTAAGAAACAGCATGAAGAGTCAAGAATCCAGAATGTGTTTTTGGCAAAAGTCCAGAAACAGAACAATGAAATTCTTACTTGCAGCAGCACAATAGGTTTGCAAAACACAGTACTCAATAGAAACATAGAAACATAGAAATTAGGTGCAGGAGTAGGCCATTCAGCCCTTCGAGCCTGCACCGCCATTCAATATGATCATGGCTGATCATCCAACTCAGTATCCCGTACCTGCCTTCTCTCCATACCCTCTGATCCCTTAGCCACAAGGGCCACATCCAACTCACTCTTAAATATAGCCAATGAACTGGCCTCAACTACCCTCTGTGGCAGAGAGTTCCAGAGACTCACCACTCTCTGTGTGAAAAAAGTCTTTCTCATCTCGGTCTTAAAGGATTTCCCCCTTATCCTTAAGCTGTGACCCCTTGTCCTGGACTTCCCCAACATCGGGAACAATCTTCCTGCATCTAGCCTGTCCAACCCCTTAAGAATTTTGTAAGTTTCTATAAGATCCCCTCTCAATCTCCTAAATTCCAGAGAGTATAAACCGAGTATCCAGTCTTTCTTCATAAGACAGTCCTGACATCCCAGGAATCAGTCTGGTGAACCTTCTCTGCACTCCCTCTATGGCAATAATGTCCTTCCTCAGATTTGGAGACCAAAACTGTACGCAATACTCCAGGTGTGGTCTCACCAAGACCCTGTACAACTGAAGTAGAACCTCCCTGCTCCTGTACTCAAATCCTTTTGCTATGAAAGCTAACATACCATTCGCTTTTTTCACTGCCTGCTGCCGCTTTACTCAATAGATAATTTAATAAACAAACAGAAAAAAAGTTAAACAAAATTTAAGAAACTCCAAAATTGCACAAAAACAAATCAAAGTCCCTAATGCAACCTAGGCAGTTCATAATTCCGAGTTTAGTTGGAGTTCATAGTTTTCAATAGCTGGATGGTTGTTGGGAAGAAGCTGCTCCTGCACCTGGATGTTACCGTTTTCAGACTCCAATACCTTCTTTCGGAAGGCAGGAGTGAAATGAGAGTGTGACCAGAGTGGTGTGGGTCCTTGATTGGCTGTGTTTTTGAGGCACTCTTATAAATTCCTTTGATGCTGGCAAGGTAAGTGGTGGCAGTGTTCATCAATTTTTATAATCTCCTTCATTCATGAGTGATTGAGTTGCTGAACTGTCGAACTTCAAGAGAGTATTTTGTCGACATACCGAATCTTCTCAATCTTCGAAAGAAGTGGAGCCATTGATAGGCTTTCTTTATGATTGCATCAATGAATTGTTGATCTTGCACCAGTTCTGCCACTTTCAAACGTTTAGTTTTCTCTATCTTTAGTTCAATTATTATTATTTTTTGCAAATGTGGAACAATTGGATTCCACAGTTAGTTGATGCATTAAATGGGTGGTGCAGTGAAGAACATTAGACCATAAGAAATAGGAGTAGAATTAGGCATTGGCCGATTGAGTCTACTCCGTCATTCCATCATGGCTGATCTGTGGCTTCACTCTTGGGAAGGTTGATCTAACGTCTGCAATGAGGACGGGGGGTACAGGTGCACGTAAGGCTGTTGGGGTAGGTTTGGGCTGCATAATCCAGCCTGCAGGCTTATCCAGTGGCAAAAGCATCTCAAAGTGATGGCTGTGGGAGAATGAACACTGTCATCGAGAGAGGAATGTTGATGTGATTTTCAGAGAATCTCACAGTTCCCTGTGGGGGGCTCTGGTCTGCTGTGGCATAGGATGATGGAGTGGTGTGAGACCTGCAAGTCCCTCAACAGACTGCTCAACAGTCAGCAACAGTCAGACATTGTAGGGCTATTGTATTGTTAGCATAAATTGGGAGTATAAATGTGCAATGAAATTCATATTTTCTTTTGATATAGTAGGCCATTAGGTCCACTGAATCTATGAGCAAGTGCAATCCTTTCGATAACATTTCGCGTATATTTACCTGTAACTTATTCACTCACACATGCCTATTAATCCCTGATTCACTTACAAACTACTTGCACTGGGGTAATTGACAATAACCAAGTAACTTAAAGGGGCAGCATGGAGGCGTAGCGGTAGAGGTACTGCCTTACAGCGCCAAAGGCACGGGTTCAATCCTGCATACAGGTGCTTGTCCGTATGGAGTCTGTACATTCTCCCCGTGACCTGCGTGGATTTCCTCCAAGATCTTCGGTTTCATCCCACACTCCAAAGACGTACAGGTTTGTAGGTTAATTGGCTTGCTGTAAAATGTAAAATTGTCCCTAGTGTGTGTAGGACAGTGTAGGCATGCGGGATCGCTGGTCGGTGTGGACTTAGTGGGCCGAAGGGCCTGTTTCCGTGCTGTATCTCTAAACTAAACTAAACTAAACCAACACGCTTTTGGGATGTGGGAGGAAACTGAAGCACCCGAAGTAAACCCATACTGTCACAGGGAGAACATGCCTCACAAACAGCACTGGCGGTCGGGACTGAACCCCGATGGCTTGAGCTGTGAGGCAGCAGCACTACCTGCTGTGCCACTTTATCTGTCACTTCCAGACAGGAAAGATTGGGCTCCATTCCAGGATACTGGAGAGGGGTTCGTTATGAGTACTGTCATCTTCAATGGTTTCAGCCTCAGTGTTAAATACAGCTCATAGGTTCATAAGTGATAGGAGCAGAATTAGGTAATTCTGCCCATCAAGCCGACTTTGCCATTTGTTGATCTATCTTTTTCTCTCAACCCCATTCTCCAGCCTTCTCCCCATAGCCCCGACATCGATACTAATCAACAATCTATTAATCTCCGCCTTAAAAATATCCATTGATTTGGCCTCCACAGCCTTCTATGGCAGTGAATTCCACAGATTCACCACACTAAATAATTGTTTCCTCATCTCCTTTCTAATGGCACATAATTTATTCTGAGGCTACAGCCCTTGGTCCCAGATTCTCCTTCCAGTGGAGCCCCAGTAATAGCCAGCTCCTTTGATGGATTAGGACAAGCAGCTTCACCTCTGCCTCTGTGGTTGTGTGCCACCTTGTTAACTGAATCATCCTCCCACAACCAGAGAGCAGTGCTCAATTATTATCTACCTCTTTGATGACCCTCGGACTATCCTTGATTGGACTTTGCTGGCTTTACCTTGTACTAAACGTTATTCCCTTATCCTGAATGTATACAATGTAAATGGATTGATTGTAATCATGCATTGTCTTTCTGCTGACTGGTTAGCACACAACAAAAGCTTTACACAGTACTCGGTACACGTGACAATAGACTAAACTGAAACTGCTATTCAAGAGAGGAAGTGAAGGGACTATTAATGCCTGGCATTTGTTCAGCTGTGTCTTTAGTGCAATACAAGATGTAAAATGTGGCTACTAAAAAGTTAAGAGTGTAAGAATATAAGAGTGGTTATAAATGTTAGTTGGGATTTCAGATTAAAAGAGGATGCTGGTAGTTGAGTGATGGAGTTATTTTATTTTCTCAGGACTTTACATCCAGGTGTTTGGAGTTCGACTCCTGGTAATGATCACCATGACTAACAGTCCTCTCTGCGTGTAGGACAGCCCCCTGCTGTACTCTATAGTCTTGACTGTGTAGCCGGTCATAGTGCGAACTCCATCATCAAGTTCGCCGATGACACCACTGTTGTGGGACGTATCACTGATGGGGACGAGTCAGAGTATAGAAGTGAGATTGACCGATTGACCAAATGGTGCCAGCACAATAACCTGGCTCTCAACACCAGCAAAACCAAGGAACTGATTGTGGACTTTGGAAGGGGTAGGATGGGGACCCACAGTCCTGTTTATATCAACAGGTCGATGGTGGAAAGGGTCAAGAGCTTCAAATTCCTGGGCATGCATATCTCTGAAGATCTCTCCTGGTCCCAGAACACTGATGCAATTATAGAAACATAGAAACATAGAAACATAGAAATTAGGTGCAGGAGTAGGCCATTCAGCCCTTCGAGCCTGCACCGCCATTCAATATGATCATGGCTGATCATCCAACTCAGTATCCCGTACCTGCCTTCTCTCCATACCCTCTGATCCCCTTAGCCACAAGGGCCACATCCAACTCACTCTTAAATATAGCCAATGAACTGGCCTCAACTACCCTCTGTGGCAGAGAGTTCCAGAGACTCACCACTCTCTGTGTGAAGAAAGTCTTTCTCATCTCGGTCTTAAAGGATTTCCCCCTTATCCTTAAGCTGTGACCCCTTGTCCTGGACTTCCCCAACATCGGGAACAATCTTCCTGCATCTAGCCTGTCCAACCCTTAAGAATTTTGTAAGTTTCTATAAGATCCCCTCTTAATCTCCTAAATTCCAGAGAGTATAAACCGAGTCTATCCAGTCTTTCTTCATAAGACAGTCCTGACATCCCAGGAATCAGTCTGGTGAACCTTCTCTGCACTCCCTCTATGGCAATAATGTCCTTCCTCAGATTTGGAGACCAAAACTGCACGCAATACTCCAGGTGTGGTCTCACCAAGACCCTGTACAACTGAAGTAGAACCTCCCTGCTCCTGTACTCAAATCCTTTTGCTATGAAAGCTAACATACCATTCGCTTTTTTCACTGCCTGCTGCACCTGCATGCCTACTTTCAATGACTGGTGTACCATGACACCCAGGTCTCGCTGCATCTCCCCTTTTCCTAATCGGCCACCATTTAAATAATAGTCTGCTTTCCTGTTTTTGCCACCAAAGTGGATAACCTCACATTTATCCACATTATACTGCATCTGCCAAACATTTGCCCACTCACCCAGCCTATCCAAGTCACCTTGCAGTCTCCTAGCATCCTCCTCACAGCGAACACTGCCCCCAGCTTAGTGTCATCCGCAAACTTGGAGATATTGCCTTCAATTCCCTCATCCAGATCATTAATATATATTGTAAAAAGCTGGGGTCCAGCACTGAGCCCTGCGGTACCCCACTAGTTACTGCCTGCCATTGTGAAAAGGACCCGTTTACTCCTACTCTTTGCTTCCTGTTTGCCAGCCAGTTCTCTATCCACATCAATACTGAACCCCTAATACCGTATGCTTTAAGTTTGTATACTAATCTCTTATGTGGGACCTTGTCGAAAGCCTTCTGGAAGTCCAGATATACCACATCCACTGGTTCTCCCTTATCACGCTACTAGTTACATCCTCGAAAAATTCCACAAGATTCGTCAGACATGATTTACCTTTTGTAAATCCATGCTGACTTTGTCCAATGATTTCACCACTTTCCAAATGTGCTGCTATCCCATCTTTAATAACTGACTCTAGCAGTTTCCCCACTACCGATGTTAGACTAACTGGTCTGTAATTCCCCGTTTTCTCTCTCCCTCCCTTCTTAAAAAGAGGGGGTTACATTTGCTACCCGCCAATCCTCAGGAACTACTCCAGAAAGTACATATATAAAGAAAGTACATCAGCGCCTCTACTTCCTGAGAAGATTACGGAGAGTCAGTATGTCAAGGAGGACTCTCTCGAACTTCTACAGGTGCACAGTAGAGAGCATGCTGACCGGTTGCATCGTGGCTTGGTTCGGCAACTTGTGCGCCCAGGAGCGGAAAAGACTGCAAAAAGTTATAAACGCTGCCCAGTCCATCATCGGCTCTGACCTCCCTACCATCGAGGGGATCTATCGCAGCCGCTGCCTCAAAAAGGCTGGAAGCATCATCAAGGACCCACACCATCCTGGCCGCAAACTAATCTCTCTGCTGCCTTCAGGTAGAAGGTACAGGAGCCTGAAATCTGCAACATCCAGGTTCAGGAACAGCTTCTTCCCCACAGCCATCAGACTATTAAACTCAACTCAAACAAAAATCTGAACTTTAATAGCCTATTGCCCTTTATCTGCTTATTTATGTGTGTATATATATATATATTCAATGGTATATGGACACACTGATCTGTTCGGTATTTATTTATGCCTACAATATTCTGTTGTGCTGAAGCAGAGCAAGAATTTCATTGTCCTATCTGGGACACATGACAATAAACTCTCTTGACTTGACTTGACTCTCTTGACTTAACTCTTGACTTGACTTGACTCTTGAGAGTCTTCACATAAGACATTACCTAGACTTCACATTACCTTTGCTTTCCACCACCTCCATAATGGCCTCAATTGTGACAAACAAAATCACTGGATTTCCTATCTTATCTGAGACAAAACAAATGTGTATCAAACAGGACACAATAGTCTAAAGTCTATTTTCATAAACATGAGAGGCATTAACTGGAGTAAAAACTAATATGGCATTGATAATCAGATCAATCTTTAATTCCACTCTATAACCTTTCTTTCTTAAATATTTAATGTAATCAATCCTAACCAGCAAATACTAAGGTTTGTCATGTTTCTCACAAATGAACTTTTTTCATAAATAATTAATATTATTAGATGGCATTCTGATGCAGAGGGGAGTCTTGGGGTTAATTCCAATAATAGTTCAACGTTGACCAAAGGAGCAAGGCGCCAGAACAACCCACACCCATTCATTTCAATGCATTCGCTGACCTCGAGCACTCCTGTGAGGTCACTGAACCTTTTGTGAGTGCAAATCCAGGTCCTTCAGGCTTGTTTCCTTGTATCTCCTCAACTCCCGTCTGACTTCAATACTCAAGACTAAGAAGCTGCCTTCAGTGACTTCCTCGTGAATATTATCTTGGCATTTCAGAGGCTTTTGGATAAGCATATGGATATGCAGAGAATGGAGGAATATGGATTATGCACAGGTTGACTAAGAGATGGTCTTAGCATAATGATTGGCACAGACATTCTGGGCAAAGAGCTTGATCTTGAGCTGGACTGTTCTGTGCTCTATATATCCTAATGAAGCAAATCAAATAAGATACGAATTGGGTCGACCTGCCACTTCTCAGGGGATTTAATTGGATTCTATTTAGCACAATTGTGATAAATGAGCAATGAACTATGTTTGCATAAAAATAATTATAGAGAACATAGTATACTAACAAGACTAAGATTTCATCTTTTTGAGTAGAATACCCTGATAGTGTATTGCTAGTAGCTGGAATGAGTATACAACAAATGTCTTCCACAGGAAACCTGGCTGTATTTAGTATCCTATACTTAATGCTTCAATGCCATCATGCCTCCATTCTGCAGCATTTTCTGTTTTTGGATTCATCTTAATTTGGTTGGTCGCTAAATGATCAGTCAGTCTAATGATTTCATTTTTCTTCCAGGGGTGTGGTCAGAGTTGACATAAATCTCCAGAATGTGGACATTGACCAGTGTTCAACTGAAGGATGGTTTGGAGGAACACACAAATGCAGACTAAACAGCACTAAGGTAAAGTCAAACACACTTATTGAAAGGTAACTTGGATGCAGAAGCTATTTGCATATCCCTGGAGAGTTCCAAATGTGTACTTACTATTGAGAAAAGTTACCCAAGTCATTTACAACATTATACTTCAATTGATAATGTCTCATGAAAGTCTGTTTGATGATGTTGTCTTCTCTTGCAAGTGTAAGAAACATGTAACTGTGACATTTAACTTAATGTTAAATATTAATGTGACATTCAAAGTAATATTCAATTGTGACCGTACCAATTGTTATTAGACCATAAAGATATCAAAGATCTGATAGTGATGCACTGAAAGATTGCTTCCATGGAAGGAATTCTTGGAACTGACACTGAGTTATGAAGCCCATTGTCCATTGAACTTGTGGATTGGATGTCAGAGGTAAAATGTGTCTGGTGGCATTGGTGATCAGGTCCTTTTGGAATTTCCCATAATATCCTGAGGTGAACGGAAACAGATGTATTCAATATAACTTGGAATATGCCATCTGTTTATATGAGTTACTTCGGTCTGACATGACTGACTTCACACAACACAATAGTCAAGAACTGACTCCCTATATGTCACACAAATAGAAATTAAAACAAAAAATAACTGTGATAAATGATGACTAAAACTGCGTACAAAGAAAACTATGAGGGGAAAATGATGAGTGACAGAATTCCTGCTGTCTCAAATCATCTTGTTGTCTATTCATGTTTTATACCTGGTTTCAAACTTTAAAAACTAGGACTGCACTTCCTTCGTTATGGAATCAAAAGTAATTGCTGATTTCATTAATTTCAATGGATGAAGTTAATTGCGAGGTGAGCTAATTTTTTTCTTCAGTTAAATGTGTTTCTCTGCGTGCAGGAAAGAAACTGGGCCATTGTCAAGCAGATTTGTTTGTCTTCCTTTCATACTTGAATATAGTTAGCACAAAAACGAGAAAATGACTAAAAATATTCAGCAAGTTGGGCAGTGTCTTTGGAGCAGAAACAGGGTCAGTGTTTCAGTTCATTGACCTTTCATCAGAAATGATAACTGTTACACTGTCCGAAGGCACTGCGTTCTTCATACATTCACACAATGTGTAAATCATGGGTGACATCAGTATTTATTGGAGACACAAGAAACTGCAGATGCTGGAACCCTGAGCGAAGGACAAACTGCTTGAGGAATTGAGTCGGTCAGGCAGCACCCGTGGAGAGAAATGGATGTGAGGAAAATGTCTTCAAAGTGGGATACTTGGAGGAGATTTCTAAGTCTGAAGGAGGGACCCAACCCAAAACATCGTCCAACCATTTCCCTCCATAGATGCTGACTTACCTGCAGAATGTTTCCAGTAGTTTATTTTGGTCAGTATCCATCTTAGTCACATAGACAAGTAGGTGCAGGAGTTGGCCATTCGGCCCTTGATAATTGTCATGGCCGATCATCTAATATCAGTATCCCGTTCCTGCTTTTTCCCCATATCCCTTGATTCCTTTAGCCCTAAAAACTTTTTTTTTTGTTAAAAGTCAACTGCATTGGTTGGTCTGAAGACCTGTAGAAACCAAAGTGAGTAATGATGGCAGATTCCCTTTATTTAAAGACATTAGTGAAACACATTAATATTATTTCAATCATTGTTACATTCCAGATATTTAAAATTACTTGAGCTTTTATCCCCCAGTTGTCTTAGCTGTCTACAAGCTTATACTGTATATTTGGGTCTATGGAGTAAAATTCTGATGACTAGTTTAGTAAGTTGCCCACTGCACTGCTTGAACTCACCAACTGAGTATTTCTGTTTAAATTTAAAATTTCCAGCATCTGCATTATTTTGCTTTTAGAATGTACAGTAAATGATTGTTCACTTAGCGTCAAAACTACAATTACTTTCCAAAGTATCACAACCTAATTTAAAGAAAGCCACTTTTCTCGATCAGCAACTGACATGTTAGCAACATACTGGAAACGTTCCAACTACTTGTTAGGTTAATGAAGATGGTGAAACTGATGCAAGAAGTGTGTTTATTTCAATGGAAGAAGCATTATGGGTAAAACAGATGAATTTAGAGCCTAGATCAGTGAATGGAACTATGGTGTTGTGGAGAGGAACAGAACTGGCAGCTCAAGGTTCCAAGATGTCAATGTTTTGCACATTATAGAGAAGGTAAAGGAGGTGGAGGAGTTGTAATATTAATCATGGAGAACATCACACGGCACCCAGAGAACATACTGGAGGGATTGTCACAGAGGTAATGTAAGTAGAGCTCAAAAATAAGAAAAGAGCAATCACTCGGATGCTCTCACTACAGTCTAGCAATCACTACAGACCTCCCAATAACCAGCTGGAGATGGAGGATCAGATGTGTAGACAGATTACAGAAAGATGTAAAAGAAAGAGTTTACCACAGTTAGGGATTTTAACTTCCCAAATATTGAGTGTGTCTTCCTTAGTGAAAAAGGCTTAGGGTTGAATTTGTTACTTGTATTCAAGAAGGCTTGTTGAAAAATTATGTAGACAGTTCATCCAGAGGAGGGACCATACTGCACCATTATTTTAGGAAATGAGCCTGGCTATGTGACTGATGTTTCAGTGGGAAAATATTTTGGAAACAATAATCGATATGAATATGGATGTCTAAACCTTATGGAAGGTACCAAAATGGGGTACGGAAGGTTACAATGTTATTAGGCAGGAGCTGGGGAGAGAAAATGGGGAGCCACTTTTATTGGGTAAATCAACATCTTACATGCGGAAAACTGAGCCAACATCCACCTCCTTTTTCCTTCTTATCCATCATTCGAAACCTATTCCAGTAAGGAGGAGGGATAAGGATGGCAAGGTAAAGGAACCTTGAATGAGGACAAGGGTTGTAAATTTTGTCAAAAAGGAAAAGGAAACTTGTATAAGGTTGAGGAAGATAAAATCAGACTGGGCCTTGAGGAATATAAAGCAAGTAGGAACTGAAGTAGAGAATTAGAAAGGTCAGAAAAGGCTGTGAAATGTAATTGGCAAGTATTCAAACTATTTTGTGCATACATTAAATACTAGAGGTTAACTAGGGAGCAGGGAGGATCACTCGATAATGGAGAGAATTTATGCAGTCAAAGGATTTGGGTGAGATACTGAACAAGTATTTTCATCCATACACACCAAGGAGGACATGGAGGATTGTGAGATCAGTGTGAACTGGAGAGTAGCCAATCTTGTTCCTTTGTTTAAGAATGGAAGGAGAGATAATCCAGGAAATTATAGTGAGTGATTGAGACGTGCGTGAAACATGCTGCCAGGGGTGGTAATGGAAGCAGATACAATGGTAATGTTTACAAGACTTTTAGATAGGTACAAGAAAAGGCAGGGAATGGTGTGATAAAGATCACATACAGGAGATTAATTTGACAGAGATATTGTGGGCCGAAGCATCTGTTGCAATGCTGTACTGTTCTATGTTCTATTACATTTGTGAGAGCTTGCTTCAGATGACATAAGGATAAAGCAGCACATCCAAATTGTGATGACCCAGGAGGAGATCCAGTATAAAAACACGGTAAAAATATCTTTCTTGTCTTGCGAATAAATATGAGACACACTTGTTAAGATTGATCTAAAACTGATGGTAAGGCTGAGATGCGAAAGGCACCAGGCAGTGGGTAGGGCAGACATGACAGAGTGAATTGCTTTCCCTTGGTCTAACTTCCCTCATGTTATGATAAATTCCAAAAATATATAAATTGAGACGGATGAAATGGAATACTTTTAATATTCAGCTAAGGGAGATAAATGTCTTGATGCAAAAGGTGAAGCCGGTTTTCAGTTTTACTGATCTTAACAGAAGGAACAACCCCCATGACTGACATGAACATATCGTTTTCTTTCACCCCCAATATATCTCCCCGTTGGCAATAAGATGCCAGCTATCATTTTGTTTCAAGAATGTGACTAGTGGTGTGCCTCAGGTTCTGTGCTGGGCCCATTACCGTTTGTCATCTATATCATTGATTTGGATGAGAACATACATGGCAAGATTAGCAAGTTTGCAGATCATACAAAGGTGTGTGGTTTTGCAGATAGTGAAGATGGTTTTCAAAAATTGCAGCAGGATCTTGATCGATTGGCCAGGTGGGCTGAGGAATGGTTGATGGAATGTAATGCAGAGTAATGTGATGTGTTGCATTTTAGGAAGTCTAACATGGGCAGGTCCAACACAGTGAATGGTAGGGCTCTGGGGAGGGTTGTTGAGCAGAGGGATCTAGGAGTGCAGGTGCATGGTTCCTTGAAGGTGGAGTCGCAGGTAGATCGGGCGGTCAAAAAGGCTTTTGGCACATTGTTCTTCATCTAGCAATGTTACAACATTTTGAGATTTTAAAAATCAAGTCTGCAATTTATCCCATCAGATAAAGCATAAAAATAAGTTTAATTTGACACCTAATTCACTTTCATATCAGTATTAAAAAAGTTATGGCCATTTTCATACTTGGAAATTAGCATCTTGTTCCCCATTGCCTTTCCATTGACTTAACACAAAAGCTGTGATCTAGAACAGTCAAAAGCCCATAACTTTCTTAAAAATTAAGAGAACTCAATGAAATGTTCAGTTATTATAGATTGAAGCATTCTGAAACAAATATGAAACAATATTACTTGGATGACCTGAAATTAAAGCATATAATTAGTTAGTTATCTAATTGTAGCTAATTACAAAATTCATGATTTTAAAATCTCATTTTCATGAATTTATAGGCCAAATGGAAGGAATTTAATGTTTAATGCCTGTAAATTAATGGCCATTTAAATCAACTTGCGAGTGGGTTTTAGTGGAACGCGGTGGATTAGAACGTTGCGGTTTGCGGTGAATTTAACCCACAGTCGGCAGGGAAAATACAGCCGGTTCATACATTTTTTTTGTCCCCTTCTCGCAACGTGAAAATGTGATTAAATGCTTCCTAAAAACCATGTTTTTAATGTAAAAACAAACTGTGTCGCTTCTTTTATCGCCTACGTTAGGTCCGTTCTGCTGTCAGCGTTCAGAGCTTTAGAAGATGATTTTTAAACTACTCTAGTTAATAAATAATCTGGCGTAGTTTAAAAATAACTTCATGAATGAAATGTCGGAGCGATTTCTCTTTAGCGACGAAATCGCCCGACAGGATCGATTTGGACTGTCTAGGGAAAAACGGGATTTTAAATCCGCCCCCCTCTGAAAGGCGCCAAGGTCATGCACACGGGGAGCAGCAGAACTGCAGCGCTGCTAAAGGTAGGTATTGTAACATACCTACTTCATCTGCCAGAGTACTGCGTACAGAAGTTGGGAGGTCATGTTGCAGTTGTATAAGACGTTGGTGCGGCCACATTTAGAGTATTGTGTTCAGTTCTGGGCATCGCGTTATGTTGTCAAGCTGGAAAGGGTACAGAAAAGATTTACGAGAATGTTGCCAGGACTCGAGGGTCTGAGCTATAGGGAGAGGTTGAGTATGCTGGGACTCTATTCCTTGGAGCGCAGGAGGATGAGGGATGATCTTATAGAGGTGGATAAAATTATGAGAGGAATAGATCAGGTCGATGCACAGAGTCTCTTACCCAGAGCAGGTGAATCGAGGACCAGAGGACATAGGTTTAAGGTGAAGGGGAAAAGATTTAATAGGAATCTGAAGGGTAACTTTTTCACACAAAGAGTGGTGGATATATGGAACATGCTGCCAGATGAGGTAGTTTGAAGTAGGGACTATCCCAACATGTAAGAAGCAGTAAGACAGGTACATGGATAGGACAGGTTTGCAGGGATATGGATCAAATGCTGGCAGGCAGGACTGGTGTAGCTGGGACATGTTGGGCGTTGTGGGCAAGTTGGGCTGAAGGGCCTGTTACTACACTGTATTACTCTATGATTCTATGACTCAAAATTAAGTATTGTGCTTGGTCTATTGAACATCTGTATTTGTTTGAGAAAATATAATTGAATGGGCTAATTAGCTAAATAAGGCAAAATTATTTAGATTGGTAAAAGCTAGTAGAAGTAGACCAATATGAAAGCACAGCATTATTTATTGTTATTCCCAATTTACAGTAACATTCTGATAATCCACCTCATCAATATACAGAAATCTTTAGTGTAGGAAGGAACTGCAGATGCTGGTTTAAACTGAAGATAGACACAAAAAGCTGGAGTATCTCAATGGGACAGGCAGCATCTCTGGAGAGAAGGAATGGGTGACGTTTCAGGTCGAGACACTTCTTCAGACAGCTGACTATCCCGCTGAGTAACTCCAGCTTTTTGTGCCCATATACAGAAATCTTGTTGGTTCAGCATCCGGGATAACAAGTGATATTTCCAGTGCTGCATTGAAAACTCACCAGGACCCCATTTCCCTAAGGTCCCATTCAAACTCACTGGTGCCTCATTTCCTACAATTTTGAACTCACTGTATGTAGATTGGTTACTTCTTACTAACCAATTGTAGTGCTTGTTAGTAGAAGCTCCACCTACTATGCAGTTTATATTATCAGAAGTCTGATTTTTTTTTTTTTTTTTATTTTTTTTTTTATTTTTTATTTAAAAAAAAAATTATTTTTATTATAGAAACAAAGTAATTTACAAAGTACACTCTTTATACGACGATAAAAAATATAATAATATTAATAATAAATTGATACTGTTTATATTATTTGTAATATTAATAGAAATATTGACTGGCCTTGAGGGGGATACGACATATATTGCCTGAAGTAGATTCATATTGCCCGAGTCGAAGACGAGGGCAATATGGATCTAGTGAGGGCAATATATGTCGTATATCTCCCGAAAGAGGACAGTCAATATTGTTATTATTACCCATTATCAGACATCTAGAGGAAAATCTGACATCTAATATGATATGAATGTATCTATACATTTTGCAATATGCATTGCAACATTGTAAATAAGGGTACTAAAACCATTGCAACATTGTAAATAAGGGTACTAAAAACAATGTAACATTTATGTTCAATTTATGTAATTTATGTCATTCATTTATTGTGACAATGTGAAGGTCGAAGTTTTAAAACGGGAAACCTTTTCTCGCAAACGGCAGCCATTTTTTTTTTTGAGAATAAATTTTAAATTTCCCACGCAGCGTCACGTTGCTGTCACGCAGCGTCACGTTCCCGGATGTGAGACCAGGGGAATATAAGGTTATATTCCCCGCTGTTTAAACAGGTAAACTCCATAGGGGTTGGCTAGAAAGGGGAATATAAGAAAATATTCCCCTGTTAGCCCTGCTGGCAGTAAAAAGGAAGGGAATATAATTTGGTAAAACCATACCTCAGATGGCTGAATATGGGTAATAATATCAATTATACATATCAAGGTTAATTATTTTGTATATTGGGAGTGTGTATAGTACATTCCTAATATTAGCAATATATATAATATACTCATACTACACATAATATCCATATTTCCTTGATTTCAAAATACGTCCCCCATGTAATTGTATAATAATAGAATATTGACTGGCCTTGAGGGGGATACGACATATATTGCCTGAAGTAGATTCATATTGCCCGAGTCGAAGACGAGGGCAATATGGATCTAGTGAGGGCAATATATGTCGTATCTCCCGAAAGAGGACAGTCAATATTGTTAGTATTACCCATTATCAGACATCTAGAGGAAATCTGAACATCTCTTTATGATATGAATGTATCTTGCACATTTTGCCAATATGCATTGCAACATTGTAAATATGGGTACTAAAACCATTGCAACATTGTGAAATTAAGGGTCAACTAAAAACCATTCCAACAATTGTAAATAAGTAAACTAAAAAACATTCCCACATTGGTACTTAAAACAATGTAACATTTATGTTTCATTTATGTAATTTATGTCATTCATTTATGTGACAATGTGAAGGTCGAAGTTTTAAAACGGAAAACCTTTTCTCGCAACCGGCAGCCATTTTTTTTTTGAGGAATAAATTTTAAAATTTCCACGCAGCGTGACGTTGCCGTCACGCAGCGTCACGTTCCCGGATGTGAGACCAGGGGAATATAAGGTTCTTATGCACGCTGTTTAAAACAGGTAAACTCCATAGGGGTTGGCTAGAAAGGGGAATATAAGAAAATATTCCCCTGTTAGCCTGCTGGCAGTAAAAAGGAAGGGAATATAATTTGGTTAAACCATACCTCAGATGGCTGATATGGGTAAGTAATACACAATATTAACCGATACTTCTATAATATTCATTATAGTTTCATAATAATAAGAGTGTTGTGTATTATTATTGACTTTATATTTCTAAATTATTATATAGTTGAAACTACACAATTTTATGTAATTAAAATACAAGACATTAATAATATTTTTCATTACAAGTAATGATATCTATATTCGCATTTAATATTAAGAATTTAATATAATGTGTTTCTATACTTTTTTTTTCTAATTAAGGATAGAAAAATAAAAAATAGAAAATAGAAAAGAGAGTGTTGAAAGTTTGATGGAGATTGGAATATTACTCATTAATCCGTCCTTGGAGATATATTCATGATTTATTATATTATTTCTTCATCATTCAGATATTCAGGCCTCAGTCAAGTCTTCGCGCGAACCGTGATGACCTGTTATATATTTAATATATGGAGACCAAATCCCTCTGAAGAGATCTAAACCTATCCATAAGGACAAGCCTCATCTCTCAAGTGAAGTGTCTCCGACATTTCTGTATTCACATTTTAAATTGTTGGGGATGCAGGGCCTTTCCAAAATTTTAGTTTTAATTTTTTCCCAATTATTAGACAATAGTCGATAAAAAATTCTTTGGTTCATTGTAATTAGTTGGTCCGTTTCAAGTATTCCAAGTATTATTAACTTTGGATCAGAATCATAGTAATATTAATAACATTCGAAATTATCTTAAATATTTCGTTCCTATATTCTACATATCTTTATACAATTATTGAATGAATGTGACAAATTTGCTTCTGAGATTTAACATTTATCACATATAGGCGAGAATTTTGGAATTATATTATTTTTGTAATTTGATTTGGAGTAATGTAGTCTATGTAGAATTTTTAAACTGTATAAGAGCATGTTTTAGCATTTAACGAACAATGATGTATGTGTTGTAAGCTTTCGTCCCATATTTCTGAGCTTATTATTTGACCTAATTCATTTTGCCAAATCTGTCTATGTGTTTCCGTGATGGGATATCACTTTCCAATAAAATATTATTAAATATATGATATCATTTTTTCTGTATTTGGATGTTTATTTAAGCATTCATCTAAAATTTCAGTCTTTCTATTTCTAAGTTCTTGTGTATTTGCAGAGATAATTGTTTCTGATTTGTAAAATATCTAAAATATTCATTGTTATGTAGTCCATAAGTTTGTTGTAAACTCTTGAAATGAAGAACGAGCTTTCCTTATAAAGATCCCCTATGGTTAAAATTCCTTTATTTTTCATTGTAAAAAAGCCTTATCCATCGTTGAAGGTTTAAATCGTAAAATTGTTGGCAATGGTAAGACCTAACGGTATAGATTTTACATTTTAATGTTTTCTTTATTTGTTTCAAATGCGGATCCGTTTTCTATTATCGGGTTTTCACTATAAATTTTCTTAGCTAGTTAGTGGTTAGCAAATGTTATAGGAACTAATTTCAAATGGAGAACAATCTTCTTTTTCCATTTTTTACCAGTTTGGTTTGTTATCTATTTCTTCTAGCCAAATATTCATATTTTTGATATTAACTGCCCAGTAATAAAACATAAAATTTGTTAATGCTAATCCCCCATTTATTTTAGCTTTACATAAGTGTGTTTTTATTTATTCTGTGGTGGTTCTTATAATCCAAATAAAGTTAGTAACTAGGGAGTCTAATTTTTTGAAAAATTTTTAGGGAGATATATCGGGATTAATTGAAATAAATATTAATAATTGTGGTGAGAAAAATCATTTTTATCACGTTGATTTTTACCTAACATTGATGAAATAGGTAATACTTTTCAGTATAAAATATTCTTATTTAATTTGTTCTGTAATACGGGAAGTTAGATTTAAATAAAGAATCAAATCTTTTTGTAACGAAAATGCAAGATATTTAATATTTCATTTGTTATCTTGAAAGGAAATTGTTGTAATATCTGTATATTATTCAATCGTTATTGGCATAAGTTCCACACTTTTATTCCAATTGATACTGTATCCTGGAGATTAATCCAAATTCCGTTATTAGTTTTAACAAAATTTCGGATACTTATTTCCGGTTCAGTGATATAAAGTATACATCGTCGCATGTATATTAACCGAGATTTTATTCTTAGTATCTTTAGTATCATATCCATGTATTTCCGGATGTAATCTCACCCTTTGGGCGAGAGGTTCTATTGCTAGCGCGAACAATAAAGGTGATAGAGGACAGGCCTTGTCTACAACTCTCGAGATAACTAAATTTAGTAGATAACTACGGTTTGTTGTTATTTAGCTGTTGGGTTTGCATTATAACAATTTAATCAAGTAGTAAACTTCTCATCGAGCTTGAAAGCTTCCATCACGAAAAATAAATACGGCCATTCCAACTCTATATATTATCAGAAGTCTGAATAAGTAATTAGTCTTGAGTAGTGCTAGTGTACTGTAAAACCATGCAGAAGAATTTGGAGAAGTGGTTTTTTTTTGAGGAAAGCCGCTGATTGGTGGAAGAAAATACTATCTCCGAGGGGAAGCAGCTGTTTGGTAGTGCAAACCCCGGCGTTTACTATTTTACATTTCTGCCTTCTGGGAGTGAGTTAGGGATTCTGGGAGTTAGGGATTCAGTATTTAGTAGTAAAGTTTTAGAAGGATAAGTTTTTGTGTTTTTTTTTAAATATTTATACAGAGTAATTTGGGAGTAAGTTTATGGCAGTGAGATTGGGCCCCGTTGGTTTGTTCAGCCGCAAACATGTGGGAGATCAGGGACGATGGTCGGTGTAACTGGTGACTACGTTTGCAGGAAAGTGTGTCCAGAAAAAAAAAAAAAACTGCAGCTCCTGGCAGACGCATTGTCTTTGGCTTTGGCAACTGGCCCGACCAGATCTTACGTCCCTTCACCATCAAGCCTGACTTCTTGAAGGTGCTGGGGATCTGGTTCGGGGGGGCTGAGGCATGTACAAAAATTGGCTGGAGCGGATAGCAGGGTTGGGGAGGAAGCTGGAGCTGTGGAGGCAACGCTACCTCTCCATATACGGGAAGAATTTGGTCAATCAGGTGTGAGGTGCTCTCCGGGGCTGCTGTACTTGGCACAAGTGTGGCCTGTCCTCCCTCATCATACGCCACAGGGATCACCCGGGCCATCTTCCACTTCATTGGGGTCGAGGTGGACCGGGTGCGACGGGGCTACATAATGTACAAGTCGGCAGGACAACGGGGGTTATAAAAAAAATAAAATAAAAAGCGTGCCAACGTCGCCCTCATTCTGATGGCCACCTTCGTGTGTGGCTGCTTCAGGCGGAAGTGTAGAGCCAAGGCACGTGGGCACCAAGTGTCACTACCTGTGAGGTTTACCTGTCCCGGTGTTGAGAAGGATGGGCCTGGCGCAGGTGCCACGCAATGTGCCAGTCAGCTGGACATTGCCGCCCCATCTGTCGTCGGTGGAAGTGTTCTTCCGGACCAAACACTTTGACCACATGTCCATCGGGCTTCTTCCAGGCAGTGGTCAGCACAGAATGTTTCCTGCAGGAACTGCAGGGATAAGGACTCTATGGACCCGGTGGCGTGGTTCCCTGAGCAGACTGCCCAGCTCGTCTGGCAAAATGCCTCATCGCCAGAACTCACAAACAAGCACCAAGACCTGGCTTGGCTGGCGGTGGAGGGGAGCCTCCCAGTCCGATCCTTCCTGCACGTCGGAAACCTCACTACCAGCGCACGCTGCCTCGGGACGGCTGCTATGGCGAGGAGGACGGTTGACCACCTCTTCACAAGAGTGTGGGTTTGCTAAAAGAGTCTGGAGAAAAATGCATAGGGTCCTGGTACGCTTTATCCCGAACAGCTCCGTCACAGTGGACTCTGTGATTTACGGACTGTTCCAGGGACACATTCAGAGACTGACATCGAGTGCTGCTGGCGGGTCATCAACTCGGTTTAAAAGACGCCTTTGGTCTGACCGAGCAATTGTTCACCACCAGCAGAGCGAGATGTCCGTCAGGGAATGTTGCCGACTGGCCGCTGCAGACTGAGGAGTACGTGCTGAGGGACGCACTGAGCTCGGTGCAGCAACGCCAAGGCTCGGTGGGGGAGGGCCACAGTTCTAAGGCCTTCGCTGCTGGGGACATGGGGGGTACTGTATTGTGGAGACGCCCCTCAATATAAGGGAAGGTATCCCACGCCATTGTGGCATGAGTGGGGGACTGATTTGTGGAAACTTGGGAAAAAGAAAAATGTCTAAACTGTATTGATCTATTGTACAGCCTCCGAAAATGTCGGATGGATTTTCCGCAAGGTTAATGTATTGTATATATTTATCATTCGAATAAAGTATATTTTGAAATATAAAAAAAAAAAAAAAAAAAGCATTGAACGATTGGAACTGCGGCTGGATTCATACTGGAGCATCCACGATGCGGAGAAAGTCGTGGATAGCACGTACAGTGAGTTGGTCACACCGCAGGCAAAAGGTAGGAGGACAAGAAGGGAACGGGTGGCCAATAGCCAGCAAAGCAGTAGGCAGGTAGTGCAGGAGTCCCCTGCGGTCATCTCCTCCTAAAACAGGTATAACCATTTTGGATACTGTTGAGGGAGATGGCTCATCAGGGGAATGCAGCAGCAGCCAAGTTCATGGCACCATGGGTGGCTCTGCAGCACATGAGGGGGGAAAAAAGAGGGGAAGGGCAAATAGTATAGGGGATTTCAATTGTCAGGGGAATGATAGGCGTTTCTGCGGCCGCAACGAGACTCAGGATGGTATGTTGCCTCCCTGGTGCAAGGTCAGGGATGTCATCTGAACGGCTGCAGAACATTCTGGAGGGGGAGGGTGAACAGCCAGTTGTCGTGGTGCATGTTGGCACCAACGATATAGGTAAAAAAAGGGATGAGGTCCTACAAGGTGAATTTAGGGAGCTAGGAGATAAACTTAAAAGTAGGACCTCAAAGGTAGTAATTCCGGATTACTACCAGTACCACGGGCCAGTCAGAGTAGAATAGGAGGATAATGCAATGAATACGTGGCTTGAAAAGTGGTGCAAGGGGGAGGGATTCAAATTTTTAGGGCATGGGACCAGTTCTGGGGGAGGTGGGACCGGTACAAACAGGATGGTTTGCACCTGGAATGGAATGGAACCAATGTTCTTGGGGGAGTGTTTGCTAGTGCTGTCGGGGAGGATTTATACTAATGTGGCAGGGGGATGGGTACAAGAGCAGAGAGGCAGGATGGGTGTAAAATGAGGGTAGAAGCATTAGGTAGCAAAGGTGAAGGTTAAAGTGGCAGGCAGACAAACCAGGGCCAAAAAATCTAAAAAGGGCCACTTTTCAGCAAAATTGTATAAGGGCGGTAAATGCGTTGTAAAGACAAGCCTGAAGGCTTTGTGTCTCAATGCAAGGAGTATTGTAATAAGGTGGACGAGTTGAACGTGCAGATAGATATAATGATTATGATATAGTTGGGATCACGGAGACATGGCTCCAGGGTGACGTAGGCTGGGAGCTGAATATCCAGGGATATTCAATATTCAGGAGGGATAGAGAGAAAGGAAAAGGAGGTGGGGTAGCGTTGCTGGTTGAGAGGAGATTAAGCAATGGAAAGGTAGGACATTAGCTTGGAGGTTGTGGAATCGGTATGGGTAGAGCTTACAAAACACTAAGGGGCAGAAAACGCTGGTGGGTGTTGTGTACAGGCCACCTACAGTAGCAGAGAAGTTGGGGATGGTATCAAACAGGGAAATTAGAAATGCGTGCGACAAAGGCAAAAACAGTTATAATGGGTGACTTCAATACATAATATAGATTGGGTTAATCAAATTGGCAGGGGTGCTGAGGAAGAGGATTTTTTGGAATGTATGCGGGATAGTTATCTAAATAACATGTAGAGGAACCAACGATGACGAGCAGGCTATTTTAGACTGGGTTTTGAGTAATTGAGGAAGGGGTAAATTAGCGTTCTTGTTGTACGTGCCCCCTTGGGGCAAGAGTGACCATAATATGGTTGAGTTTCTTCATTAGGATGGAGAGTGACATTGTTAATTCAGAAACAATGGTTCTGAACTTAAAGAAAGGTAACTTTGAGGGTATGGAGACGTGAATTGGCCAAGATTGACTGGCAATTAATTCTAAAAGGGTTGACGGTGCATATACAATGGAAGACATTTAAAGACTGCATGGATGAACTACAAAATTGTTCATCCCAGTTTGGCAAAGAATAAATCGGGGAAGGTAGTGCATCCGTGGATAACAAGGGAAATCAGGGATAGTGTCAAAGCAAATGGATGATGATGCGTACAAAGTAGCCAGAAAAAGCAGCATACCAGAGGACTGGGAGAAATTCAGAGACCAGCAGAGGAAAAATTAGATTATGAAAGAAAACTGGCAGGGAACATAAAACTGATTGCAAAAGTTTTTATAGATATGTGAAGAGAAAGAGGTTAGTTAAAACAATGTAGGTCCCTTGCAGTCAGAAAAACAGGTGAGTTGATTCATGTGGAACAAGGATATGCGGGACCAATTGAATAACTACTTTGGTTCCGTCTTCACTAAGGAAGACATAAATAATCTGCCTGAAATAGCAGGGGAACTGTGGGTCAAAGGAGGAATGAGTGATATTTCCAGGTCAGTCGGGAAGTGGTGTTGGGTAAATTGAATAGATTAAAGGCCGATAAATCCCCAGGGCAGATAGGCTGCATCCCAGAGTACTTAAGGAAGTAGCTCAGGAAATAGTGGATGCATTAGTGATTAATCTTTCAAAACTCTTTAGATTCTGGAAGTAGTTCCTGTGGATTGGCGGGGGGGGTAGCAAATGTAACCCCTCTTTTTATGAAGGAGGAGAGAGAGAGAAAACGGGTGGGAATTACAGACCAGTTAGTCTAACATCGGTAGTGGGGAGGAACTGCTAGAGTCAATTATTAAAGATGGGATAGCAGCACATTTGGAAAGTGGTGAAATCATTGGACAAAGTCAGCATGGATTTACAAAGGTAAATCATGTCTGACGAATCTTGTGGAATTTTTCGAGGATGTAACTAGTAGCGTGGATAAGGGAGAACAGTGGATTGTGGTATATCTGGACTTCCAGAAGGCTTTCGACAAGGTCCCAATAAGAGATTAGTATACAAACTTAAAGCATATGGTATTAGGGGTTCAGTACTGATGTGGATAGAGAACTGGCTGGCAAACAGGAAGCAAAGAGTAGGAGTAAAGGGTCCTTTTCACACCCGATGGCAGGCAGTAACTAGTGGGGTACCGCAGGGCTCAGTGCTGGGACCCCAGCTATTTACGATATATATTAATGATCTGGATGAGGGAATTGAAGGCAATATCTCTCGGATGAAACAGCTGGGGCAGTGTTGCTGTGAGGAGGATGACACTAAGCTGACTTGGGGCACCCAGTTGTTCGCTGTGAGGAGGATGCTAGGAAATGTTTGCAGGTGACTTGCATAGGCTGGGTGAGTGGGACCCCAAATGTTTGGCTGATGAAGTATAATGTGGATAAATGTGAGGTTATCCACTTTGGTGCTAAAAAACAGGAAAGCAGGGACTCAACCATTATTTAAATGGTGGCCCCCCGATTAGGAAAAGGGGAGATGCAGCGAGACCTGGGTGCCATGGTACACCAGTCATTGAAAGTAGGCAGCAGGTGCAGCAGGCAATGAAAAAAGCGAATGGTTTGTTAGCTTTCATAGCAAAAGGATTTGAGTACAGGAGCAGGGGGTTCTACTTCAGTTGTACAGGGTCTTGGTGAGACCACACTGGAGTATTGCGTTGTGCAGTTTTGGTCTCTCAAATCTGAGGATAGGACATTATTGCATAGAGGAGTGCAGAGAAGGTTCACAGACTGATTCCTGGGATGTGTCAGGACTGTCTTATGAAGAAAGATGGATAGACTCGGTTTATACTCTCTGGAATTTAGGAGATTAAGAGGGGATCTTATAGAAACTTACAAAAAATTCTTAAGGGGTTGGACAGGCTAGAGATGCAGGAAGATTGTTTCCGATGTTGGGGAAGTCCAGGACAAGGGGTCACAGCTTAAGGATAAGGGGGGAAATCTTTTAAGACGAGATGAGAAAGACTTTTTTCACACGGAGAGTGGTGAGGTCTCTGGAAAATCTCTCTGCCACAGAGGGTAGTTGAGGCCAGTTCATTGGCTATATTTAAGAGTGAGTTGGATGTGGCCCTTGTGACTTAAGGGGATCAGTGAGGGTATGGAGAGAAGGCAGGTACGGGATATGAGTTGGATGATCAGCCATGTTCTCATATTGAATGGCGGTGCAGGCTCGAAGGGCTGAATGGCCTACTCCTGACCTAATTTCTATGTTTCTTTGTTTCTATGTAAGAATGCTGTGTGAACTTTTAATAAACATGTGTTGTACATGACATATGTATGAGTCAACTCATTACATGGTGTCAAGAAGTAGTTTCTTACCCACCCTGTTTACGTTTATCAGGTTTTACTTCTTTTAACTTGTTTTACGTGCCTGCTTATTCTTCATGGCAAATTTGTCTCGCCATCTAGTCCTCTGATCTTTGACTTGATATCGTCCAAACGATGGCGCCTTTTTGAGCGTGGGACTATACCCATATTCATATAGATTATACATTCATATAGATCTGCCAGAGATACGTGTTTCTGGACTCTTAAACCTTGCTGGCCCTGAGGCAATGAAGCGTGCGGATCATTTTACTTTAGCGCCTGCTGTTTTAGACCACAACAATCTTGTCCTGGTGGCTGCAGAAATGACTGATACCCTGCTGTTCTACTTGCAAAGTTCAGACAGCTGTGTGACCTCCGTACGAATTCTATAATCGAACGCACCAAGTTTTTTGCTTGTTTCCAACAGTAGGACAAACCCATTGAGTGTTTTATGAGCGGCTTAAAGCACATGGCTGCGCACTGTCGTTTTGAGAATTTATGCGATGACCTGATCCGCGACAAACTCGTTGGAGGTATGCTCAGACAAAGTGAGAGTGCGAATGCTTCGTAACACTGAACTGACTCTAAATCAAGCCGAACACGCCTGTCGGATCGCTGAGATATCGGCTTCCCAGTATAGTGTCAACCAAGCCAATACCTCCCAGCATAACAAGCCTTCACAGCCTTCCCCTCCCTGGCAGCAACAAAGACCTACTGCTTGGTGCCCTAATTGTAACAATTTTCATGCTCCAGGTCGGAATTCTGCGTTGCCTATGGTAAAATTTGCAAGTACTGTAAGAAATCTAACCACTTCATAAAATGTTGCCTTTCCCGTGCGACTCGAACTGTCCCTAGGACAAATGTACACCTGTTAAAACATGAACCTACTGGTAACGAAAACCAAGAGCTGGATGTGCCATCCCCCACTCTCCTCTCTGAAAGCCAAGATAACAGTTCAGACATTCACTCCCTCCTTCCTTTCTCTAACGAGCAACTCGACCCTGAAGGCACCATGAATGTTAATAACAAAACTGCGATCGCTAAGATTGATACCGGAGCGAAGTGTAATTTCATTTCATTATCTGAATTTAAAAGATTACGTAATGCTGAGCATGTTGAAAAAGCTTCAGCCACGTTACGGGCATACGGGGGTGAGGATCTGCACCCGCTTGGAGAAATTGATTTGAACTGCATCATAGACTCGCAGTCTCATACCCTTAAGTTTTTTATCGTCCGAGGGGATTCTGCAACTCTGATGTCCATCAACTCTTGACTCTGCTGTCCATCAACTCTTTCTCGCTGAGGGGAGGGCCCCACTCAGCAGATACTCTCACAATATAAAGAACTGTTTAACGATGAGCTTGGTAAGCTGCCCCTCAACTACAATATCGCCGTTGATCCCAAAATCACTCCTGTGGTCTGAGCCCCACACCATGGTCCACATGCCATCTGTGACAGAGTACACCATGAACTCCAGCAGATGGTCTCCTTGGGTGTCATAGCTACAGTTACTGACCCATCTGACTGGGTTTCCACTATGGTGGTTGCAACGAAAAAAAACAAGGAAGAAATCCATATCTGCATCAACCCCAAGGACCTAAACACAGCAATCAAACGCCCACACTACCCTATGCAAATGATAGAGGAAGTTGCTGCTCAAATAGGCAACGCATCCTTGTTCTCGTTCTGGATGCCAAAAGCTCGTTTTGGCAGATCCCGCTGGACCCAGACTCATCCAACCATACTACGTTCGGCACTCCCTTCGGCCATTACAAATTCCAGAGAATGCCCTTTGGCATCAACTCTGCCAGCAAAGTTTTCCAGTGCACAATGGAACAATTGTTTGCGGGATATCCGTGACCATCATTATCTATACGCCATCATTTACGAACTCGAAATGGCTGAACATGACGCCGATCTGAAGAGAGTACTGGACTGTGCTAAAGACTTTCATGTCAAGCTCAATCCCCTGAAATGTAAATTTCCGGTCCCGGAAGTCACCTATGTTGGGCATGTTTTCACCAGTGATGGTCTCGGACCAGACCCATCAAAAACTACTGCCATCAACGAGATGCCGGTTCCTACTGATGTTATGAGTTTACAAAGGTTCCTTGTAATGGTGAACTACCTAGGGAAATTTATTCCCAATCTCAGCGATATATCTGCCCCCCTGCGGGAACTGACACACAGAGACACTGAATGGTCCTGGTATCCACAGCACCAAAGAGGTTTCGAGATCCTCAAGTTGCAGCTGGACAGCGCACCCACTCTTGCCTACTTCGCTTTAGAGTTGCCGGTGACACTCACATGTGATGCGTCCCAGTACGGACTTGGCTCTGCCTGCCTACAGACCACCACAGATTACAACTACAAGCCTGTGCATATGCCTCCCGCACATTGACCAACAACTGAACAACGTTACGCCCAAATTGAAAAAGAGTTACTTGCAGTGGTTTTCGCCTGCACGAAATTCAAAGACTTTATTTTTGGGAAATCTGTGACTGTAGAAACAGACCACCAGCTGCTGGTCACTATCTTGAACAAACCCATCCACGCCGCTCCAGCTCGCCTGCAACGGATGATGATGCAGCTGCAGCATTTCGATTTCAACATTGTCTACAAAAAGGGCAAGGACATGCACACAGCTGACACGCCATCAAGAGCCCCACGCAAAACCCGTGAACAACAGCCCTCTGAACAGGACCAATTCTCAGTAACGAAGGTATCGTATGTTCCCACTGATTGCCTAAGTAGCCTGGCAGAGCACATGGCTGCTGACAAGACTTTACAATTGCTGGCTGCAGTCATCCGGCTTGGCCGGCCGGATAAACAACACAGCACCCCACTCGCGATCCGCCCATACTTCCTGGTTCGTGACGAATTGGTGCGACAGAACGGGATTATAGTCAAGGGTCACAAAGCAGTTGTACCAGCCGTTCTCCAGGACAACTACTAAGATGCCATCCACATGGGTCACCCCAGTGTGGAGACAACCATACAACAGGCACAGAGCATGTTATACTGGCCTGGTATGACCAAGTACATAAAAAATGGACGTGTGCGCCATCTGCAAAAGTCTAACGCCACACCAGCAGAAACAGCCTTTACTGTTGCACCTGGTTCCTCCTCTGCCGTGGTCCACGGTCGCCACAGACATATTCGAATGGCAGGGGAAACACTATCTGGTTCTTGTCGACTCATATTCGGGCTGGTTTGAAATTGACCCACTCCAAACCATCACATCTGAAGCAGTCATCCAGAAGTCGTCATGCCATTGCTCCGTGCACGGTTCCCCTGCACGCCTCCTATCCGACAACGGCGGTCAGTTCACCAGTCGGCTCTTCAGAAACTTCGCTCACCGAAGGGACTTTCGACATATCACCAGCAGCCCCGAGTTTCCGCAGTCCAACCGGCTCACCGAATGGGCTGTCCGAAGCGCAAAACAACTAATGGAGCGTTCTTATCTTGCCAAATCCGACGTCTACCTGGACTTGCTCAACTTGAGGAACATTCACCGCGATCCTAAACTGGGTTCTCCAGCCCAACGACTGATGTCTTGCCAAACCTGTGCTGCCCTGCCAGTAGCCTAGCAGCTGTTGCTGCCCCAGGTCCGTACACCTCCCGCGGTCCAGAAACAACTACAAATGAAGCACGATGCACAAAAACGATCTTTTGACAAGTCCAGCAAGCCACTTAAACCTCTCTCCAGTGGACAGGTTGTTCGCCTCCAGACCAACAAGGGCAATGGCCATCTGGGTCACATCCACAGCCCTGCCAAAGAACCTCGCTCTTACCTGGTAAGCGCGGATGGGGGCATTTGCAGACACAGCCGTCAACATCTCTTTCCTGTGAAGGAACCATGTCCTGTGGCTTCGTATCCAGAGGTCACACGTTTTATATACCCTCCCACTGCCGGGCCGACTGCTCAACAGACTGTGTTCCCCACGGCCTCTCCACGGCATGCATCGTCCAGCTCGCCTATTTCACCACCTCCACTCGGTGGGTCTCCGGTGCCGTCCCGTCACTTCCCCGGTCACTTCACCGGTGAAAGGAGGAGACGCGGATTTATGCCGCAGCACGCCGGACGGGTCAGCAGGCCACCCCTTAGATATGGAGATTTTGTGTAATCAGCTATACGTCCCCATATGCGCTATTAGCGTTTCGGCTACTGTATTATCTAACCACCATGTATCAATGCTATATTTTGTTTCTATAAGGAAATATGTAGATTGGTTACTTCTTACTAACCAATTGTAGTGCTTGTTAGTAGAAGTTCCGCCTACTACGCAGTTTATATTATCAGAAGTCCATTTAAGTAATTAGTCTGAGTAGCTGCTAGTTTACTGTAACACCATGCAGAAGAATGCTGTGAGTGACGTACATATGAGTCAACTCATTACATTGTGATCATGCTTTCTGTGCTCCCTTGGGACTAATGAGGCTCTTAATATATAATACGATATTAAGAGGGAAATAACTTCCGATAGTCCATAAAACGGCCAGTACGGCACTGCCAAAGTGCCGGGTGTGCTGGATTTTTGGAATTTTACTGTAGTTGCAGAAATCCAAAGTTGCAGTATTTGCCTGTAGTTTTCCTTAATAACTAAAAAAACTTGAATTTAATGAAAATATTTTGTGAATAAACAACCTGAATCAAATCAAATATAGAAACTGAAAAGTTCATGTCCTGCTTGCATTCAAATATTTAAAAAAATAATAAAGTACAAAGGACAATGTGCCTCCATATATGTTAAATTATTATGTAAACTAAAACTGGGATTTGTTTCAGTAGTCCCCCGTGAATCAATTTTTTGTACATAAACTCACTGAACAGATATTGTTCATTAGATTCTGTGGTTTCTTGAACACAAGACCCATGGCCATTGCTATGCGAACAAAATGCACAGTTTGTCACTGTCTGAGTTATTTCTGTGCCCGAGGGACTAACCATTTATTTAGATATTCAATAGCTATTAAGAGTTTTCTGTCAATTGTGCTCAAGAAAATTTCATTTTAATTAAGGGCAAATTAATCATCAGTGTCTGCTACCTTCATGCTAACATCAATTTACAAATGATCTTTAAAATCAGATTAGGAACCTTCAGGTGAGGTATTCACTGGTGCTTTTGGCTTCATTGGTTGCATTGGCTGACGGCTGAGGAACAATAATAGTAAGACGGACACAAAATGCTGGAGGGGCAGGCAGCATCTCTGGAGAGACGTTTCGGGTCGAGACTTCTACATATTTAGTAAGATAGTATCCACAGTGTTTACTTATATCTGTATTATAGTTGTAAAACTATCAACCGATCAAGTCTCAATGTTAATAACTATCGATGTTTTGTAATGCATTTCATCAAGAGCTTGCTCGGTGATGATGTCCATTGGTTAGGTAAGACTCCATTCGTGAATAAGTACTTTTTAAAAATGAGTGATCTTAAATCATTTGCGTAGTAATGATGTGTAGTTGCAGCAGGAAATGAATGCTGCACAAATTCAAGGATATTGAATATCTTTCAGAAAGGATCTTGTCATTAATTCTTCATGTGATGTAATGTGGATTTGATACTTTGGCAGTTCTGTTACCAGACTAATAATACAGAGGCCTGATTTGATTATTCCAGAATATGAATTTGAATACCATCATGATAGATAGGGAATTTTAATCCTAAAATAAGAAATAACCTGCAATAATTTAGATATTTGAAAAATCAAATTCCATGATATTGAAGCTTTTTATAACACGTTTAAAATTGCTGGTTCAGCTTTGTTGGTTTTGATGAATGCTTACAAGAATTAACAATGCTTGCTATCAAACAGCATCACAAGATCCAATTTTAAATTTCTGGGAAAAAAACATTTTCTGTTTTCCTATTATTTCGGATTTTCAGTATTTGCTGTTCATTGACATTTCAATTTAATTCAGGTCACTAATCAGCAAAACAGGGACCAAAGTAATTAGCAAGCCCCCTTGACACTGCCAATGTGGGTGTTGAACTTGTTTGCTCATTTTGGCTTCCAGACCTACATTACTCCTATTGATGAACTGCTAATCAGATGGCGCTAAGGACAGTCCATATTTTTGCATCCCATGTGATTCTCAGCTGCCTTACAAATGTGAGTCAAAGCAAGAATGCAGCTGTGACGTATTCTTGGATTTACTGCTTCCCCTTTTGAATAATGTCCCAGGCTTCTCCCAGATTTTCACATATCTACCAAAAGATCCGTCTATTTGTGGAGACCCGGGCAAAGAAGGGGGTTTTGCATGGCTTCAGGCATAACCTGTGAATAGCGCTGTTAATCTCTGCTGACTTCTCCTCAAGCAAATTCCCAATATTACCATTCTCCTCACCACATAATTTTAAATCCAATGCCAAGATCTCATTGCAAACTCTCACTCCAAGCAAGCTGGCCTCCATCTTAGCCAACTTTGTTCCGCCACATGGAGCTTGTTGATTTCTCTTCCTTACACTTGCATCCCCAGCTGCTCCTCCCTGCACTCGTCTTAGCATTGAACATATCTTGTTTATGCTTCACCCTGCATCCCTTCCACATAGTTCTTTGCACAAGCCCCACTCATCACCCCCACCACTTCAACAGTTACTTGGTAACTCTATAGGGCCAGTCCCACTCAAGCGACTTTTTAAGCGAGTGCAGGAGACTCTGCGCTTGCCACGTGATCGCCACATGGTCGCCACATGTTCGCCGGTGGTCTCAGGCAAGTCTCCTTTCATGGTAACGTTCTAGGAACTAGTCACGGCCTCAGTATGGTCGCCAGAAATTTTTCAACCTGTAGTGAGGTCGCCATGTAATTATAGGTAGTCGAATTTTAGTTAACTGCCTTTGCTGACCGGGCATTTTCATTGGCTCATTGGGGGAAAAAAACATAAGCACGAGTTTTCAGAACCAAGGAGAACTGACCGGTAATGTTAAATGCCCCGCAAACTTCACAGCTGTGTATCTCTGGCTTATTAAAACTTGTCTGGCTTTTTAAAAGTATCTCCACTCATTCTTCCCCCCCCCCTTTCTCCCCCTCCTTCCCTTCTCCCCTCCCTTCTCTCCTATCCCCTTTCTCCCCCTCCCCTCTCCCCTCCCTTCTCTCCCCCCCTTCTTCTCCCCCCCTTCTCTCCCCCCCTTCTCTCCCACCCCCTTCTCCACCTCCCCCTTTCTCCCCCCTCCTTCTCCCCCCTCATTTAATGGACTTACCGTACACTGTGCTAGCGGTCTTAACCTTCCTGTTCATCGCGGCGTGTGTCTGTATCACCTTGGCTTTGCACTGTGTGAATTTCAGACAGCGCTCTTCCGCTTTCCCTGGCCCCTGCCTTTGCGATGTGTTTCTGTGTGTGTGTGTGTGTGTTTGTGTGTTCCACTCTGACACTCGCTGTTCCAGTTCCCGGTTTTTCAGCGAGTGCCGTGAACTTGACAGTCGCCTGCAGTCCGCTGAAAAATCGCCCAATGGGACAGTGTGTAGCATGATATTTCTTATTAAATGAACGATGATATCCTACTGGTGAGGGGATCGGTGGTGGACTGTTGGGATATGGTGCTACATATATCTCAGGAAAGATAAATGATGAATGAATGATACTTTATTATTTTGGCATTGACAAAGTTACAAAAGTTCATTGAAGGAGGAGGTGCCATTGGAAAAAGTTAACCAAAACACCCACTTTATATTCCACTCAGAAAGAGCCAAGACATGGATTGAGTACTAGATTTTACTAGAATGTTGCCAGGGTTCCAGCAACTATGTTACAGAGAAAGGTTGAACAAGTTAGGTCTTTATTCTTTGGAGCGCAGAAGGTTAAGGGGGGACTTGATTGAGGTCTTTAAAATGATGAAAGGGATAGACAGAGTTGACATGGATACGTTTTCCATTGAGGGTAGGGGAAGATTCAACAGAGGGCTGCATGACATGATAATTTAGGGACAGAGGTTTCGGGGTAACGTGAGGGGGAAATTCTTTACTCAGAGGGTGGTGGCTGTGTGGAATCAGCTTCCAGCAGAAGTGGTGGAGGCAGGATCGATTTTAACATTTAAAAGTAAAGTGGATAGGTATATGGACGTGAAGGGAATGGAGGGGTATGGTCTGAGTGCAGGTAGATGGGACTAGGGGAAAACAAATGGTCGGCACGGACTGGAAGGGCCGAGAGGGCCTGTTTCCGTGCTGTAATTGTTATATGGTTATATGGTTACTGCACAGATTAGGTAGTGACATATTATTTTCCCAATGTCATTTTTGGTTCCTTTTCCCAGTCAGCTCATTCAACTGTGTTGAAGCTGTCACCAAGGGAAATAGTTTCTCTCTACCAACTTAGTCTGTACATTTTAAAAGTCTTCATCAAATCCCTTCCTGATCTGTTCTGTTCCAAGGAGACTGACCCCAGCCTCTCCAGTCAATCCACATATGCAAAGTCCTTTATCCCTGGAAGCATTTAGTAAATGTCTTCCGAGGTCTTTCAAGAGCTTTAAGGTTTCATTGAAGTTATCCTGCTTCCCACTTCCTAGATTTTGCTCTGTAACCCTGTGGGCCATGATAATTCATATGTTCATGCCATTGCGCCAAATATGCAGAGAGTTGCTGCAATTTCCTCCCCTTCAGGCAGCGTGTTTGAAACCTCCACCATCAGAACAAAATACAATACTTTATTTGTGGTTGAACCAGTGTTGTACGGAGGTTCATCTTGTCTTCTTTTGTACAGACAGCAAATGCTGGAGTAACTCAGCAGGGACAGGGAGCATCTCAGGAGAAAATGCTGGAGTAACTCAGCAGGGACAGGGAGCATCTCTGGAGAGAGGGAATGGGTGACGTTTCGGTCGAGACCCTGCTTCAGATGTTTGAGGAGGTTGTCTTCTTTTGTATTCTACCTGTAAAGTCCTGAATCCCACCAATGTTTTATTCCCATCCTCGACCGGCCCAGAGACTTCCAATGAACTGTGCCCCTGCACCCGAGATCACTATGATGATACCCTCTCATAATTGTGACCTTTATATTATTTCTTATTCTTCCTACAAAAAAGTCATGTTTCACATTTCTAAGCATTAATTTTTACATGCTACCCATTTGCCCATTCCAACAGTCTGCCTATGTTTCCTTATGACCCTTACAGACCACACCACCAAATTGTGTGTAATTGTAAATAGTGCCCCGCTCACCCATTCATGAATACATTGTAAGTGGTGTTCCTGGCATTGACCTAGAGGAACTTCCCTGCACATATTCCATCTATGAGGGACCAGTGAATTTACATGCTCAGATTGGTGAGATAGAAAAATGCGAACCTGGAATTGCTCCATGGCTTTTTTGGCATTATAGCTGCATATTTAGTTACCCTAATACTGCAGTGAAAGTTTCACGAGAACAAGATTAAAATGTGATATTCGCAGATTAACATTTGTTGGTTACCTGAGCGAGCAGAGTGTTGAAACTGACATTGTTGATTTCACCTTGACCTTCTCCATTAATGGTTTGTAAGTTCTTGCAATTGTTACAGTGCCGTACAACAGGTGATCCAATCACCTGCAAGTGAGTGCCCTTTTAAGTACCTGTCCACTGATTCTGAACATTTTATTGGAGGTTGGACCTGTTTAGGATCTAAATCGTCATAAACATCATTCATCAAAAAATCCTCCAACTTACCCATTGCCAGTTTTACTCACGGAGATGCCAAGTTGATGTGCTGCCAAAATATTGGCATTGGCATTGGTATTAGCTTTTATTGGCAAGTGTACAGAGACAATTCAAAGAGACTCTTTTTACCAAGGCTAGGATGGCACATATTTTGCCTCTGGTCCTCTGACTTCAAGGTGAATAGCCCTTTGCTTATCATGGGAACACCCGGTTAGGTTTCCTGGTTCCTCCATTACTCCCCCTGAGAGCAAACCTTGCAGCTAGTCATTGTTCCATTTTGGGACATATGACATTCAAACCCTCTTGACTCTTGAGTCTCTTGACTCTTTAGGCTGCAAAATAATTATATTTTTAGAAGGTTTTCAGAATTGAAGGCACAACATTACACAAATCAGGTGTAATGTAAACATGCAAGGGAGGTGCAATAACACGAGGTTCATCCACCAACACCAGCCCTAGGTGTGAATATTGGGTGAGGCGGGAGCCCTTTCAGGCATAGAATGCACCAGCCAATAATCAATAATATCTGTCTGAAATGTCATATAACAAGAATTGTACAGAAAGCTGAAAGTGAAGACTTGGTGATGGGAGTGCAATTGGATGTAAAAGATAGATGGTTATAGGCAATATTAATTGCTTGTAACATTTGTGGTATTAATGTTACTTAACACTTATTGATCATGGTGCCTTGGTCTTGTTGCTTGCAGCTATTAGGCTGTTTCATTTGCTGAGGTTTTCAAATGGGATTTGAAATTGCACATTCATCAGCAAACACCCCTGGTCACAATGTTGTGGAATTATACAATAGGGAAATGAGGGACTTTGTCCGACAAATGGTGGTGCTGTCTATCAAACATTCATGTACATTAGTCCCTTTTATTCGCTCCTCACATTTAGTTTAGCGATACAGCGCTGAAACAGGCCCTTCTGCCCACCGAGTCGGCACCAACCAGCGATCCCCACATATTAATGCTATCCAACACACTAGGGAAAATTTACATTTATACCCCGCCAATTAACCTGCAAACCTGTGCGTCTTTGGAGTGTGGAAGGAAACCGAAGGTCTTGGAGAAAACCCATGCATGTCATGGAGAGAACGTACAAACTCCATACAGACAGCACCCGTAGTCAGGATCTCTGGCGCTTTAAGGCAGCAACTCTACTGCTGTGCCACCGTGCTGCCCTTTCAACTTTCTAACTACTGCTCCAAGATTCTGACCCATTGTTGGGACATGGAAAGAAAATGCAGCACCAGGAGAAAATTCATGTGAATCCAGGGAGAATATACAAACTCCACACAGGCAGCACTGGAGGTCAGGATTGAAACGCTCATTGGTGTTGTGAAGCGGTGGTTCGGCCAGCTGCTCAATGATGGAAATGAAGGTCCTTGCTGAAATGCCTAGAGCACTGCCCTGAGGAACTTTTCAAGTGATGTCTCAGTAATGGGCGATTGGCCTCCAACAACCACAGCCATTTTCCTTTGTGTGAGGAACGACCAGCCATTCGAGTACTTTACCCCTTGATGCCAATAGACAATACACAATAGACAATAGGTGCAGGAGTAGGCCATTCGGCCCTTCGAGCCAGCACCGCCATTCAATATGATCATGGCTGATCATCCCCAATCAGTACCCCGTTCCTGCCTTCTCCCCATATCCCCTGACTTCGCTATTTTTAAGATCCCTATCTAGCTCTCTCTTGAAAGCATCCAGAGAACCTGCCTCCACCGCCCTCCGAGGAAGAGAATTCCACAGACTCACCACTCTCTGTGAGAAAAAGTGTTTCCTGATCTCCGTTCTAAATGGCTTACTCCTTATTCTTAAATTTTGGCCCCTGGTTCTGGACTCCCCCAACATCGGGAACATGTATCCTGCCTCTAGTGTGTTCAAACCCTTAACAATCTTATATGTTTCAATGAGATCCCCTCTCATCCTTCTGAACTCCAGAGTGTACAAGCCCAGCTGCTCCATTCTCTCAGCACATGACAGTCCCGCCATCCCGGGAATTAACCTTGTAAACCTACGCTGCACTCCCTCAATAGCAAGAATGTCCTTCCTCAAATTAGGGGACCAAAACGCACACAAAACTCCATGTGTGGTCTCACTAGGGGTCTGTACAGCTGCAGAAGGACCTCTTTGCTCCTATATTCGATTCCTCTTGTTATCAAGGCCAACATGCCATTCGCTTTCTTCACTGCCTGCTGCACCTGCATGCTTACTTTGCCTTTACTTTCACCATGGCTCTTTGATGCTCTACTTAATTGATCATTGCCTTGATATTAAGGGCAGTCGCTGTCACTCCATCTCTGGAATTTGCCTCACTGGTCAGGCAGGAAGTAGAGAAGCCTGAACCACCAGGATGAACAACAGTTACTTTCCTACAACTCTCAGATTTTTGAACCAACCTGCATAACTACTACCTTTATGGTGGAATACTATGGTCCACCTCTTGCACTACCATAGACTTGTTTGTTTTTTAATTATATTTCTGCACTAATGTCTTACTCTGTAGTCTTCTTTCTTTTAGACATTTTATGGTAAATTTATGTATAATTTATGTATAATTTGTGTTGTCTGAGTTTGTTTGGCTGTGGTGCTGCTGCAAGCAAGATTTTTCAATGCATCTGTATCTCTTAGCTCTTACGGCTAAAGGAATCAAGGGATTATGGGGAAAAAGCAGGAACGGGGTATTAACATTTTAGATGATCATCCATGATCATATTGACTGACGATGCTGACTCAAAGGGCCAAAGGGCCGAATGGCCTACCCAAGTACCTATGTTTCTAAGTTTCACCACACTTGTTCGTCTGCAATACACTTGACTTGATGCTGGTCCATATTTAGCTCTCGACTGTGAAGAGATCTGAAGCTGGGTGGTCCTGGTGAAACAAAATCTGGGATTCAGCGAGTGTGTTACGGGTGGAAAAGGTGCCGTTTGATAGCATTTTCAGCAACACCTTCATTGTTTTGCTGTTGACGGACAAGAGACTGGCTGGTAATTAACCGGATTGGATTTAATTGGTTTCATACATTTAGGATATGCCTGGACAATTGTTAGGTAGATGCTGATGTATTGGAGTCGCATGGCAGGAGGTGCAGCTCGATCTGAAATGCAGGTCCTCAGTTTAATAGCTGGGATGTTGTCACATTTGGTGTATACAATGCTATCAGCCATATTATGGCATCTCATGGAGTGAATGAACCTGGGTGAAAACTGGCTGCTATGATGGTTAGGCTCCGAGGAAGGAGATGATATGGATCATCTATTTGGCAAATCTGACTGACATGGTAATAAATAATTTAGCCATGACTTTCGCATTCACTTACTGGGCCAGCCCAACATTGGGAATAGGGATGTTCTTGGAGCTAATGTGACAGAACTGCAGAGCAACTGTCGAATTTAGTGGTTTTAAGATAATTCAAGTCCGCCCGTTGCAGTATTAGTTGTTTACTGAACTCATCATCCCGCATTGTGGCTTCCCTATGCAGGTTGCTCATCAGTTTTAGGTGCATCAGGAATTCCCACCAAATCCTTTTGGGTTTTTCATGACATTGGGTTGATCTGCTGACTTGAAATTATTGGAAGAGTGAGGCTATGTTGGGCCATGAAGTTACAGGCTGTAGTAGTGCCTGCTGCTACCGATGGTCCATGGCACCTCAGGAATGTCCAATTTTGAGCTGCTAGTATTTTAGTAGTGACACGTCAGACAATGTCTTTCACAAAGACGAGTGACAAGTCAAGGCAATTGAAAACTCAAAGAAGGTTTTAGCTGTAGAAAAGTGTTATAAGGTACAAGCCAGGTTCTGAGATCAGGTTCTGAGCCATATGCAGGATTACTTGTCGTGTGCAGAGTGCAGCAGTTTGATAATGAATGCAAGGTCTGTTTATAGTTTCCACTACCACTGTGCTAAGGCCACATTAATAGTCTGTAGAAAAACACAAGCTGCTGGTGGTACTCAGCGGGTCAAGTGGCATCTCTGGAGGCAGAAGAATAGTCAAAGTTTCATGATGAGACTGTACCAGGACAAGAATGTAGCGGGGAGATAGTCTGTATAAATGAGAGAGGGGCTGCTGGCATAAAACCAATTAATCCATAGATTGATTTTCCTGAGTGGTAACTATCTGCCTTATTTATGGACGTTCTAAATGTCATAGACAATCACGTGTTTGTCAAAAATTCTACTCTTGTTTTTTTACCCCCACAGTCCAATGTTAATCTTGGAAGATTCGTGGATATGTGAGCCTCTCATTTACATGTAGTGGACAGGATTGTAGGCAGCAGAACTGTTAAACAGAATGTAAGAAGTTTACTTGACCAGGCTGGTAAATCCAGTCCAATTTTTAAACACACACAACACATTTCAGCCAACTACAAAGTACTGCAATAAAAACAGAAAATGCTGGATACTCTCAACCGTTCTGATGAAAGACCCCAGGCTGAAATATCAATGGTTTAGTGTCATTGTCATGGAATCATACAGCACTGACACAGGCCAACTTGTCCATGCCAATCAAGATGCCCTACCTAAACTAGTTTCTTTTTCCACAGACACCGTATGACCCACTGAGTGTTTTGAGCATTTTCTATTTTACTTCAGATTGAGAGTAACTGCAGCTTTAGTTTAGTTTAGTTTAGGGATACAGCACGGAAACAGGCCCTTCGGCCCACTGAGTCTGCGATCTCCACACACTAGCACTATCCTACACACATTAGGAACAATTTATATTTATACCAAGCCAATGAACCTACAAACCTGTACGTCTTTGGAGTGTGGGAGGAAACTGACGATCTGGGAGAAAACCCACGCTGGTCACGGGGAAAATGTACAAACTCTGAACAGACAGCACCCATAGTCAGGATCGATCCCTGGGTCTCTGGTGCTGTAAGGGAGAAGCTCGACCACTGTGCCACTGTGCCGTCCCTTTCTTACAATTATTGTGGCCATTCATTTCTTTCCACTTGCACTGCTTCATGATTTGGTTGTGAGCACGTGACTTGCTCGATGTCATCTGGTGAGTGCAGTTATTGAAGCAGCTGAGTCAGATAATGATAGTAGTCCAGGTGAATACCCTATCAGATTCTGCTCCACCCCTTCTCTGGAGGTTCCTGATATTTGCAATACAGTTTTCTACTAATACAATACTCCCCGTGTTGCAATTCTCTCTCAAAGGCGCACATGGGGTCACAGTTTAAGGATAAAGGGATAAAAGTATTTTAGGACGAGATGAGAAAAACATTTTTCACACAGAGAGTGGTGAATCTGTGGAATTCTCTGCCACAGAAGGTAGTTGAGGCCAGTTCATTGGCGATATTTAAGAGGGAGTTAGATGTGGCCCTTGTGGCTAAAGAGATCAGGGGGTATGGAGAGAAGGCAGGTACAGGATACTGAGTTGGATGATCAGCCATGATAATATTGAATGGCGGTGCAGGCTCGAAGGGCCAAATGGCCTACTCCTGCACCTATTTTCTATGTTTCTATGTTGGATCACTATATTTTATGGAGAAGTGCAGAGGTTTAATTAAGATACTGTTTTCATTTTCTTTAGTTTTCATTCTTTTGTATTGCACAAGTATTTCCTAATTAAGTTTGAAACACTGCCTTTTGATTTCTTGTACAATCTTAGTCTTGGAGATAACCAGATAACAATTACAGCAACGGAGACAGGCCCTCTCGGCCCTTCAGTCCGTGCCGACCATTTGTTTTCACCCTAGTCCATCTACCTGCACTCAGACCATACCCCTCCATTCCCTTCACATCCATATACCTATCCACTTTACTTTTAAATGTTAAAATCGATCCTGCCTCCACCACCTCTGCTGGAAGCTCATTCCACACAGCCCCACCCTCTGAGTAAAGACGTTCCCCCTCACGTTACCCCGAAACCTCTGTCCCTTAATTCTCATGTCATGCCCTCTTGTTTGAATCTTCCCTACCCTCAATGGGAAAAGCTTATCCACGTCAACTCTGTCTATCCCTTTCATCATTTTAAAGACCTCAATCAAGTCCCCCCTTAACCTTCTGCGCTCCAAAGAATAACGACCTAACATGTTCAACCTTTCTCTGTAACATAGTTGCTGGAACCCTGGCAACAGTCTAGTAAATCTCCTCTGTACTCTCTCTATTTTGTTGACATCCTTCCTATAACTAGGCGACCAAAATTGTACACCATACTCCAGAATTGGTCTTACCAATGCCTTGTACAATTTTAACATTACATCCCTACTATATTCAATGCTCTGATTTATAAAGGCCAGCACACCAAAGGCTTTCTTTACCACCCTATCTACATGCGATTCCACCTTCAGGGAACTATGCACAGTTATTCCTAGATCCCTCTGTTCCACAGCATTCCTCAATTCCCTACCATTTACCATGTACGTCCTATTTTGATTTGTCCTGCCAAGATGTAGCACTTCACACTTATTAGCATTAAACTCCATCTGCCATCTTTCAGCCCACTTTTCCAAATGGCCCAAATCTCTCTGTAGACTTTGAGAATCTACTTCATTATCCACAATACCACCTATCTTAGTATCATCTGCATACTTACTTATCCAATTTTCCACCCCATCATCCAGATTCATTGATGTACATGACAAACAACAGTGGACCCAACACAGATCCCTGAGGCACCCCACTGGTCACCGGCTTCCAACCTGACAAACAGCCATCCACCATTACTCTCTGACATCTCCCATTCAGCCACTGTTGAATCCATCTTGCTACTCCGCCATTAACACCCAAAGATTGAACCTTCTGAACCAACCTTCCATGGGGAACCTTGTCAAAGGCCTTACTGAAATCCATATAGACAACATCCACTGCTTTACCCTCATCAATTTCCCTAGTTACCACTTCAAAAAATTCAAGAAGGTTTGTCAAACATGACCTTCCAGGCACAAATCCATGTTGACTGTTCCTGATCAGACCCTGTTTATCCAGATGCTTATATATATTATCTCTAAGTATCCTTTCCATTAATTTGCCCACCACTGACGTCAAACTATTAGGTCTATAATTGCTAGGTTTATTCTTTGAACCCTTTTTAAACAATGGAACAACATGCGCAGTACGCCAATCCTCCGGCACTATTCCCGTTTCTAATGACATTTGAAATATTTCTGTCATAGCTCCTGCTATTTCTACACTAACTTCCCTCAATGTCCTAGGGAATATCCTGTCAGGACCTGGAGACTTATCCACCTTTATATTTTTCAAAAGTGTCAGTACTACTCCTCCTCTTTGAATCTCATAGTTTCCATAGCTACTCTACTTTTTTCCCTTACCTCACAGAGTTCAATATCCTTCTCCTTGGTGAATACCGAAGAAAATAAATTGTTCAATATCTCCCCCATCTCTTTTGGCTCTGCAGATAGCTGTCCATTCTGGTTCTCTAATGGTCCAATTTTATCCCTCGTTATCCTTTTGCTATTAATATAGCTGTAGAAACCCTTTGGATTTACTTTCACCTTTCTTGCCAAAGCAACCTCATATCTTCTTTTAGCCATCCTAATTTCTTTCTTAAGATTCTTTTTTACATTCTTTATACTCCTCTAAGCACCTCATTTACTCCATGCCTCCTATAATTATTGTAGATATCTCTCTTTTTCGAAACAAGTGTCTAATTTCCCTTGAAAACCATGGCTCTTTCCAATTTTTACTATTTCCTTTCAACCTAACAGGGACATAAAGATTCTGTACTCTTACAATTTCCCCTTTAAATGTCTTCCATTTCTCTTCTACATCCTTCCCATGAAACAAAGTGTCCCAATTCACTCCTTTAAAATCCTCACGCATTCCCTCAAAGTTAGCCTTTCTCCAATCAAAAATCTCCACTCTAGGTCCTGTTCTGACTCGCTCCATAATTATATTGAGATGTTGGTTTCTACTTCCTCTGATGTCAGTTAATGCATGCACCGAGCCCTAATATCTAACATTATGGCTCAGAAGATTCTACACTTATCTCAATGTCCATATAGCTGTTCTATTCTGGGGTTCCAAATATTGTTTGGGGATGGGAGTCTGGAGATTTGGTCCTAACTTAGGTATGTTGAAGCCAGATAACTTGAGATTGAGCTGTTAGATTGGTAGCAAAGCATCAAAGAAGGGAGAGTTAAATCTGGCGGGACTAGCTTTGCCTCAGTGAAATTTAGTCAATTTAGACCATTATCAGAAGAAGATGGGACGAACCTTTCACTTTACCCCAGTAAAAAAATGTATGTTAGCAGGAGGCAGCTGTAATAATCAAAATGAATATAATGCACATGAATAAATAAATCCAATTGATTTTACTTACAAATGCTATCAACAGTAAACCTAAACAGGAAAGCAGAACTCTCTGTGCAATATTGTGCATGAAGCTGATAATGGGCAATTTGGCGACCTCCCAGGTATTGGATTATGGAGACTGATGTGCAGTATTGAGTGTTTGCATTATTGTCTTTGTTAGCCATTATACATCAATTATATTTCTGCAGAATAAAATGTTCCAATACTTGATGTTAAATGTATGAACAATAGACAATAGACAATAGACAATAGGTGCAGGAGTAAGCCATTCGGCCCTTCAAGCCAGCACCGCCATTCAATGTGATCATGGCTGATCATCCACAATCAGTACCCCGTTTCTGCCTTCTCCCCATATCTCCTGACTCCGCTATCTTCAAGAGCCCTATCTAGCTCTCTCTTGAAAGTATTCTCTGGCCTCCACCGCCCTCTGAGGCAGAGAATACCACAAACTCACAACTCTCTGTGTGAAAAAGTGTTTTCTCATCTCCATTGTAAATGGCTTACCCCTTATTCTTAAACTGTGGCCCCTGGTTCTGGACTCCCCACAACATCGGGAACATGTTTCCTACCTCTAGCGTGTCCAAACCCTTAATAATCTTATATGTTTCGATAAGATCCCCTCTCATCCTTCTAAATTCCAGAGTATAAAAGCCCAGCCGCTCCATTCTCTCAGCATATGACAGTCCTGCCATCCCGGGAAAATTGAGAAATGATTCATTCTGTAAGGATGAAAGAACTGAGAATGTTTTTGACCATGAATTCCATGATAGGTTTGTTGGTGTTGCTGAAACACCATACAGCCTTTGATTAGATGAATTAATTGTATAGTATTTTGGCGCAGTGGACGTTGGGCCGAATGGCCTAATTCTGCTCCTATCACTTATGAACGTCTGATAATGACAAACAATGCCTGCTTAGAGAAGTAGCAAAAATTGAGAAGGGCAAATCCAAATGTTTTTATGGTGAAGGGTGATAAGTTGCAAGAGCAAAAACAGTTCAGTTGAGCTGTTACACAAATCAGTAAAACCTTACCGGCAGATGGGTCAGGGAAAAGTAAAATCATAATATTACTTCTTCCTTAAATCTGTCAGCAATATACAAGAGAGAAAATTGTAGTCATTCTACATGAAGGTCAACTGCAGGCTGATTGCAGCTGGTGAGGAAATTCTGCAGGTTGTACCGGAATTGGAACTCTTCCATTTGCTTCTGGCAATGTGCTCTAATTAACTCGCGTTAACTTCAGTCTGAAGAAGGGTCTTGACCCGAAACATCACCCATATTTCTCTCCAGAGATGCTGCCTGTCCCGGTGAGTTACTCCAGCTTGTTGTGTCTATCTGTGGTTTAAACCAGCATCTACAGTTCTTTCCTACACATTACTAAAAACAGATTACATTGCCATTATCATCATACAGCTTTATTTCCAGTGCCTGCTGTGCAGAAATTAGCTACCACATTGGAAAAGTGAAAGCACTTTAAATGGTATTTCTTCAGCCTTGTGGGTCTTTGTGACGTCCTAAAAAATAGAAACTTGCCCCTATATCCAGGCTACTGTTTAGGGGCCTGTAGATAACTTCCATTGGGGTCTTTTTACCCATAATTCCTCAGTTCTATCCACACTGACTCTACTTCTCTTGATTCTATGTCACCCCTTGCAAGGGACCGGATTTCATTCCTCACCCCACCCCCTCTTGTCCGTCTTTTCGATAGGACGTACACCCTTGAATATTCAGTTCCCAGCCCTGGTCCTCTTGCAGCCATGTCTCTGTAATTCCCACAACATCATACTTGCCAATTTCTAACTGAGCCTTCATATATCATACTTTTGATCCATTACTCCCCTCATCTTTTACATCGATTCCTATTTCACTTGGCCATACTCTCCTATCCCTTCCTGAGTTTTCTGCCTCCTTCATTCTGGTGTCTTTCTTAACTTTCCTTATACTCTCTTTCCCTTTAACTCCATCCTTACATCTCCTGTTTGTTTCCCCCCACCCCCCCACTATTTAGTTTAAACCCACCCATGTAGCAGTGGCAAACCTGTCTGCCAGTACGCTGGTCCCCCGCCTGTTAAGGTGCAACCTGTCCCTTTTGTACAATTCACCCTTACCCGAAAACAGATCCCAGTGGTCTAAGATTCAAAATCCCTGCTTCCCGCACCAACTCCTCAGCCACACATTCAGATCCCCTATCTCCCTGTTCCTGCCCTCACCAGCATGAGGAACTGGAAGCAAACCGGAGATAACCACCCTGGAGGTCCTGCTTTTTTGCCTTCTTCCGAGTTCTCTGAAGTCATGCTGCCGAATGTCTTTCCTCTTCTTCCCGACGTCATTTGTGCCGACATGCACTACCACTTCAGGCTGCTCACCTTCATCCTTGAGGATGCTCTGCAATTGGTCCGTGACATCCTGGATCCTGGCACCAGGGAGGCAACACACCATCCTTGATTTCCGCCTGTTGCCTCTGTCTGTACCTCTCACGATGGAGTCCCCTACTACCATGGCTCTGCCTGACGTCTGTCTCTTTGGTTTTGCTTCAGCGCCACCTTTTGACTCGCAGACCTGTCTCCCTGCTCATAATGGCAGTGTCTTCTGCCCCGACAGCTTCCAAGAGGGTGAACCTGTTTTCAAGCGTTACATCCTCCAGGGTCTCCTGTTCTCCAAGCTTCCTTCCCTTCCTCATCGTAAACCCCCTTCTCTCTTTTGGTATCTTCGGTGTAAATCACCATCTGCAGTTCCTTACTACATAAAAACATAAATTATACATAAATTGCACAGATATTCCACAAGACAATGGAAAGAAAAGGATTGCAAAAGACAAGGCATTGGTGCAAAACGTATTTAGAAAACAAGTCTATGGTAGTGGTAGGGATAGTCTGTGGTGTCCCAATGTGACGGTAGAATTAGGGTTGTACAGGTCAGTTCAAGAACCTGGGTTGTGAGAAAGTAGTTGTTCCTGAACCCGGGGTGTGCGACTTCAAGCCTCTATAGATCTTGCCTGATAGTAGCATCGAGAAGAGGGAATGGCCCAGTCGGTGGGGATCCTTGATGGCAGATGCCGCCTTCTGGAGGCAGCACAGAGATGCATAACATCAGATGCAAACCAGCAATCATGGTACACCTGAGTCTCTTTTATGGTTAGGATAAGTTTTGAGGGCTATGGGCCAAGTGTGGACAGGTGGGGACTACTGTAGACAGAGCATGTTGGTCGTTTTGGGCCAGTTGGGCCAGAGGTCCTGTTTCCACACTGTGCAACTTTATGACTCCCAACTGGCAAAAAAAAGAACATCCACATTGATACATTGTGTAAATAGAAACATAGAAACACAGAAAATAGGTGCAGGAGTAGGCCATTCGAACCTTCGTGCCAGCACCACCTTCAACCTTCAGGCTCCCAGCCCCGCACGGCCTGATTTTACCTTCTCCCCAAAATCCACAAACCTGACTGTCCTGGTAGACCCATTGTTTCTGCCAGTTCGTGCCCTACCGAACTTATTTCCACATACCTCGACTCCATCCTATCCCGCCTGGTTAAATCCCTCCCTACCTATGTTCAAGACACCTCAGACACTCTCCGTCGTCTCCAGGCATTCCATTCTCTAGGCCTCCATCCCCTCATCTTCACCATGGATGTCGTGTCACTCTACACCTCCATCTCTCACCAGGAGGGTTTCAAAGCCCTCCGGTTCGTCCTCGACCAGAGAACCAACCAATCCCTGTCTACAGATACTCTCCTCCGACTAGCAGAGCTGGTCCTTACCCTTAATAACTTTTTGTTTGACTCCTCCCATTTCCTCCAAATACAAGGCTTAGCTATGGGCTCGCACATGGGCCCCAGCTATGTCTGCCTATTTGTAGGGTAAGTCGATCAATCTTTGTTCGAGACGAACCCGGGTCCCATCCCCGACCTCTTCCTCTGCTACATCGACGATTGCATTGGTGCTACCTCCTGCACCCACACACAACTCACTGACTTCATCCGCTTCACCATTTCACCACTAACTTCCATCCGGCACTCAAATACACCTGGACCATTTCCGACACTTCCCTACCATTTCTTAACCTCACTATCTCCATCGCAGGTGATAGACTTCTGACGAACATCTGCTATAAACCCACTGACTCCCGTGGCTATCCAGACTACACTTCTTCCCACCCTGTTTCCTGTAAGGACTCCATCCCCTACTCACAATTCCTCCGTCTACGCCGCAGCTGCTCACAAGATGTGGTGTTCCACACCAGGGCATCGGAAATATCCTCATTCTTCAGGGAACGGGGGTTTCCCTCCCCTACTATAGATGAGGCTCTCGCCAGGGTCTCTTCAATACCCCGCAACAATGCTCCCTCTCCCCATCCCTCCACTCGCAACAAGGGCAGAGTCCACCTTGTCCTCACCTTTCACCCCACTAGCCATCACATACAACAAATTGTCCTCTGTCATTTTCGTCACCTCCAACGTGACCCCCCCCCCCCCCCCCCGTCAGCTTTCCGCAAAGACCATTCCCTCCGTAACTCCCTGGTCAATTCTTCTCTTCCCTTCCGCACCACCCCCTCCGCAGGCACATTCCCTTGCAACCGCAAGAGATGCTACACTTGTTGCTTTACCTCCCCCCTCGACTCCATTCAAGGACCCAAGCAGCCAATCCAGGTGCAACAGAGGTTCACCTGCACCTCTTCCAACCTCATCTATTACATCCGCTGCTCTAGATGTCAGCTGATCTACATAGGTGAGACCAAGCATAGGATTGGCGATCGTTTCGCCGAACACCTCCACTCAGTCCGCATTAACCAACCTGATCTCCCTGTGGCTCAGCACCAACTCCGCCCGGGCTTCCTCCATGGCCAGAGTGAGCACCACCGGAAATTGGAGGAGCAGCACCTCATATTTAGCTTGGCCAGTTTGCAAACTAGCGGCATGAACATTGACCTCCAATTTCCAGTAGCCCTTGCTGTCTCCTCCCCTTCTCAGCTCTCCCTCAGCCTTCTGGCTCCTCCTCTTCCTTTCTCTTTTCTTATCCCCCCCCCCCTCCCCCCCCCCACCCTACATCAGTCTGAAGAAGCGTTTCAGCTTGAAACGTTGCCTATTTCCTTCGCTCCATCGATGCTGCTGCACCCGCTGAGTTTCTCCAGCACTTTTGTCTGATCATCCAAAATCAGTACCCCGTTCCTGCTTTTTCCCCATATCCCTTCATTCATTTAGAGGTAAATGTAATTCTCTCTTGAAAACATCCAATGAATTGGCCTCCACTACCTTATGTGGCAAATTCCACAGATTCACAATATTTAACATAACAAAAAGTATTTATATACCTCTGAAATTGCAAATTATAGAAGCGTTAGATGCTTTGAAATGTAGCTTGTTAACCCAACATTTTTTCATTGATTTGTATTGAACAATAATATTGCTGTGAAAATGGTGACAGGCATTGATTGCAACATTAAGAATTATATGTGCTTTGATGAATAAACGCATTCTGTCCTGCAGATAACTTGAAATAAAATATGGATTCCCTAAACCCCTTGGTTTGTTTAAATTGGTGAACATTGGCTCAGATGTAAAACAAAAAGATTTTGTCTCACCTGCTTGGTGAGTCTGTTGGCTTAGGCAGCTGCTCTTAAAACCATGGTTACAGATTTCTGGAGTTCCCTTTCAGCCAAGGTCAAAAAGATAATAATAAAATCTTATTTTGTGTCTCACAAGTAGCGAATGTTTACTTAGCAAATGCATATCAGAATCTAATAATTCCAAAAGGTCAAATTGCAGAATTTGCTTGATTTCATGAACATCACTGTAGTCAAGATAGCATAAACCTTTATAAAATTTACTACGTAATTGTGGTATACCTGGTGCACACAGAAAGTACTCTTGAAGGCTCATTAATGCGAAATAAATGGGTCGATTCACACATGTAGGCTTTGGAATTATCTATTTGCTTCATTATTATGTCATGCACGTACCTTCTGCCCTTGAGTGCTTCGATATTAACAAAATAGAGATTCTGGGCAGGCTTAATGAGAACTGAGAAATTATAAACCCCCTGGGACAGATAAAATACTTTTTAAGCATTTAAAGGGAAAAGAGGGAAGTCTAATGCCATGCATCCAAATAGCAGGGATGATTTTTATTGCCTTAGTCACAACAGACAGTGGATGCCTGTATATATGCATTATTTGTGTCTGCCTCAAATTCTGGGCTCCAATCCGAGCTTTGCTTGGACCCACGAACAATTTGCCTACATTGTATCCTCATTGATTTTTCACCCTTGTGTTCGTGCTCTTCAATTCTTGTTCCCTACTGTCTCAGAATTTAGTGTGTATTTCCGTTATTACTCTCCCTCCCACAGGATATGATGTTGTTTTTCCTTGTGATAAATCAGATCTCCCAGAATAGATTTGTAGGCAGTGATGTACTTTTCAGTTGTAGGCATCCTTATAATGAAGCAAAGCCTGAAAGCAATGGTGCATGTCGAGGTTCCATAAATTGAAATGAAAAGGCAGACAGTATAATCTGCTTCTATGATGCTCAAAAAGGAATAAATGTCCAGGGCACTCCTCCAACTCCCTCTTCTTCTAATATCATCTCGGGCCTATGGACATTGATGTAATAGCTTATTGAAAAGAAGAACCTTTGACATTGCAAGACAATTTTGGTAATTAATTACAATGCTAACTATGATTCTTTGTGGTGAGGCCACACATTGTTATCTTCTTATTCCAAACTAGGACTGACATGAGCAGTAGTTTTACATTCACTTATGCTGAAAAAGCTGATGTCAGTCATGGGAAACCATGGAACTAGCGAACAGTTTTGCCAATGTCCTTCAGGGAAGGAAATAGTCCTCCTTCCCCAGCCTGTCTGGAAGTGACTCTGAATATATCAATGTGGTTGAGCGTTAATGTTTCCACAGTTCAGAAGCAATAAAGATTGGACAATAAATGCTGGCATTGCCAGTGATGTCCACACCTTTCAATGTTTGTTAAACAAATCATGATGGAAGGTTTGTAATAATGACATGCATTTTTCTTATCCAGAAACCTTCAAAGCACAATATTAAGTTGCTTCTGAAAATCAAAATGCACAACATCCACTATATTTCGTCTATTAATGCACTCCACTTTTTCCCCAGTCATCAGTCATCTTTGTCAGGTATGGCTTGCCTTTTATAAATACCAGCTGGATTACACATCCCTCTTTTAACGAGTACTAATTTTTTCTTCTCGAATTAGGACATAGGTTTAGGGCGAGGGACAAAATGATTTAATCCATTTTCACACAAGAGTGGTGGGTGTATGAAATGAGCTGCCTGAGGAGAGGGTTGAGGCCGGTACTTTTGCAATCTTTAATAAACATTTAGACAGGTACATGGAGGGATATGGACCAAATGCAGGCAGGTGGGACTAGTGTAGATGGGACATGTGGTGGGCATGTTGGGCCGAGGGTCTGTTATCACATTGCAATACTCCATGACTAATTGCCTTTAGAAATTCACCCTCTCCTGGTCTCTGTTGTAATCTCTAGACACCATTGTCTTAGTTTGAACAGAGATGGAGCACATTCTCAAGATTGCTTCAAAGATTATGTACAATAACTGTGATATTTATCTGCGTTGTACAAAACAATGATCAAGATCTTTCTTTTCAGATTTGAGTTCAAGATCAGTTTATTGTCACATATACCAGTTAAGGTACAGTGAAATTTGAGTTACCATACAGCCATACTAAGTGAAAAGCAACAAGACACACAACCACATAAAAGTTAACCTAAACATCCATCACAGTGGATTCCACATTCCTCACTGTGATGGAAGGCAATAAAGTTCAATCTTCTTCCTCTTTGTTCTCCTGCGGTCGGGGAGTTCAAGCCATCTGCAGTCGAGACGATCAAAGCCCCTGTAGCCGACGATCAAAACCCCCGTCGGGGCGTTGGGGTGGTTGAAACTCGCTCCATGGCATGGAGCTCATGAGTCAGCCTCTTCTTACCAGAGACAGCGGGCTTTATGATGTTAAAGTCCACAGGTCCCGCGATTGGAGCTTTGATCCTCATCCGCGATGTTAAAGTTCCGCAGACTCCCGGGGCTTGGAGCACTGGGTCGGTCTCCAGGAAAGGCCGCCAACTCCACGATGTTAGGCCACGGTGGGGACGGAGATATGATACGGAAATAAATTGCATCTCCGTCGAGGTAGGAAATTGAAAAAAAGTTGCCCCCAACTTCCCCCCCCCCCCCACATAAAACAATCCAGGGAACACTTAAACATACTCTTAACACATACTAAAAAACATAAAGAGGAAAGGACAGATAGACTGTTGGTGAGCTTACATCATCACCATACTACATCTTGAATGAATGAATGAATAAGTTTATTGGCCAAGTATTCACATACAAGGAATTTGCCTTGGTGCTCCACCCACGTGACAACATGACATACATTGACAGTTAGGAATGACACATAAAACATTATACATTAATAATAAAACATTATCAATTAAACATGTGAATTAAATAAAATACCAGAGCAAAAAGTGGCTACAGATTTTGGGTTATTGAGTAGAGCTACTAATCGTGGAATAAAGCTGTTTTTATGTCTAGCTGTGGCAGCTTTGACAGTCCGGAGTCGCCTTCCAAAGGGAAGTGATTCAAAGAGTTTGTGGCCAGGGTGAGAGGGGTCAGAGATGATCCTTGCAGTGTACAGTTCGTCAATGGAGGGAAGGTTGCAACCAATAACCTTCTTAGCTGATCGGACGATTCGCTGCAGCCTCCGGATGTCGTGCTTGGTGGCTGAGCCAAACCAGACCATGATGGAGAAGGTGAGGACAGACTCTATCTTGAGATAACCTATTTAATTTTTTCATCTTTATGTACATTCTTATTTGTATTACTTAACTCTTCTATGAGTAAGGCAACATCCTACTGTAGTTCCCATTCTTTCATATTTCACAAGGTGGTCGCCTTTCACATCACTAACATCATTAGCGACTCCGCTTCATTCTATCAGGCAGTCCCTCAGGATTAAAGGACTCTTGCTCACGCCCATTTTTCTCCATCGCATGAAGGGATGAGAGGGACACCTGCTGAATACTGGGCTCCAATAACACTGTTCAGGCCCAAACTGCTGTTCTACTCAAATAAACAAAATGAGGGGGTTAATTGCTGTGTCAACTTTTGATTCAGCTGGTGACACCTTTTGCCACAGAATCCATCACATTCTGGCTTTGAGTCCCTTGCCTCTTGCTTGAGGACAACACTGGAGCATTGGATCACCACAGCACAGTGAGATTGAAAAATAATTTCAAATTATTGAAGGATGTTTGGACATAATCCATCATGTCTGTACTTTGAAGCCGCTGATTTCTGAATATTTTCTTCATCCAGACAGTCCAGGACGCCAGGCATCGTCTCAGCGACATCTCTCCTCATTATCTCTGCGTATCACTTTTCCATTCCAGTTGGCACTCTGAGACTGGCACTGGCACAAAAAGATGATCCCACTGAGTTCACCAAGCCAGGAATCAAAGCTCCTGGTTTTCAAATCACAGCAAGCATTTGTACACAACATTATTGAAACGCAATTAAATGAACAGATGAAGTTTGAAATTAATTTGAGCTTTATATGTTCACTTAATTGCAGATTTGTTTATTAGTTATGTTAGTCATACAAAAACAAATTGGTCTGTGTGCATCATTCACCTACTTGGAGAATCATGCAGTATGCTGTCACAATACCTACACAGAAGCACACAACAATTATAAAATGAACACAGCTATTCAACCCTAACTGTTGCTTACCTGCAAGGGACTGCATTAACCCACACTGTGCCTATTAGGTCCTTGACTACTGAAAGGAATAAGAATAAGGCTACTCCTCAAGGTCACATGCGTCAGCATGGGCTGTTGGGACAAAAATAGATAAAGGTCTTTGTCTGATGCGGTGTGGTCAGTGAAGGAGAAAATAGGCGTATTAAAAAAATCTGAATTGGTGACAATGTGTTTTAAGAATTACTGAAGGGAATGCAGTCAATGGAAGAGGACATAACAAATTGTCTTGGCAGGTGGCAGTTTCTCTAGGTTTGCCTTTGGTTGGCTTCCAGCTAATTAACTGATTTGCAGCATTTATCCCATTCATCAAGGCTTGAGCCAGCTGAATAGCCTCTGCTAGATGACTGGAAATTATAGATATATGGAGAGAGTCAGATGTATGGAAAGAAAATATGTGGAGGACATCTGCTTGTTTAGAATAGCACCAGTATATATGGCTAATGCAGTTTGTGTTTTTTTTCATGATCGATGGGCTAAATCTTTAGATTCTATGTTAAGTTACTGAGTGTGACTCACCTCTTCATTGTATTCTTCAGAGAGCGTTTTGACTGGTAACAACACAAAATTAAATTTCTCCACAGAGAAAAAACATTGTGACAGGCCATTGTAGCATCTGTGGAATTGGTACAATATATATAGAGAAAATCCTACGAAAGGATTATAATTATTACATATGTAAAATAGAAGTGCCATGTTCCATGCAAGCACAACATTTGTCAAACTGTCCTTTTGAGGCATGAAAGTGATTTGTTTTCCATAAATTAGATACAAAGGCATGACACAGTGAAGAGTCATGCAACTTGCCTGTAATCCTCAGCTCAGATAATTCTAGCTTAAGTAGGGGTTTGCATTCTCACACATTAGTTTCAGTAACAGGAGATTTTTCAGTGTGACAAGAGGGTGGCTTTACATTTCAGGATGCTTTGACAGCTCAGTGACTTCGCAATTTACCAAGACATTTTTAGTTATTGACTTTGATGAAACAGGTTGAGCTGCCTAGAGCATTACTTAAATAGAACAAAACATTTCGGTATCGGGCCAGGGCTTGCTATCAATCATCATTCCCAATGAGTCCACGCTCATACATATGTATCATCCTACCACAACCGAATCATCCTGCCTCAACTAGAGAGCAGTCCTGAACTACTATCTACCTCATTGGTGACCCTCGGAACTTGATCGGACTTTGCTGGCTTTACCTTGCACTAAACATTATTCTCTTATCATGTCTCTATCCACTGTAAATGGCTCGATTGTAAACCTGTATTGTCTTTCCGCTGACTGGATAGCACGCGACAAAAGCTTTTCCCTGTACCTCGTTACAGGTGACAATAAAATAAACTGAATACAAATCTCATGCACACACAGAGGGCCTATCTTGCTGATCCAAAGCATTTCAGGTATAGGCAGTGTGACCTGAGTGGGGGCATGGTCTTCAATGGTGTGGTGAAGAATCCTGCCCCCAGATTTCTTGTGAAAGTTTTGACAGCTGATAAGGCATTTTTCAGGCTACAAAAGCCGTAAGGGTTTTTAATTAATAATTTACTAATGCCTTAAACAATCAAGAATAAAACCTGAAATGACATTCAAATCATTAAAATCAATAATCAAAACTGATTTTATTCTAAAGGAAATTATTTCCCTTTATTTCTTTACTACAAGTCTGTAAACCTGACTAAAAGCAATGGGGTTACAAATGTTTCAAGAGATCTGAGCTGGGACGGGATCATTAAATCATTTCCCCTGCATAAATCTCAGTGAGATCAAGCTCCACACTGTACTTGTTCGGGATTCTCACAGCAGTGAATATTTAAACATACTCTGACAACTATTGACTCGAATACCACGTATGGAATACTGGACTTGCTGGCATTTACAAGCAAAGTCTGGACCATTGAATTATTGGAATTGCTGTATTCTCGTTATGTGTACTGAAATATAGTGAAAACTTTGTTCTTGCATGCTTCCCAGGCAGATACACAATACATGAGAGCAACAGGTAAGAAATATGAGGGCTCCTTTTAAGAATCTGATAACAGCAGGGAAAAAAGCTGTTCTTGAAATGTAGCCCTTGGATGATCATCATTGCTACCTTGTTTTATTTTAGCACAAGACTGACAGTGGTCTTCTTAAAGCAGGCAGGGGAACTCACATTGGAGTAGGGAGATATTAAAGATGTCCACAAATACTCTTGCTGGCTAGTCTGTACAGGCTCTTAGGTCATGGCTGGGGACACTTAACCGGGTGGGGTAGCTTTCCATGGGTTCACTCTCGTGTCTGCAATGGTGAGTGTGGCTGCTGGTCACCCAAGGCTGTTGGGGTGGTGACATAATTCCCTGCTCTTCTGTTTGAAATGTGCAGAGAATCCAATGAGGAGAAGTCTCTAATTATGTGGCCTGTCCAGGTAAAAAAATGGACGTAGAGCAGGTGAGCAGCAGAAATGTACTGAGTTCATCAGGGAAGGGTGCTTTGATAGCAGCAATATTGCCAGGGGTATCTCTTCCCACCTTTCAGCTAAGGACGCACCTCTTTCTCCCAGTTCCTCTGTCTCCGCTGTATCTGCTCTTAAAATGAGACTTTTATTCCAGGACATCTGAAATGTCTTTCTTTTTCAGGGAACATGGCTTCCCCTCAACTATGGCCAGCCCCTGTTTTATTCAATACTTCCTAAAATACGGGTACATGGATAGGACAGGTGTAATGAGATATGGGCCAAATATAAACATCTGGGACTAGTGTAGATGGGACATGTTGTTCTGTATGGGCAAGTTGGGCAGAAGGGTCTGTTTCCACGCTCTATGGCATGACTCTATGACTCTATTCTGCTATTACCCCTCTCTCCAAACGGAACAGAAATAGTTCCCATTCACACCTTTCAGCCTCTGCATCCAGCACATCATCTTTTGCCAGTTGTGCCAGCTGCAATGAGATCCTATCACTGGCCATATTTTCCCCTCCCTACCTTCTGTGACTCTCCAGTTTGCTCATTCAACCACAACCACCCGTCCCTGACCCCTGCCACTTTCACTTGTTCCTACAACCCCTCCTTCACCACCATCCAGGGACCTAAACATGTCTTCCAGGTGAGGCGAAGATTCACATGCACATCCTCTAAGTTATAGGAGTAAAATCAGGCCATTCGGCCCATTGAGTCTACGCCGCCATTGGCTGATCCCATTTTCCTTCTTTCTCCCCATAACCCTTGACCCATTCTAATCAATAATTTGTCTATTTCTGCCTTAAAAATATCCACTGACTTGGGCTCTGCCGATCTCTGTGGCAATGAGTATCACAAATGAACTACCCTCTGACCAAAGAAGTTCCTCCTCACCCCCTTTCCAAAAGAGCTCCCTTTAATTCTGAGTCTGGTCCTAGACTCTCCCACCAGTGGAAACATCCTTTCCGCATCCACTCTATCTTTGCCTTTCATTACTCTGTAAGTTTCAATGAGGTCCCCTAGTTATTCTCGGTGCTCCGGTTGTGGCCTCCTCTTCATCCGTGAGAGCAAGTGCAGACTATGTGACCGATTTGCAGAGCATCTGCGTTTCGTCCTCGATGGCCATCTGAAACTCCTGGTTGCTTACTGTTTCAACCCTCCCATTCCCACATTGACCCGTTCATCCTCAGCCTTCTCCACAACCAGCTTGTGGCCCAACACAAACTAGAAGAACAAACCTTGCATTCCACCTAATAATGCTGGGGTATTCTTTCAAGCTTCTGTGCCTTCTGCCAGTTGGGAGCAGAGAGAGAAGGGAATGACCAGGCAAAAATAAGGCTTTGATTATGGGTAGGAAGGAACTGCAGATGCTGGTTTAAACCGAAGATAGACACAAAATGCTGGAGTAACTGCATCAGGAGAGGAGGAATGGGTGGCATTTCGTGTCAAGACCCTTCTTCAGACTCTGCCTGTTCCACTGAGTTACTACAGCATTTTGTATCTGTCCAAGGCTTTGATTATATTGGCTGCTTTTCCAAGTCATCGTGAAGTGTAGATTGAGCCTTGAACAGTTGTATTTGATGCAAATTATGCCATGTTATTTAAATAAGAAAAACTAGAGGGATTTTCAGAAACTTAAACAGGCTTGAGCATGTCATTGTTACCATTAGTCCAGTTAATTTTAGCAGCCAAACACATAGAAAAACTGTGTTCTGAGTCAATGTGGAATCTCAAGTGCATACCTGTCTCCTCTGGAGCTTCAAGTGTGATTTACATGTCTGGGCTTCAAGTAAACATGAATAATGAATGGCCCACATGAAACAAAGATCCTGATTACTTTCGATGTAGCATTTCCTCAATTGTGTTACTTATTGCACTGCAAGTTTCAAATCTCACACATCTAGGAATTACAGTTGCACACTGATTTGGTAATTGGACTAACCAAGTGGCTGAACACGCATTCTAATTTCACCACAGTGACAGGGAAATTAAAGTGTAGTTAATTGACTAAACCTGGACATGAGGCTACAAAACTGTAGCAATATCACAAAGACCCATCTACTCCACATATAAGAGTCAATAGTGTTTTATAGTCATATGTCCCACAAGGGATCATTGAAATTGTTACTTGCAACAGCACAACAGATCGAAACATAGAAACATAGAAAATAGGTGCAGGAGGAGGCCATTCGGCCCTTCGAGCAAGCACCGCCATTCGATATGATCATGGCTGATCGTCCGCTATCAATAACCCGTGCCTGCCTTCTCCCCATATCCCTTGACTCCACTAGCCCCTAGAGCTCTATCTAACTCTCTTAAATCCATCCAGTGATTTGGCCTCTACTGCCCTCTGTGGCAAGGAATTCCATAAATTCACAACTCTCTGGGTAAAAAAGTTTTTTTCTCAGCTCAGTCTTAAATGACCTCCCCTTTATTCTAAGACTGTGTAAACATAATGGGTAGGAAGGATGTGCAGATTCTGATTTACACTGAAGACAGACACAAAATGCTGGAGCGACTCAGCGGGACAGGCAGCATTTCTGGATAGAAGGAAAGGTACCCTATAAACATTATAATAAATAATTAAAAAGGTCAATATATAAAAAATAACAATGATAGTGCAAAAACAAAAACAATGAAATCAATGTCCTCCCACCCATCCTCCAATTCTATGCAGTTTGGAGCTTACTTGGTGGTTGCAGTATAGCTTGATGGTTGACGAGATGAAACTGCTTCGGAACCTGGACTTTACAGGTTTCAGGATCCTATATCTTCTTCCTGATGGTGTAAATTGCTCGTTCTAAGCTTCCTCCCAGTCTAGTTTGAGTCAAATATTACTGAGTCAAGCACTTGCACATCTAAACTTTATTTTGACAAAACACAATTACAGTTCCAACTACTGTACCTAACCACCGAGTGCTTCATCCTCATATCTGCCTGATCAAGCCCACTCGGACTTGCTCAAACAGAGACACTCCAGAAGGTCACGCAGTCCCAAGCGCTCTCCCGTAAGATCGACACAGGACCTCGTGGCAGCGCAATTTTATAAGTAAACTCGGACCTCGAAGGGTGGTCTCTTTACAATCCAATTACAAATATTGATTAACCCCATACATGACTGACATTTCTCTAGCCCAATAATACAGTGGCTAATACATTGTACTCAAACAGTGTTTCTCAGAGGAAACGAACACCGCAACATTTGCACTGATATACAAGAAAACGAGAAAAGGCTCAATACCTCATCCAATCAACATTCAGCAAAGTAAAGCTTTGCAACATTATTTACATAGAAACATAGAAACATAGAAACATAGAAATTAGGTGCAGGAGTAGGCCATTCAGCCCTTCGAGCCTGCACCGCCATTCAATATGATCATGGCTGATCATCCAACTCAGTATCCCGTACCTGCCTTCTCTCCATACCCTCTGATCCCCTTAGCCACAAGGGCCACATCCAACTCACTCTTAAATATAGCAATTATTATATTTACAATTATTTACAACGTGTATGTCTGGTTTGCATTCATCCAATCTATTCTATGCATTTTGCACCCAATTGTCAGGGTCTGCAGATGTTCCCATTCTCTTCCTGCCACTCAGATCTAGGCTCTAGACAAACTGGCACCATTCTGCAGCTTGTCCCATTTCAACAGAGGGCACTTTTAAATTGACCAAATGGCCTAGCAGCCCTGAAGCCTTTTCTCATTTTTAGGGTCCTGGCCTCCCCAATTTGACCAGGATTAACAATGGCAGAAGTGAAATAAGAGTGTGGCCAGAATGGTGCGAGTCCCTGCTGATGTTGGCTGCCCTTTTGATGCAGTGACTCCTGTCGATAGACACTTGGACATGTACATGGATAGGAACAGATTAGAGGGACATATGCCACATGTGGACAAATGGGACTTACTTAATCTGGCCGTGTTTGGCAGCATGGAAGAATTGGGCCAAAGATCCAAGCTCAAAGAGTGAGGTGCTACATTTTGGTTGGGCAAACTGGAGCAGCACTTAAACTATAAATGATTGGGCCCTGGGCAGTGTTGTAGAACAGAGATATATAGGGGTGAAGGTACATCGTTCCATGAACGTGATGGCACACGTTGACAGGGTGGTGAAGAAGGTGTTTGGTAAACTTGCTTTTGTCGGTCAAGGTATTGAGTACAAGCAGTTGGGACAACATGTTACAGCTCTACAAAACTTTGGTATAGCCACATTTCGAGTACTGTGTATAGTTCTGGTCACCTTATTATAGGAATTATGTAATTAAATTGGATAGATTACAAACAAGATTTACGAGTACATTATTTGTCTGGAAGGCTTGAGTTATAGGTGAGGCCGAATGGGCTGGGTCTTTTTCCTTGGAGCATCATAGGGTAAGAACGGACTTTTCCCAAAACTAGAAGGCACATGTTTAAGGTGAGAGGGGAAAGATTTAAAAGAGATGTGGTGCAACTTTTTCTCACAGAGGGTGGCGCTTACATAGAACAGAGGAAGTGGTAGAGGTGGGTACAATTACAATATTCCAAAGACACTTAGATGGGTATCTAGATAGGAAACGTTTGGAGGAATATAGGCCAGGCACAGTTAACCGGTACTTGCTCGTTAAGCAATTTGGTCAGCATTGATGAGCAAAGCTGAAAGATCTGTTTCCATGCTGTACAGCTCTACGACCCCATGTCTGTAATTCATCTGAATTTGTTCAGTTTGTGATGTGCTTTCAAAATAAACATGAATGCAAACAAAAGGAATATAATGCATGCTGAAATTAATGCAAGGCATTTGTTGATATAAAATATTAGACTTATTCTGAAAATTGCTTTAACATCGGGAGAAGAATGGAAAACAGGAGAGAGACAATGACTTTGCTTTCCATCACAGTGAGGAGGAGATTCACTGTGATGGATGTTTGTGTTAATTGTGTGTTTCGGTTTTTTTTGTTGTATGACTGCAGAAACAAAATTTAGTTTGAACTTCATTTTAGGTTCAAATGATAATAAATGGTATTGTATTCGATTGTCTGGTAAAATGAATGTATTTAGTTTAGTTTTATAGTTTAGTCTAGAGATGCGGTGAAGAAACTGGCCCTTTGGCCGTCCGAATCTGCACTGACCAGCAGATTATTATTTAAGTTTATTATTAAAAGGAATGTAATCAAAATAAATATTTGTAACTAATTGAAAGCATATTTAAAGTGTAGTGCAATAATAGGAGTTGAATCATGGAATGCACCCAAGGATCTGCTGGGGTATGATGAATGAGCAAGAGAATATGGAATGGTTTGTTCTCAGCGGACATGCATTTCAAAGAGAAGCAAGATATTTTTAAGCAATTACATAAAACTACAATAAATGCTGATGTGAATATTTTGAATAGAGCAAAGGAACAGAAAGATACAAAGGTGTCTATCTTTAAAAAATGGTAAGAATGATTGAAAACGCAATTAAAATAAAATGATTGGGTTGCTTAGGAGCAACACATAATACAAATATGAAAGTGATTTGGAATTTGCAAAAGCTATCAGTTTGGTCATACATGGGGATATTTATAGCTTTTGATATTGAAACTATGTTGTAATTTAATATAAGGGTCACCATTTGAAAAACAATAACATAAAATGGTAGGGGAATGCAGCATGGAAGTGCCGTGTGGCAAATAGCTCCACGGAGTAGCATAGAAACAGGCTCTTCGGCCCAACATCCAGCTCAGGTTGAAGAATTAGCATCAGTCCAAACATAATGGGTTTAAGAGGGAGCATATTCTATTGCAATTCGGGGAATGAGATTGAATTCCAAAGTTATTGACTAATTAACACACTGATAACAACAATGAGCAATTATATAATGCCTCAAAATAGAAATGTGTTACATTGGCATGAGAAAAAGGGAACATTAAAAAATGAAATTAACTAATACTTTATTCTAACACTTCAGTGACAGTCAATTCAGTTAGTAGCAGGATGCCTGGCATACCCCGAGTTAGCAATTACTGGGCCAAAACAACCCTGCCTGTACATTTCCAAAGAAGTGGAAATGTGAAATAATTAACAAAGATTTCCTGATTTAATGGAGAAAAAGGTTTATTGAGAGAGTTGGAGAAATTCTTGAGAATTGATGCTTTCTCTTGCTAGTGGGTGAAGACAATTTTAGTTTTGTTTCATTTGAAGATACGGCGCGGAAACAGGACCTCTGACCCACCAGGGCTGCACCAACCAGTGATCCCCAAACACTAACACTATCCTACACTCTAGGGATAATTTACAATTATACCACGCCAATTAACCAATCTTTGGAGTGTGGGAGGAAAGCAGATCTCTCGGAGAAAAACACACAGGTTAGGGGGAGAATGTACAAATTCTATACGGACAGCAACCCTAGTCAGGATCGAACCAGGGTCTCTGGTGCTGTAAAAGCCCTGTCTCATGGTGCGAGTCCACCCACGAGTGACCCCAAGTGAATGAAAAAAAACAGACTCATGGTTATGCACGAGATTCCAAGTTTATGTTCAAGTGTTTAACCGAGTTCCAACGGGTATGTCATTTCTGCGATGTTCCAAGTTCCTCTCCCAAGTTACCAAGTTCCTCTCCCGTTACTCTTGAGCCAACCGTGAATGAAGGTAAGTGTGTGACGGTGTGAGAATTCCATGCCAGGTGCCGGCCGGCCGGCCGCAGCCACTGTTCTTTCACATCAGCTGCACATCAGATTGTTGGGAGACGGAGCTCAGGGTTCGCCTCCTGAGCTGCTTTGGTGCCCAGGCGTGAGTTGAGGTGGAGGGAGGTTGGGGGGCGGGGGGGGGTGAAAGCGTCATTAATCTGTCTGGGGTGACAAGGCTCTTGGGTTAGGCTGGGATCATTCTCTGCGGGATGATCTTAGTGCGGGAGACAAGTATAGGAGAGGTGTACTGACTGTGTGGGCAGACACTTTGGTAGTGATTGCCCACCAGTCTCAAAAGCCACTGTATCACCCTGCCCCTGGGATAGCAGGGGGCAATCAAACAGCACAATACCCCCCTCCCCCTCCACACCAACACAAAGGGCAACGATCCCAAGGCTTTAGGCAGAAACAGCGGGCAGGCGACAATCACCCGGCATAACGCGAGAGAGATCATGCGCTATTGTAGGTCTCCTTTGTACGTCGGTGTTTCTGTCTTTCTTCATCTCATTGTTGGCCCTGACTGTCGCCAGCCCCACCCCCACCCCTCTGCTTCCCGGCCATGTGTGTGACCCCTTCCCTCCCCTCTCCAGCTCCCCGTCCATTGCACCGGGCGCGGGGGCTTCGCACCGTCTTCACGTCGGCGACGATCCCAAGGCTTTAGACGGAAGGCAGTCGCAACAAGCTGGAGTAACAACGCGGGCCTGATAACATCTCTGGAGAACGTGGATAGGTGACGTTTCGGATAAGGGCTCGTCTTCTGAAGAAGGATCTCAACCCGAAAAGTCACCTATTCCTTCTCTCCAGAGTTGCTGCCTGACCCGCCAAGTTACTCCAGCATTTTGTGTTGGGCATCAAACAAACCCTCGTCCAGTTGTTCTGCTCGTTTTCCAATGGCTAATTATACATTTGTTCCCCTGTTTACCCCACCCCTCTCCTCACTTCTACCGCAGTTGCACTTACATAACTGTAACTTTGACTTAATAATTACTAAACTGACTAATCTATTTATTTTAAATGCCAAGCAACATATTTCCTATTGCTTCCCCTAATTCCCATTCCTCGAGAAAGGGTTGAAGCATTAACTTATCACAAAAGGTCACAAAGTGTTGGAATAACTCAACGGGTCAGGCAGCATCTCTGGAGAAAATGGATAGTTGACGTTTTGGGTCGGGACTCTTCTTCAGAGCCTTTAGTTTAGTTTAGATACAGTGTGGAAACAGGCCCTTCGGCCCACCGAGCCCGTGCTGACCACAATCACTAGTTCTATCCTACACACTGCGGGGCAATTTACAGACGACAATTAACATACAAACCTGCACGTCTTTGGAATGTGGGAGGAAACTGGAGCACCCGGAAAAAATCTACGTGGTCACTGGGAGAACGTGCAAACTCCGTACAGACAGCACCTGTCGTCAGGATTGAACTCGGGTCTCTGGCGCTGTGAGGCAGCTACTCTACGGCTGCGCCGCCAATGTGACATTCCATGTTTTAGAATGAAGTTAGCCACTTACAAATCCCATTCTCTGCCTAGCGTGGAGAATCATGAATTGCCCAGACACAAGGCACTGTGGATATTGGTTCCTTTTTTAAAAATCACAAATTCAAAGTTATCTGTTCAAGAATAATGTAGTGTGGTTCGTTAGATTTGTCCATACTCAACTTAAAAATGTCCATAATCTATAACTTAAAGTTTTTTTAAAGCATTTAGTGAAACACGACCCCCCCCCCCCCCACCCACCTTTCTCTCCCAACTCCAGTCCCATCCCGACCCCCTGGGAAACTGAAGGGAGCGATAATCAACTGCCACGGATACAAATAATGTCATACACAAGAAAGGGCAGTTGCTAGTTGACAAAAAGTGAACACACGGTGCTGGAGTAATTTGGAAATGTCATCCCGTCATCCATTCCTTCTCTCCAGAGATGCTGCCTGCCCGCTGAGTAAAGAGTGCCCATGGTAGACTCATGAATCACTAAGGTAAACGACGGGCCACGACGTTATTACAATGAGTTTAAATGTCTCAATTTTTAACTTGAACAGTAAATTTGACTCGTGGAAAACCTCGAACATGTTTGAATTTTTTCACGAGTTAACAAGTTTCATGGGTACCTGCCGCTAGCGCCACGAGTCGCTAAGTTGCGCGCGCGAGTTTGGACGTTCCCGCTACGTTAATTGTACGTGATTACCGCGAGTGAAAACTCGGGGTCACCCGTGGGTCAACTCGCACCGTGAGACAGGCCTTTTAGGCCACAACTCTACTTCTGCGCCAGCATGCCACACAAGAGGTTTGCAAGAGGTCAAAGTCTGAAGAACTGATAGGTTTGAAGAGGATAGGTTCCAGTGCTGGACAAAGAAGGTAAATTAAGACAAGAATGTAGAAATAGCTGGGAACCCACTCCATCAGCACATGCAGCAGCTTAAGGGCCTGTCCCACTTACGCGACCTTGGCTTGCAAATTACGTGGCCTCGTGGTTGCTTGAGGGGTACAGGCACTGTATGGCCACGCGGGACCGGTCCCACTTAGAAGCGCGGAGTTGTGCGGGGCTGGTCCTGACATTGCGTGGGGCTCCGAAATTCTGGCAGTGGCCGAAATCTTCGCGCGCCAATGGCCTGTCAGCACGCCGGCGCATTGCGGTCGTACACAGCGTCTTGACATTGTACGCAGCGTCTTGACGGCGTACGCATAGCGTGTGGCGTTGCGCGACCCACGTAGTCACGGGGAGAATGTACAAACTCCATACAGACAGCACCCATAGTCGGGATGGAACCCGGGTCCCTGGCACTGTAAGGCAACAACTCTACTGTTGCACCTACGTGGCCTCCCTTGTTTTATTTCGTGAGAGTGGAAAAGAAGACTGATTGGATCAATTAATTTATCAATAGCTCCTTTCTGACTTTATATCATTCAGTTTGTCAGTTCCAGGAAGTCATGGCAACTCCTAGGATATAAAAATAAGAATAGTTTGCTAAACCTGAGGCGGTTGGAAACTCCCATGAGAGGAGGCGGCTTGAAATCTCAGAGAATGAAGCAGTCAGTACTAATCAGTTTGATACTCCTTAAAAAGATGAGAATCGCTGCATGTATTTAAAAGTTATTTATAAATTATGATCTCAATTCCTGGAGTTGAATTCTATTGTTTTTTCCACTTGAGGAGTCTGTATTTCTCTCGTGAGGCAGTCCCAGCCACAGGGCCAGATATTTGAATGGTGCCTGCCCATGCATTACGAAGATGTGGAATTTAGAGCAGGTTGCTAAAGATTTGTTTTAAGAAGGGTACTTATGGAAGTAAGGTTATGGTAGAGATTTGTTGCAGAAATTCTGGTGTGTTTAAAAATTTGCAGTATTTCATGCTGTTCTAGTCACCCCATTATAGCAAGGATGTCAAGGCTTTGGATTGGGTGCAGAGGAGGGTTTACCACAATATTTCCAGGATTTGAGGTATCAGCTACAGGGAGAGGTTGGACGGACTTGGATGGTTTGCTTTGGAACACCGGAGGGAGACATGATAGAGATGAAAAAAATTATGAGAGGCATAGATAGGGTAAACATTCAGAATCTGTTTCCCAGGATGGAAATATCAAATACTGGGGGGCATAGATTTAAGGTGACAGGAGCAAAGTTTAACGGAGATGTGCGGGGCAACTTTATTTACACAGAGTGTGGTGAGTGGCTGGAATGTGCTGCTTGGGGGAGGGGAGTGGTAGGTTGGAGGAGGAGTTGCTGGTAATGAAAGCAGATACGATAGTGAGACTTTGGACAGGTGCATGGATATGCAGGGAATGGGGCGATTTGGATTATGTTACGGCATTACGGGTTACTGCGGCACAGTAGCATTGTTGCCTTACAGTGCCAGAGACAGTGCCTGGCCACATGTGCTGTCTGTGTGGAGTTTGTACGTTCTCCCTGTGACCGTAAGGGTTTCCCCCCAATGCTCGGTTTCCTCCCACACTGCAAAGACGTACAGGTTTGTGGGTTAATTGACTTCAATAAAATTGTAAACTGTCTCGAGTGTGTTGGATAGGGTTAGTGTATGGGGTGATCACCGGTCAGCGCGGTCTTGGTGGGCCGAAGGGCATGTTTCCACGCTGTATCTGTAAAAGTTTAAAAGCAAGTTTATAAATGTCGCTATTTAGAGTATACTGCACACCCCTCTACACTGCGCGCCTGTGGTCGAACTATTTAAAGACAAGTATGCAGAGACTAAAGGTTGCATATAACGATGCCATGAGAACACTGCTAAGGCAACCAAGATGGTGTAGTGCCAGTAATATGTTTGTGGCTGCAGGAGTCAGTACTCTAGAAGCTATCCTAAGACACCACATGTATAAATTCATTTGCAGGATAAATGACTCTAAAAATGTGCTTATTGTGGCCTTGACAAACATAAGGGTTAGCACTACACGCTACGAATCCCAGTTGTGGAAACACTGGTATCGTTGTCTCGTTGTACGACATTAATCATTTTTTACTCTGGATTTTTAACTTAAGTATTGTGGGGTTTTTTTAAAATATATATTATGATGTTTTTATGTGATTTTCCATGATTTTATATATATTTATGATATTTGAGATGCAATGCATTTTTAATGTAATGTTGCCCCTTGCCTGGAGCTTGAGTCCGTAATAAAGTTATTATTATTATTATTATTATTATTATTATTATTATTATTATTATTATTATTATTATTATATAAAGTAGGTCCTGGCATTATGTTCAACGCAGACATTGTGGACAAAATGTCTGTTCCTGCACTGTACTGTTCTATGTTCTATGTTTTGTCATGTAAATTGATCAGCATATCAACAGACAGGTATGGCCTGCAAATGTCTAAGCATATAATGTTAATTTAAAAAAACACTTGTTATTTTATAATTATTTGATCCACCATTTGTGGCTACTTATTTTCATTGTTGTATTGTGTACATTCATATTATTGTATGTGTATCTTCAGCTACTCTGATTCTTATTTCTTTTGACGATTTTCTAAACTTGACATTCTTGGAACTTACCTCTCTGAAGAACCGCTTAGTTCTGTCTATTCTATTTATGCATCTTTATGTGAAATTGTGTGGTGATGGACCCACAATGCATCTTCAAAATATTTACTGTCTAGATGTGCTTTATAATGGAGATTTTAATTGTTTATTGTGATGTTTTGTGGCATTTAAAGAACAGAATGGCATTGTCAGATAATGATTCATACACTTGAATAGATAACCTGAATATTAATTAGAACTTAAGACATTTTCAAAACCATGAAATGGGAGATATTTATGTTTAAGAAAACTGCAGATGCTGGAAAAATTGAAGGTAGTCAAAAATGCTGGAGAAACTCTGCAGGTGAGGCAGCATCTATGGAGAGAAGGAATAGGCGACGTTTCGGGTCGAGACCCTTTTTCAGACTGATGTCGGTGAGGGGCGGGAAAAATTGGGAACATATGGCATTTTTATTTTTCATCCTCGATTGTCCCTGTATCAAGAAGCAGTTACGAGTCTGTTGCATGGCTAGATTTACAGATGTATGAAGAGCATGATGGAACCAGATGGATTTTTACACCAATCCATTTGTTCCACGGTTGCCATTCTAGTTTATTTAGCTTAGTTTAGTCTAGTTTAGTTTAGTCTAGAGATACAGCGTGGAGGCAGACTCTTTGGACCACCGACCAACGATCACCCCGTACACTAACACTATCCTACATTCACTAGGAACAATTTACAACAATACCAAGCCGATTAGCCTACATACCTGTACATCTTTGGATTGTGGGAGGAAACCGGAGCTCCCGGAGAAAACCCACACAGGTCACGGGGAGAACGTACAAACTCCTTACAGACAAACACTCCTAGTGAGTATCAAACCTGGGACTCTGACGCTGTAAGGCAGCAATTTCTACTGCTGCACCTACTGCTAAGGCTAGGTCTTTTTTTAATTTATGATTTGCTTGAATTCGAATTCCCAGCTGCCATGTTGGGAAATAGTGTATGTCCCTTCGTGAATGATCAAGGATTTTGGTGGCTAGTCCAGTATTTTATCAACTAACCCATCATACATTCAGCTAATTCCTACCTTAACAACACTGTCAGCTCCCTTTTCCTTTAAGCTTCCGTGTCTAGAAACCGATTAAACATGACAAAAAAACAGCAGAGGAAAGAACTGTAGATGCTGGTTTAAATTGAAGATAGACACAAAATGCTGGAGTAACTCAGCAGGACAGGCAGCATCTTGGGGAGAAGGAATGGGTGACGTTTCAGGTCGAGACCCTTCTTCAGAAGAAGTGTCTCGACCCGAAACGTCACCCATTCCTTCTGAGTTATTTTGCATTTTGGATTTTGTGTCTTTCTTTGAAAAAAACAGTGGAATATATATTGAATTCGGCTTTGCTGACATGAGACAAGTTGGCTACACAATTATCCACAGTTATTTTGGAATATATGAATCTGCTAATCCAAAGGGATTGAAAACTGTTGTGATGCAGAATGCTGACTAAATAATAACAGATGTAACTAAAATAACAAGAGTTTGTAGTTTATACAGAATGATGCCCACTCTTTGCAAAAACACTGAGTGATGCTCTAGAAATTGGCACTTTGGTGTAAGCATGATATATGCTGGTTAATATTATTAACCTGCTTACTTTTTGATGAATTGGTTGTCATTCCATGTTTCATAAGAGTACTCCCTGATGACATGTTCAGAATTTTCTGTGCAATGAAGAAGAGAAAATCAGAACAAATTAACTCAGCAAGCTGATAGCGGTAGCATAATAATATTGTTCAATCCATTTTTTTTTTTTTCATTTATCACCCTTTTTGGGTCAGCAGCCTAGAATAGCATTTGTTCCAACCATTTGGAAGAAGAGTCACACTATTTTCATATTCTTGTGAAAAGTAACCCCCAAAAAGCAATTTTCAATTAATTTTCTCCAGTCTTCACCATTTGCATGCAATGAGAGTGAGCGATGAATCTCCTCTATGAACTCTTATGTCTATTTTGATGGGATTTATTCTTCAGCAAAGACTCAATATTTTATATAAAGCTTGAATACAAATTTGTCAAACTTCGGGATTGACTATAGAATAGCAGACACACAGAATCACAGAATGATTAAGGCAAAGAATAAGGCTATGTGTGTAGTTTGCAGCAGTTCTATAGGAGAGTATTCCAGTAATCACAAACCCCCGCCCTTTCGACAGAGCCCTGCAAATTATTTATTTTTTAGACACTTATCCAGCTCCATGTTAAAGGATATAGTTGAATCTGCACCACTATGACCCCTGGCAGTAAGTACATTCCAGACCTAGCCACTTGCTGTCTCAAATAAATATTCCTCATAGTACTTTTGGTTCTTCTGCACACTTTCATGCCATGCCCCTTACTCTTGGGTCCTCTGCTGCTGGAAACAGTATATCTTTATCTGCTCTGTTTATATGCTTTATGTTTTTAATAACTATCAAACCTACTTGCAGCCTTCCTCAATGCATGGAGTTCAACCCCAGCTTCTCAGCCTCTCCACATAATAAAAGTTCCTTATTACCGGAATCATTTCAGTAGTTCACTTTTGCACATATTTTAAAAAAGTATTTCTAAATGTAGCGCTCAGAACTCACCAGTGATTGCCAAACCATATTTTGTCAAGGTTTTTCCTGTAATCTGCGCTTTCAGTTAAAAAGCCTAAGACACCCACGGGCATTCATCACCACTTTCAAAGCTTGTCCTCTGTTTAATGAACAGTGCACATTTAACCCCAGATTTATCTGTTCCTGAACTTTTTTTTACTATTTATCCCTCTTCTTGGGTGTTTCTGCCATAAGGTAATTATGGCAGAAACATAATAAATGAGCATCACATTTCTCAAATTCAAATTTCATCTGCTATTTCTCCACCCATTCAGTCAGCCTATCTGTATCTCCTTAAATGCCATTGTTGTCCACTTTATAGTTCATCATTCCTCCATGTTTTGTATGATCTGCATATTTAGAAATAGTGTCAAATACACCCAAGTTCAGGACATTATTGTATCCTGACCCAAGGAACTTTAGTTTAGTTTAGAGATACACAGCGGAAACAGGCCCTTCAGCCCATCGGGTCCGCCCCGACCAGGGATCCCCGCACATTAAAACTATCCTGCACACAATTGGGGCAATTTACATTTGTACCAAGCCAATTAACCTACAAATCTCTACGTCTTTGGAGTGTGGGAGGAAACTGATGATCACGAAGAAAACCAGCACAGGTGACAGGGAGAACGTACAAACACTGCACAGACAGCACGCGTTGTCAGGATCCAACCCGGGTCTCTGGCGCTATAAGGCAGCCTCTCACCATGCCACCCTACTGCACATGATCCTTTTGGCTAAACAATAAAAAATAATCTTGCCTACAGACAAGCTTCTTACCGTCTTTTATTTAATCATTCTGTCTTCATAGCAAGCTCATTATGTAGCAGTTCATCAAGTGATTTTTGGCAGTCAATATACTGTATACAACATCAATCTTATTCCCAATGGCCCTGACTGTTGACCTTAGTTAATCCATTCTAGTTTTCTCCAGTCAATTCACACTGGTCCATATGACCGCTGATAATATTTCTGAATATTGCTTATAGATTTTTTACAATTGAGGTGAACATTTCAATTCTGTAGTTCCTGGGTTGATTCCTACCCATATTTTTTAACAAGCTGTAATACTTACAAAATGTCAAGTCCTCAGCTCCACCCTTGAATCTACAGATCTTTGGAAAATAGAAACATAGAAAAATAAGTGCCATAGTAGGCCATTCGGCCCTGTGAGCCAGCACCGCCATTCAATATGATCATGACTGATCATCTGAAATCTGTACCCCATTCCTGCTTTTTCCCCATACCTCTTGATTCCTCTAGCCCTAAGAGCATAATCTAACTCTCTTGAAAACATCCAGTGAACTGGCCTCCACTGCCTTCTGTGGCAGAGAATTCCACAAATTCACAACTCTCTGGGTGAATACGTTTTTTCTCATCTCAGTACTAAAAGGCCTACTCCTTATTCTTAAACTGTGACCCCTGGTTCTGGACTGCCCCAACATCGGGAACATTTTTACTGCATCTAGCCTGTCCAATCCTTTAAGAATTTTATATGATTCTATAAGATATCCTTTCATCCTTCTAAATTCTAGAGAATACAAGCCCTGTCGAAACCATTCTTTCATCATATGACAGTCCCGCCATCCCGGGAATTAAACTGGTGAGCCTTGGTTGCACTCCCTCAATAGCAATAATGTCCCTCAAATTAGGAGATCAAAATTGCACACAATACAATCCAAGCGCCCTGTACATCTGCAGTAGGACCTCCTTGCTCCTAAACACAAATTCTCTCGCAATGAAGGCCAACATGCTATTAGCTTTCTTCACTGCCTGCTGCACCTGCATGCTTACTTTCAGTGACTGATGTACAAGCATACCCAGGTCTCAGTGCACCTCCCCTTTTCCTAATCTGACACCATTCAGACAATAATCTACCTTCCTGTTCTTGCCACCAAAGTGAATAACCTCACATTTATCCACATAACACTGCATCTGCGATGCATCTGCCCGCTCACCCAACTTATCTAAGTCACCCTACAGCCTCATAGCATCCTCAGCGCAGCTCACACTGCAACCCAGCTTTGTGTCATCTGCAAACTTGGAGATGTCACATTTAATAGTAAGATTAAATGAGAACTTACCAGTTCGAAGTTTGATCTGTATTTTATGAGGAGTTACGATGAGGGATTACGTGAAGACCCCGTCCAGCACGCATGCGCGACATTTTTTTCAAAGCAGCGGTGTGGATTCACAGAAAACACAACAATTGAAATAAATATAGTAAAGAAAAAATAAGAACTTAATTACCAGTTGATCTGTATAATAGAGGGTGGGAGCGGAGGGCACGTAATCCCTCATCGTAACTCCTCATAAAATACAGATCAAACTTCGAACTGGTAAGTTCTCATTTAATCTTACTATTTTACTTCGGAGTCACGTGAGTGACTACGTGAAGACTTCAAAGCTCTGTGAATCCGAACCGTGAACCAGCTCATGCTTCACTCACTGCCTGAAGACCTTAGAGGGAGGAAGCATGTTATACAATCAACAATAACCTGTTTGTGAACAAAAAAGGTTTATTAATAACAACAAAAAACAGAGAGCTCCCCCGGGCTTAAATTAAATATTATCTGCAGATTCTAAAATTCTGTCTGCAAATGTAGCAGGCTCCGCCAGCGGCTTATTATAAAACCTTTGGAAAGTTCTCTCCGAGGACCATCCTGCTCTGGCCAGAATATGGTCCATAGGCACATCCATTTGCCTAGCCGCCGACGTAGATGCAGCCCTGGTGGAATGAGATTTGTAAACAATAGTATCGATTCCCGCGGACTTAAGCACCTGCTTGAGCCACCTTGAAATGGTTTGGCTCGTCACCTGACCATGAGGCTTCTTGTGGCTTATCCATAAGGCTTTTTCTCTCCCTCTTAAGTTATATGTTGTGTCTATGTAATTGGCGAGATGGGTCTTGGCACACAACCGTGGGTCAGGTGAATATGCCCGGAACTCCATTACTGGAGGCGTGGTACCTGGTCTAGATGGTTTGACCAGCCCCTGAATGTGAAATGTGATACAGTCCAATGACTCTGTCATGCTGTCCACCCTCAGAAGGTGGAAGGACTGTCCCCTTTGAGCTGACACTAATGCCATGAGCATGACTGATTTCAGTGTAAGTTGTTCCAGCGTGAGTGACCTGGGTGGTGGCCATCCCCTAAGGTACGTCAGTACAATGCTGACATCCCAGATCTGAGTGTACCTAGACCTAGGGGAATTGGTGTTAAAAATGCCCCTCATGATTTTGACCACTAGTGGATGGGACCCCAAAGTCAGTTGTCCTGCTGCTGGAACCAAATAAGCTGACAACGCACTCCTGGCTGTATTAATGGCGCTGTAGCTGAGTCCTTCTCGATGTAATCCAAGCAGAAACTCCACAACACTGGTGGCTGTAGCTGTAGTGTAGGTAGTTCCTGTTTTGGAGCAATACCGTTCCCATTTTCTTATGTTGGTCAGGTATTGTCTCCTGGTGGACTCCCGGTGGGATGCGGCCATCATGTTTATGGCGTCCTCAGACAGTCCCAGGCCCAGTAGAGGTCTTTTTTAAAATCTGCAAGCCAGGAGATTGACTCTGTCATGGCACGGGTGACTAATGCCTGACACTGGGTGGATTAATAACTGTCGACTGCTGGGGAATTCCAACGGTGTTTCAACAGCCATATCGAAAGCCACTGGGAACCATGGCTGTGTAGGCCAGTCAGGTATTATCAAGATTCCTGAAGCAGAATCCAATTGAATCTTGCGTAATACCCGACTGATGAGGCAGAAAGGAGGGAAAGCATAAAAGAACATTTTCCCCCAATGCAGCGAGAATGCATCAACTGCTGCTGCCTCAGGGTCTGGTTCCCAAGCGACATACGTTGGTACCTGGTGATTCAGCCTGGATGCAAATAGATCGATATCTGGTGTGCCATATTGCTTAGTAATTTCAGCAAATACTTTGGGATTTAACATCCATTCGATGTTATCATTGAATCTGCGTGACCTGGTGTCTGCCACTGTATTTTGCTTACCTGGTAGGTAAGTTGCTGATAACCAAATATGCCTTTTAACACACCATTGCCAGATTAGGTTGGCCAAATTGTCACACGATATCGACTTTACACCACCCATGTGATTGATATAAGCCACCACCGTGGTATTATCTAATTGCAACCGGACATGTGCATGATGCGTATTAGATGAATATGCTTTTAACCCATAAAACGCACCCAACATTTCTAAGTAGTTGATACCCCGTGTCTGTAGGCAAGATGATTCAAATTTAGTCCATCTGCCCCCTGTGCTGGATTGCATGTTAGTTGCTCCCCAGCCCAAAGCACTGGCATCCGTTTGAATGGTTAATACTGGGTTGGTGATTATTATGGGGACTGGAGCTGAGCCTTACGTTCCTTGCCCACCATTGTAACTCTGGAATGGATTCAGCAGTTAAACTCATAGCTCGGTCAAAGTGACCTGAGTTTTGCTTTAGTGCATGCACTTTAGCTCTTTGCAAATTTTGATAGTGCAAAGGCCCAAATTGTACAGCTGGAAAAGCTGCTACCATTTTGCCAATAACTCTAGCTACCTCCCGTATGGTTGGCTGATGTTTATTCATGAGTTCGTTGCATGATAGCGCCAATTCTGATGCTTTCCCCTTCGGCAGAGTTACAATCATGTGAACAGTATCAATCGTAAATCCAAGATAGTCCATGACAGTGGACGGTGTAAAATTGGATTTATCTGGATGTATGACAAACCCCAAAGTTTCAAACAAACGTTTGGTGGCTGCTACTGCCAGAATGGCTGTCTCCAAGGTTTTTCCCACTATTAAAATGTCGTCCAAATACGCCATGACTATATGCTTTTGTTTCCTCAATAATGCCAAGGCAGGTTTTAAGGTTTTAGTGAACAGCCTTGGAGCAGAGGTTAGCCCATTTGGTAAGGCTTTAAATTGCCATAGCTGTTTCATCCAGATACATTTTAAGTATTTACGATGCTCCTTATGTATGGGTACTGAGTAGTAGGCATCTTTTAAATCAATGCTTGCTAAAAAGTACCCTCTAGAAACCAATAGTCTGGCTGTTTCAAAAGTATCCATCTTGAAATGTATATACCTGACAGACTTGTTTAAAGTAGTTAAGTCAATGATGATGCGTCGTCCACCATCTTTTTTGATTTTAGTGAAAATATTAGACACAAGTTCCAAAGGTTCATGTTTTGTTCTTGAATGACACCTTTTGCTTGTAACCTCATCAGTTCAGCTTGACCCTCTTGTTTCTCTTTGACTGAGAGGGTGAATACCCTTTTGGGTATATGCTGAACTGGTGGAATGTTTTCATGAACAAAGTCAATTTTGTAGCCATGAACGCTGCTGAGTATATACTTGTCACTAGTGATGGATTCCCATGCATCCAAAAAACAAGTGCAATCTCCCCCCTGTTAGTATAGAGCCCCTACTGCTCATATGCTGAGAGGAACCAGACCCACCTACCTCCATGGTTATTGGTGCTTCTTCTGCCTCTTCGCTGGGCGATGAGGCGTCTGCTGGGCTGTAGAGGGTTGATGTTGATCTTGATGTTGTTGGGGGTGGCGCATTTTCCATGGGGTCCGCTCTGGGCCCTGGCCTAAAAAAGGCTTACGGGGAATGGTTGCGGACCCCGAGCTTTCACCAGTCCCATAGTGTGGTTGACGACTGGTGGACGCCATGGGGTACTGCCGCCTGGGTTTGTTAGGTCTGCTCGGTCCTAAACCTGCCCTCACGAGACCAAAGGTCTTGGATTCTTCCTCTAGGTCTTTCACCTTTTTTGGAAGGTCTTTCCCAAAGAGCAGAATAGGAGGTTCTGAACCCGGTGTTTTGCAAAGTCCCGCAAAATTAGGGTTGAGGGCAGGCTTGATAATTTCCTTCCGTAAATTGTTTATTTCATATTGAGTGGTGCACAGCAGAGCTAATGTGTCTTGCTGATTTGTGGAGATGTCCACACCATCAATGGACCGAGCATAAGATGTTATTCCTGCAGTCAGGAGTTTAAGGATTTTCTGGAGCTTCAACTCCAGGTTCCTGATGTTCTGCCCCAAATGTCCCCAAATTTGGCTGTTTACAGCGGGTACATTCAATGATGTACAATTTACTGGGGCTGTATATAGTTCAAGAGCCTCATTGACCACCTGTTCTTGTAGGGGTTTTGAGGACAGGTGGTTAATGCTGGCTGCAAGTTTCGGCTCTAATGGCCGACCCGCTTGTGGAATGGCCACGTAGCGGTTGACCACACCCAGCAGCTCTTCCTGATCCTGTACACCCTGCGTACTCCCGAAATCTTCAGCCAGTGACCCCTCTTCTTGACCAGCCCAGACCTGGTCGCCAATGCTGCCTTCAAAAGAAGGTGAAGCAATGGCCAGTGCCGTAAAAGGCACTGCGGGAGTGCCTGAACTCCCTTGGCGAGGCTGCTGCTGCTCTCTCAGCAGATCTCGCTGGAGCAAATGCTCCATAAGCCGTTCCATGCGGCTTAGGCGGCTGCCTGTGTCGCTCTCGAGCGGTGAGGCATCTTCATCCGAATCGTCGGACACTACCGCCCGGTTCTGGCTGCAGGTACCTCCAGCCCGCTGCTCAGGCAGCACTAGCGGTGCTGGGCTCGGCTCGGTAGTTATACATGCCGCCTCTTTCCCCCCCTCCAAAGAGCATTTCTCAACGGAGGACGAACGGGGGTGAGCTGCAGACTTCTTTCCTCTGGCCTTGCTCATTCTTCCTGGAACACAAGCACCACAGAGAAAAGACACACGGCCACGGTAAAACTTACCTGTCGGCCCGACATTTCGATTTGTAGCGGGAGCGCCTTGGACTCCCGTCCGTCGCGGGTGCACTGCATGAACGCTAATGTCGCGCATGCGTGCTGGATGGGGTCTTCACGTAGTCACTCACGTGACTCCGAAGTAAAATTCCCTTGTCTAAATAATTGATATATATTGTAAATAACTGGGGTCCCAGCAACGAGCTTGCGGCACCCCACTAGTCACTGCCTGCCATTCTGAAAAGGACCCGTTAATTCATACTCTTTGCTTCCCATCTGCCAACCAGTTCTCTATCCATGTCAATACCCCGCCCCCAATACCTTGTGCTCTAATTGTGCACACTAATCTCTTGTGTGGGACCTTGTCAAAAGGTTTTTGAAAGTCCAGATACATCACATCCTCTGGCTCTTCCTTATCCATTTTACTTGTTACATCCTCAAAAAATTCCAGCAGATTAGTCAAGCATGATTTCCCCATTATAAATCCATGCTGACTTTAGAAACATAGAAACATAGAAATTAGGTGCAGGAGTTGGCCATTCAGCCCTTCGAGTCTGCACCGCCATTCAATATGATCATGGCTGATCATCCAACTCAGTATCCCGTACCTGCCTTCTCTCCATACCCTCTGATCCCCTTAGCCACAAGGGCCACATCCAACTCACTCTTAAATATAGCCAATGAACTGGCCTCAACTACCCTCTGTGGCAGAGAGTTCCAGAGACTCACCACTCTCTGTGTGAAAAAAGTCTTTCTCATCTCGGTCTTAAAGGATTTCCCCCTTATCCTTAAGCTGTGACCCCTTGTCCTGGACTTCCCCAACATCGGGAACAATCTTCCTGCATCTAGCCTGTCCAACCCCTTAAGAATTTTGTAAGTTGCTATAAGATCCCCTCTCAATCTCCTAAATTCCAGAGAGTATAAACCGAGTCTATCCAGTCTTTCTTCATAAGACAGTCCTGACATCCCAGGAATCAGTCTGGTGAACCTTCTCTGCACTCCCTCTATGGCAATAATGTCCTTCCTCAGATTTGGAGACCAAAACTGTACGCAATACTCCAGGTGTGGTCTCACCAAGACCCTATACAACTGAAGTAGAACCTCCCTGCTCCTGTACTCAAATCCTTTTGCTATGAAAGCTAACATACCATTCGCTTTTTTTCACTGCCTGCTGCACCTGCATGCCTACTTTCAATGACTGGTGTACCATGACACCCAGGTCTCGCTGCATCTCCCCTTTTCCTATTCGGCCACCATTTAAATAATAGTCTGCTTTCCTGTTTTTGCCACCAAAGTGGATAACCTCACATTTATCCACATTATACTGCATCTGCCAAACATTTGCCCACTCACCCAGCCTATCCAAGTCACCTTGCAGTCTCCTAGCATCCTCCTCACAGCTAACACTGCCCCCCAGCTTAGTGTCATCCGCAAACTTGGAGATATTGCCTTCAATTCCCTCATCCAGATCATTAATATATATTGTAAATAGCTGGGGTCCCAGCACTGAGCCCTGCGGTACTCCACTAGTCACTGCCTGCCATTGTGAAAAGGACCCGTTTACTCCTACTCTTTGCTTCCTGTTTGCCAGCCAGTTCTCTATCCACATTAATACTGAACCCCTAATACCGTATGCTTTAAGTTTGTATACTAATCTCTTATGTGGGACCTTGTCGAAAGCCTTCTGGAAGTCCAGATATACCACATCCACTGGTTCTCCCTTATCCACGCTACTAGTTACATCCTCGAAAAATTCCACAAGATTCGTCAGACATGATTTACCTTTCGTAAATCCATGCTGACTTTGTCCAATGATTTCACCACTTTCCAAATGTGCTGCTATCCCATCTTTAATAACTGACTCTAGCAGTTTCCCCACTACGATGTTAGACTAACTGGTCTGTAATTCCCCGTTTTCTCTCTCCCTCCCTTCTTAAAAAGAGGGGGTTACATTTGCTACCCGCCAATCCTCAGGAACTACTCCAGAATCTAAAGAGTTTTGAAAGATTATCACTAATGCATCCACTATTTCCTGAGCTACTTCCTTAAGTACTCTGGGATGCAGCCTATCCGGCCCTGGGGATTTATCGGCCTTTAATCTATTCAATTTACCCAACACCACTTCCCGACTGACCTGGATTTCACTCAATTCCTCCTTTGACCCACAGTCCCCTGCTATTTCCGGCAGATTATTTATGTCTTCCTTAGTGAAGACGGAACCAAAGTAGTTATTCAATTGGTCCGCCATATCCTTGTTCCCCATGAACAACTCACCTGTTTCTGACTGCAAGGGACCTACATTTGTTTTAACTAACCTCTTTCTCTTCACATATCTATAAAAACTTTTGCAGTCAGTTTTTATGTTCCCTGCCAGTTTTCTTTCATAATCTATTTTTCCTTTCCTAATTAAGCCCTTTGTCCTCCTCTGCTGGTCTCTGAATTTCTCCCAGTCCTCTGGTATGCTGCTTTTTCTGGCTACTTTGTACGCATCATCCTTTGCTTTGATACTATCCCTGATTTCCCTTGTTATCCAAGGATGCACTACCTTCCCCGATTTATTCTTTTGCCAAACTGGGATGAACAATTTTTGTAGTTCATCCATGCAGTCTTTAAATGTCTTCCATTGTATATCCACCGTCAACCCTTTTAGAATTAATTGCCAGTCAATCTTGGCCAATTCACATCTCATACCCTCAAAGTTACCTTTCTTTAAGTTCAGAACCATTGTTTCTGAATTAACAATGTCACTCTCCATCCTAATGAAAGAACTCAACCATATTATGGTCACTCTTGCCCAAGGGGGCACGTACAACAAGACGGCTAACTACCCCTTCCTCATTACTCAAAACCCAGTCTAAAATAGCCTGCTCTCTCGTTGGTTCCTCTACATGTTGATTTAGATAACTATCCCGCATACATTCCAAAAAATCCTCTTCCTCAGCACCCCTGCCAATTTGATTAACCCAATCTATATGTAGATTGAAGTCACCCATTATAACTGTTTTGCCTTTGTCGCACGCATTTCTAATTTCCTGTTTGATACCATCCCCAACTTCTCTGCTACTGTTAGGTGGCCTGTACACAATACCCACCAGCGTTTTCTGCCCCTTAGTGTTTTGTAGCTCTACCCATACCGATTCCACATCCTCCAAGCTAATGTCCTTCCTTTCCATTGCGTTAATCTCCTCTCTAACCAGCAACGCTACCCCACCTCCTTTTCCTTTCTCTCTATCCCTCCTGAATATTGAATATCCCTGGATGTTCAGCTCCCAGCCTACGTCACCCTGGAGCCATGTCTCCGTGATCCCGACTATATCATAATCATTAATATCTATCTGCACGTTCAACTCGTCCACCTTATTACGAATACTCCTTGCATTGAGACACAAAGCCTTCAGGCTTGTCTTTACAACGCACGTACCCCTTATACAATTTTGCTGAAAAGTGGCCCTTTTTGATTTTTGCCCTGGTTTTGTCTGCCTGCCACGTTTACTTTTCACCTTGCTACCTATTGCTTCTACCCTCATTTTACACCCACCTGCCTCTCTGCTCTTGTACCCATCCCCCTGCCACATTAGTTTAAATCCTCCCCGACAGCACTAGCAAACACTCCCCCAAGAACATTGGTTCCATTCCATTCCAGGTGCAAACCGTCCTGTTTGTACCGGTCCCACCTCCCCCAGAACTGGTCCCAGTGCCCTAAAAATTTGAATCCCTCCCCCTTGCACCACTTTTCAAGCCACGTATTCATTTGCAATATCCTCCTATTTCTACTCTGACTGGCCCGTGGTACTGGTAGTAATCCGGAGATTACTACCTTTGAGGTCCTACTTTTAAGTTTATCTCCTAGCTCCCTAAATTCACCTTGTAGGACCTCATCCCTTTTTTTACCTATATCGTTGGTGCCAACATGTACCACGACAACTGGCTGTTCACCCTCCCCCTCCAGAATGTTCTGCAGCCGTTCAGTGACATCCCTGACCTTTGCACCAGGGAGGCAACTTTCTCCGCATCGTGGATGCTCCAGTATGAATCCAGCCGCAGTTCCAATCGTTCAATGCGGTCTGCCAGGAGCTGCAGCTGGACAGACCGCATTTTGACCGATTTTGCTTTCCAAATGCGCTGCTATAACATATTTAATAATCAACTCAAGCAACTTCCCCACTACGGCTAATTTGTTTATAATTCCCCATTTTCTCTCTCCCGTTTTTCTTAAAACGTAGTTACATTGGCTACTCTCCAGTCCACAGGAACTGATCTCGAGTCGAGAGAACATTGGAAAATGATCACCAATGCAACCACGATTTCTAGGGCCACCTCCTTGAGTACCCTGGGATGCAGACCCTCAGGCCCTGGGGATTTATCAGCCTTCAGTCCCAAACGTTTACCTAACACCATTTCCAGACTAAAGAGCCTGTCCCACTAACGCAACGTTTCAGCAACTGCCTTCAACCTTCAAGTTCGAGGGCACTCGCCTGAATAACCTCAAGCTGGATCGACTGTCAGCGATGAAACCGTGAGCCAGATCGACCGTCTGCACACACACACACACACAAACACATCGCAAAGGCGGGGCCAGTGAAAGCGGGGGAGCGCCGTCTGAAATTCACACCCACGATGACACAAACAGGAAGGTAAAAGATGGCTGGCACAGTTACGGTAAGTCCTTTAGAGAGCGCAGAGAGAAGGGTAGGAGGAGGAAGGGGGATGGAGGGAGGGGGGGAAGAAATGGGGGTGGGGGGAGAGGGGGGGGGAGACACTTTTAAGAAGCCAGACAACTTTTAATAAAGTTTAGCGGGCATTTAACATTATCGGTCAGTTTACTTACCTTTTTTTTCTCAACGAGCTTTACCTTCGACTACCTTCGATTACCTACGATAGGATTATGACCTGCTATGACCTACCTCGACTAAACCTATGAGTAAAAAATATATTGATTTTTGCCATGATGACGTTTTTTTTACTCGTGGGTATTTTTCAGCATGTTGAAAAATACGGTGCGACCTAGCTGAGGCCTCGAGTACACGGGGAATAATCTCAAGCATGGAGAGTTACAAAGGACCTTGCTGCGCGTATGAGTCGAAGGCAAACTCTTCTAAACTCAACAATTAGGTCGCTGCAGTGGGACAGGCCCTTAATGTGGATTCCCTTCAATCCCTCCCTCCCACTAGATCCTCGGTCCCCTAGTATTTCTGGGTGATTGTTTGTGTCTTCCTTAGTGAAGACAGAACCAAAGTACACATTTAACTGTTCTGCCATTTCCTTGTTTCCCATTATAAATTCACCTGTCTCTGATTGTAAGGGACCTACATTTGTCTTCACTAATCTTTTCCTTTTTACATATCTAAAGAAGCTTTTAGACTCAGTTATTATATTCCCCGCAAGCTTTCTTTAATGCTCTTTTTACTCCCCTGTTAATTAACCCCTTTGTCTTCCTCTGTTGCGTTCTAAATTTCTCCGTGTCCTCCGGTTTGCTGCTTGCTCTGGCCAATTTATATGCCTCTTCCTTGGATTTAACACTATCCGTGATTTCCCTCGTTAGCCTTGGTTGAGCCACCTTCCCCATTTTATTTTTTTGCTTGACAGGGATGAACAATTTTTGGAGTTCATCCATGCAGTCTTCAAATCTTTCTGATTGCATCTCCACCGTCAACTCTTTATGTATAATTTGCCAGTCTAGCCTCTCTGCTTTAATAATAATAAGCTCTGTTATCCTCATTGTTCTTCCCACAGCCAAGTCTAGTCCAGCCAACCTGAGCATTAGTTTGAAGAAGGGTCTTGACCCAAAGTGTCACCCATTACTTCTCTCCAGATATGCTGCCTGTTCCGCTGAGTTACTTCAGCATTTTGTGACTACGTTCGATATCATGTTCTCTGTTGCCCAAGGGGCTTTGCAAAACACGATCGCTCACTAATCCTTCCTCAATATACAATACCCAATCTAGGATGGTCTCCCTCTAGTCGGTTCCTCTACATATTGGCTTAAAATCCATCCCGTATATATTCCATCTTTTCCTTTTTACATATCTAAAGAAGCTTTTAGAGTCAGTTTTTATACTCCCAGCAAGCTTTCTTTCATGCTGTTTCCCCCCCCCCTCTTAATTAATCCCTTTGTCCTCCTCTGTTGAGTTCTAAATTCCCCCCAATCCTCTGATTTGCTGCTTCCTTTGGCCAATATATATGTCTTTTCCTGGGATTTAACAATTTATGCGCTTCTTCCTTTGATTTTGGGTTAGGGCCTCTGCAACTTCCTACCTATTGTCTGTCAACAAACGTGGTTGCATCCCATGTAGACCAAATGATTTATCCACCATAAGTGCAGCTAGCTCATCCAAAACCGCAATCAAATTTCCCTAGGCTGAGACTCTTACAGGATTTTCTCCTGTGTTAAGAACTGATATTCAGAAGCCTTTGTGGTGGCTGTAAATTGTTCCTAATATACATTGGTTTAGTTTAGTTTAGTTTAGTGATACAGCATGGAAACAGGTCCTTCTGCCCACTGTGACCACGCCGACCAGCGATCCCCGCATATTAACACTATCCTACACCCACTAGGATCAACTAACCTACAACCATGTATGTCTTTGTAGTGTGGGAGGGAACCGAAGATCTCGGAGAAAACCCGTGCAAGTCACAGGGAGAATGTGCAAACTCCTGGAGTCGGGGTCGAACCTGGGTCCCCAGCGCTGCGAGCACTTTAAGGCAGCAACACTACCGCTGTGTCACCATGCTGCCACGGTGCCAATGGTGTTGGGATAATTAGGAAGAGTTTATCGCACATTTATGAGAAACTGGAACCCCTAGATGATACCCATAGGCTCACAGGGAGAATTTGCTTACCAACACAGATAGCTCTGGAGGTCAAATCACCCAGGCCACTGGACCTGTGAGGCAGCAACTGGACGGCAGCTACTGTGCTGCTGATTGTGATGCCTAGACCTATAATCAAGCAGAATAATGGTGGAACTTCACTGATAAAATAAAAACAGAAAACGCGGTAATGCTCAGCATGTCAGTCCACACCTGTGAGAAAAAAAACAGAAAAAAAACATGTTGGATTCTTCTAGTTTTCCAACGTATGCATATTTTTTTGAATTTCAGTAGAGAATCCAGAGTCTGTATTTGGGAATTGGTAATGTAAAAGCAATACTTTGTACCTTTGTGATTGGCCCAGAACAGACAAGGCCTGGGAAGATCCATTCAGCATGTGCACAGACCCCAACACCTGCAGATCACAGTTTAGTTCAGTTTAATTTATTAGTCACGTGTACCAAGATAAAATTAAAAGCGTTTATTTGCGTGCTTTCCAGTTAAAAAGTCTATAGATGATTAGAATCAAGCCCTCCAGATGGCACAGATAAAGGATAAAGTGTGCAATGTTTAGTGCAAGATAAAGTCTGATAAAGTCTGATTAAAGATTGTTCAAATGTCTCCAATGAGGTACACCCTAGCTGGTGAGAGAATTGCCTGATAACAGCTACGAAGAAACTGTCCCTGAATCTGGAGGTGTGTGTTTTCAAATTTCTGTACGCCTTGCCTTGCCTGGTGAGAGAGGGGAAAAGAGGGAGGGACCAGGATGAGACTGGTCCTTGACTATGTTCATGGCCTTGTTGAGGCAGTGTGAGGTGTGGATGGAGCCTGTTTTGTTGGCATGTTGGAGTTTTGTTGGCATGTTGGTCTGGGCTACGTCCATTGCCACCAAGTGCACGAGATGCCCATGAGGTCATCATAGTATAATCACAAAGCAATGTCATGGACAAATTCCTAGTAAGCAAGCTAAAATGTAAGGTAATGCATCATCACTGATGCTCATTTGAAAAATCTGCATGATTGAATGAGCTCAAAGAAATTAGCATGACTAAAGAAATAGATCTGGAGAAATTAATGAGACAGATAAGCAATGAATCTCAAGAACTTGATGACTTGAATGCTAGGGTTTTGACAGAAATGATTATCAAGATAGTGGATGCACCGGTTATGAGCCATAATCCAATATCCCTGACATCAGTATCAGGGAAAATGCTAGAACTTATTATAATGAAAGATAAAACAGGTCACAAAAAAATAATAAAAGGATTGAGCAGAATCATCGTGAATTGATGAAAAGGAAATTATGTTTGACTCAAGCATTGGAGTCATAGAATGACGAGGCCATAGAGTCATAGAACAAAGAAATAGGCTTTGGCAAGTCATCTTTGCTAACAAAGATGCCCTATCTGATCTAGGCCCATTTACCCCCCATTTGGGCCATTTCCCACCAAAGCTTTACTATCCACTTGCCCGTCCAAATGTCTATTCAATGTTGTTAATGCATATGCCCACCATTTTCTGTGTGAGACAGTTGCCCGCAGCTTCCTGTTAAATCTTTGCCATCTCACCTTAAGCCGATGCCTTCTCATTCTTGATGCTCCTACTCCGCAAAAAAGAAATTTTGTACAATCACACTATCTATTCCCCTCATGGATTTTATACCTCTTTATCAGATTTACCCCTCCGTTTCCTGCACTGTAAGGAAAATGCCCCTACTTCTATACTCACTTCCTTGATTGATGAAGGCCAATGTGCCACAGGCCTTCTACACCACCCTATCTACCTGTGACGCTACTTTCAGGGAACTAACTATGTTCTGGTTTAGCTGCCCTGATTTAACTTACCAAAATGCAAACACCTCACACTTACCTGAATTAAACACCATTAGCCATTCCTTAACCCATTTACCTAGCAGATAACTGATAACTATCTCCACTCTCAGCAATACCACCTGCAATCATCTGATTACTAATCATCCAAATTGTTGATATAAACCACAACCAACAATGGGCCAGCATCAATCCCATTAGACGCCTCCCAGCAGGCTGCTGCGGCGGACGCCTCCCGCTGAGCTACGGAGTAGCCAAGATTGGAGCCCGAGTGGGTTGGAGCCACGGCCGGCGAAGGTGGCGGGGCCCGTGGCCTAGGTCGGAGCACATGGCTGACAGAGCACGCGGTTGACAGAGCTTGGGTCGGCGGAGGCCGAGGTCGGGGCCTGCTCGCTGCAAGTCGATGGAATCCGCAACTGGGGCCTGCTTTGGCGCCATGGAGGCGGACGGAGAGGACCCGGCGGTGATATTGGTGAGGTTGGTGCGGCGGTCAATGGGGGTGCCGACTGACGGAAGAGGTCGGACCACGTGAAGTGAGGCCGCCGCTGCCGAGGGAAGGAACAAAGGAGGACATGGCGTGCGGGGACTGCCGTGAGGGAGGGGGAAGAACAATGGACAACGGGGATCTGGTGTGGGGGGTGGTAGTGGCGGGAGGGGGGGACAGCAAAGGGGGACCTGGCACAGATACTGTGTATACTTTGTAACTTTGCCAGTGCCGATATGTGGTGTATTTTGCATTCCTTGGATATGTAAGCAAAGAATTTGTGTCAATAGAGTATTCATTCATTCATTCATTCATTCATTCATTCATTCATTCCCTGAGGCACACACAGGCCTCCAGCCTGATAAACAAACTTTAGTCACCACCCACTGATACCTGCCATGAAACCAATTCTGTATCCCCTTCACTAGCTCTCCCTGGATCTTATGCGATCTAACCTGCCAGAGCAGCCTGCCTAGTGGAACCTTATCAAGGTCTTGCAGATGTCCATGTATGGCCCAGCCCTCATCAACCCTTCTTGGTTACTTCTTCAAAAGAACTCAATCAAATTCATCAGACACGGTCTCCCACAAATTAAATCATGCTGACCATCCTTGTCTACCCAAATCTATCCAATCCATGTATATCTTATCCCTCAGAATCCTCCCCAGTAATTTTCCTACCACAGATGTTAAGCTTACTGCTCTATAGTTTTCAGGTTTACCTTTGAAGCCCTTCTTGTGTGAAAGATACATCTTCTAGATCAGCTGGGACGCATCCTCAGTGATGTGACCTGGGGTGATTGGGTGTTTCGGGTCACACAACATCAGACACCCTCGCCCAGGCGACCCAGCCGGGGTTGATCAAGCCCCGACAGCAGCAACCGCCCACGGATCAGCCCTCTTAATCCAAAGCCACCTAGTGGCTTTCTCTGCGGTTTCGCTTGCAGATTGAATGGCCCTCTTCTTTGCCAGCCCCGTAATGCCCAACTGGTTGAGGACGTTGCAGAGTGAGCGTCCTGCAAAGCCTCTACAGCCCACCTCTATGGGCTCATAGTATGTCTTCCAGCCTCTTTCCTGGCACATCTCCACCAGTTCCTGGTACTTCGCGCGCTTCCTCTCATTAGCCTCTTCAATACGCTCTTCCCAGGGCACTGTCAGCTCCAGAATGATCAGCTGTTTTGTCACTTCGGAGGTGATGATCATGTCTGGCCGGAGTGATGTTGCTGTGATGTGCTGTGGAATTTCAGCTGTTTGCCCAGATGGACGTGCAGCTGCCAGTCAGTGGCTGTGTAGAGGAGGCCCGTCCTTGTTTTTGGTTGTGGTCGGGGCTTCTCTCCAGGTTTGACGAAAGTGATTGATTTCTTTGGGGCATGATGGTGTTTGCTGTTACCGATGGCAGTGGCTATGCTCTCAGCAACCACCTTGAGCACTTGGTCATGGCGCCACCAATAGCAACCTTCCCCAAGAGACTTTGGGTAGCTGCTTAGGAGATGTTCTAATGATCCTCTTCCAGAGCAAAGTGGGCAGGAAGGTGTCTCACTCTTGCCCCAGATGTGAAGACATGCTGGGCTTGGTAGGCCATCGTAGACAGCTTGGACAAGGAACCGGACGCGCTGGAAGTGTGCCTGCATGATGTTTGACCGGGTAATCCTGCGCTGGTATGCTCTCCCATCTTGTCCACCCTTCTTAAATAGAAGCACAACATTTACCCCCCTCCACTCTCCTGACGCTTCATCTCATTTCTCAGCCAGGACTCCCACAATTTCTTCTCTGGTTTCTCATAGTGTGCTTGGATTTATCTGGGCAGGCCAGGGGGAGATTGATCTACCTTCACAAGTCTTAGGATGTCCAGCACCTCCTTGGCTGTAAGACAGCCTGCCCCCTAGCCAACCGCAAGAAATGCTACACTTGTCCCTTCACCTCCCCCCTCCACTCCTTTCAGGGACCCATGCAGTCCTTCCAGGTCCGACAGAGGTTCACCTGCACCTCCTACAACCTCATCTACTGCATCCGCTGCTCCAGATGCCAGATGATCTACATCGGTGAGACCAAGTGGAGGCTTGGCGATCGTTTCGCCGAACACCTCCGCTCAGTCCGCATTAACCAACCCGGCCTCCCGGTGGCTCAGCACTTCAACTCCCCCTCCCATTCCATATCCGACCTCTCGGTCCTGGGCCTCCTCCACGGCCAGAGTGAGCAACACCGCAAGTTGGAGAAAGAGCACCTCATATTCCGCTTGGGGAGTCTGCATCCTTTGGGCTTGAACATTGAATTTTCTCAATTCTGTTAACCCTTGCTGTCTCCTCCCCTTCCCACCTCTCCCTCAGCCCTCGGGCCCTGGCATTCCCTCTCTCTCTATCTCCTCCCCCACCAGCTTCTCATTTTCACACCACAAACAGCTTACAATGGCTTGTTCCCTTTATCATCGATACTTTTTTGTTCATTGTTCTTTATCTCTCCACATCACCGTCTATATCTCTCGTTTCCCTGATCCCTAACTAGTCTGAAGAAAGGTCTCGACCCGAAACGTCGCCTATCTCCTTCGCTCCTTAGATGCTGCTGCACCCGCTGAGTTTCTCCAGCCTTTTGTGTACCCGGCCCCCTAGACATCTCTATTAACTGTCCCAAATTCCCTAGTCTTCATGTCTTTTTCTGTGGTATAGACAGAGGAGAAATATTTATTGAGGACCTTCCCTGTTTCCGGTGTCTCCAACAACAGATGACAACTTTGGTTTTCACTTATTTTCACTCTAGCTACCCTTTTTTTCCTTAATATGCATAAAACCCCCTCTGGTTTCTCCTTAATCTTAAGCTCTCCTTAAGAGCTATCTAATGCCCCCTTTTTGCCTTACTAATTTCCTACGTCATCGGGTGGCGCTGCGAGTGGCAGCCTCGCCAGCAGCCCGTCTGTCCTTTCGACATTTTGTTATTTTTAGAGCGTCTAAATGAATGATTTAATGTTTCTTGGTATGTTTTATGTGTGGGGGGGGGGGGGGGGGGGGGGGGGGGGTGGGGGGGAGGAATAGGGGGAAACCGTTTTCAGTCACTTACCTCGACGGAGATGCAACTTTTCTCCTTGTCGCATCTTTACCCCCCTCGCGGCCTAACAACTGGTTTGGTGCGGCTTCTCCAGACCCAGAGCTTCAGCAGCAGGCGCAGAGTGGACTGACCATCGTGGAGCCTGGGATCCTTTGCTGAAGATCGCCAGTGTTGGATTTCCGACCGTGGGGGCCTGCTGACTCCAGCGGTCTTCGGAGCTTCTAGCCGCGGGCGCGCCGCGGACTTACCATCGGGGAGCCTAGGATCCCTTGCCGGGGATCTCCAGAAGAAGTGCTTCGACCGCTGGCCCGTGGTCTTTAACATCGTGAAGCCGAGGTCTCCGGTAAGAAGCGGCTGATTCGGGAACTCCATCCCGATGTCGGAGTTTCGATCATCCCGACAAGAGGGCTTGTACATCGGGCCGTCTGTAACGGCGACTGCGGAGGGTTCAAGGGGAATGATTGATCACCTTCCATCACAGCGAGAAATGCTGATTCCACTGTGATGGATGTTTATGTTAAACACTATCGTGTATTGTGTTTTTTTTTTACTTGTATGGTTGTTTGGTAACTCAAATATCACTGTACCTTAATTGGTGCATATGACAATAAATATGAACTTGAACTTGAACCTTCAGGAATACACTTCGTCCCAGCTGCATATACCTGACCTAAGCCTCCTTTTTTTCTGATTAGAACCTCAATTTCTCTCATAATTTTGTCCTGTTCTTCATTCGAATGGAAACATGTATACCATGAACTCTCCCTCCCACCATTTTAAAAAGCGTCCCACGTTCCGGCCATCCCTTTGCTTGTAAATAACCTACTCCAATCAATTTTAGCACGTTCTTGTCTAATACCATCAAAGGTGTCCTTACTCCATTTTTGAGTTTTAACTGGTGGACCAACAATGTTCTTATCGATAAAGAAAAGGACACAAAGTGCTGGAGTAACTCAGCAGGTCAGGCAGCGTCGCTGGTGAACATGGATAGGCGATGTGTTGCGTCGTGATCTATTATCCTATCTTATCAATAACTATTTTCGGTCGCTTGTCCGAAAAGGCTTGCCCATTGACCCTTCTGAAATATACCCTGCCAATTCCCTAACAATAGATCAAGCTCTGCCTTTGTCCTTGTAAACTTTGGCCTGTGGAAACTTTCCTGAACACTATTGACAAATTCCACCCCTCCCAACTCTTGACACTTTCGCACTCAGTTTACATTGCGAAAGTTTTAAATCCCCTGCTATGACAACCGTGTTAGTCTTGCAGCTGCCTGCAATCTCCTGGCATTTATCTTCGCTAATTCCCAATACTTCAAGAAAGATGACCATCCCCTTTTTATTTCTCAAGTAGTTTGAAGTTTTTTGAAGTTGTAACTAGCAGTACAGTTTACCAGTGGATGTTGTGTATTTGGACATTCAGAAGGTTTTAGGTAGCGCACCACCGGAAAGACCATTAAACAGGTTTAGAGCCATGTTATTAGAACTAGAAAGTATTGTGAGGAGCTGAGACCAGTTTTGGTGCAGGGACCTGTAAAAGGGCCCAGCTATTTACATCTACATCAATGATTTAGATGTGGGGATGAAGGGAAATACATACAGGTTGCTGATTTTGCAGGGCTTCTGGGGTAGCTGGCCTCTGAGAAAATGCAGATATGGACAAGACCAAGTAAATGGTCAAAGACATGGCAAATAAAATATGATATAAAATATAAAATCAACTAAACTCAACTAAGCTCAATAATGTGGGAATATCTGAGGACATTTACTTCGGCTAAAAAGAAGAGTGGAATATTGTTTTTAATGGTGAGAGATTGAAAGGTATGCGTGTTCAGAAGTCCCCTGGCTGTCCTTTCACTTGGATCACTGAAAGTTAACGTGCAGGTACAGCAGGTAATAAAGATTTCACAAGAGGATGTGACCAGATGTGTTTTGTTCCAGTTTATAGGCCTGTTGTGAGAGAGCATCTGGAATATTGTGTAAATGTTAGGTTTCCCTGCTTAAGGTAGGATATTCTTGGATTAGAGGCAATGCAGATTGATCCCTGGGATGGTGAGGAGCGATTAAACAGATTTTAGCTGGACCTGAGAATCGATCTGCTTAAAGTGGCCCCGAGCTAAAAGATCAGTCATGATTTTATTGTATAGCAGAGCAGAAAAGTAGGGGCCAAATTGTCTATCTTTCTTCGATTTGTTTTGTTGAATAATGCTCAGTGATTTTGGTCATTTCAGTGTGAACAGTTTGTGAAACTAAATGGGATCAAACATTGCTTCACACATCATTATCATTCAGCCTCAAACAGAGAAACAGAGAGATCAGTACATGGAGTGAAAGTCTCTAAAGGAATGAGACAGAGTTGATCATTTTTACGATTATAATCTGTTTATCATATATTTATTTGTTGTGCCTCCATGCTGTGCCTGTATAGCTGCAGGAAGTTAGAATTTCATTGTTCCGGCCACACTGAACAGGACAATTAAATACTCTTGACTCTTAACTTGACTCTTACTGTGAAGCATTGAGACATAAATTTAGCTTATGAGCTGCAGATCAATGCCATGCGACAGGATATGTTCCTTCAGAGTCTGGTTAAGCAAAGGCAGAAAGAAAGGTTGAAGAAGGCATTTGAAACATAATACATTTCTTGGTACATGCTAGAAATGGAAAGGTTCAGATTACATGAAGAGGTTTGCGAGCTGACACCAACAGACAGGGTTGGAAACCAGAAAATTGCATATCAGAGAAGTGATGGAGATAAGGTACCCAAGGGAACAGAGAAGAAGATTGTGATCGAATATACTCTTGAAATGAGTCCTACAACTGTGGGTAGCAGAATGCCATAACCATGAGAGCTGCTGCCTGACAAGTCCATCAATCTGAGTCTGAAACCGTGTGTGGGGGTTGAATGCCATTCCTGCAACTGTAGTCCTCCAAGTGCTCCAGTTTTCTCCTACATCACAATGATGTTGGGGCTGGTAGACTTATTGGCTCCTATAAATTGCTCTCAGTTTGCAGGGGAGTGGTAGATTCGAAGGGCAATTGACATGATTGTGGGGAATATGTAGACTTCAGCAAGGGCGTTAATAAGGTTCTACAGAGTAGGCTGCCCTAGAAGGTCAGATCGCAGGTGATCCAAGCAGAGGTGCGAACTGGATATAGAATTGGCTTCATGGTAAGAAGCAGAGGATTGTTTCTCGGACTTGGGACCTGTGACTAGTTGTGTATCTCAAAGTTCGGTGCCGGAGCGCATTGCTGTTTGTCATTTATTCAACAACTTGGATGAGAATGTACAATGCATGATAAGTGAGTTTGCAGACAACACTAAAATAGAGAAGTAGGAAAGATAGTTATCAAGAATTACTGCAAGATCTTCATCAGGAAAGTATGTAGAATGTCAAATGGAGAATAGTTCTGTTAAGTGTAAGATGCTGCACATGCATCTGTAAGTGTCCTTAAAGCTAGGGTGAGAGGGGAAAGATTTAATAGGAATCTGAGGGGCAAATTTTTCTTACAGAGGGTGGTGAATATATGGAATGAGTTGCCAGAGGAGGTAGTTGAGACATAAACTATAGTTTCATTGAAAACACATTTGGACTGGTACATGGACAGAAAAGGGGGATATAAGCAAAATGTAGACATTCTTGCTATTGAGGCAGTTCAGCGTAGGTTTACAAGGTTAATTCCCAGGATGGTGGGACTGTCATATGCTGAGAGAATGGAGCAGCTGGGCTTGTACACTCGGGAGTTTAGAAGGATGAGAGTGGATCTCATTGAAACATATAAGATTGTTAAGGGCTTGGACACGCTAGAGACAGGAAACATGTTCCCGGTGTTGGGGGAGTCCAGAACCAGGGGCCACAGTTTAAGAATAAGGAGTAAGCCATTTAGAACGGAGACGAGGAAACACTTTTTCTCACAGATTGGTGAGTCTGTGAAATTCTCTGCCGCAGAGGGCGGTGGAGGCAGGTTTTCTGGATGCTTTCAAGAGAGAGCTAGATAGGGCTCTTAAAAATAGCGGAGCCAGGGGCTATGGGGTGAAGGCAGGAATGGGATACTGATTGGGGATGACCAGCCATGAACACATTGAATGGCGGTGCTGGCTCGAAGGGGATTGTCTAAATGGGGCTACTGTAGATGGGGCACCTTGGTCGGCATGGGAAAGCTGATCTGATGGGCCTGTTGCTATATGACTATGACTATGCCCTCTAGTATTTGATTTTTTCATCTTGGGAAAAAGGTTGTGACTGTCTACCCCTTTCGATGCCTCATAATTTTATATACTTCTTTAAGGTCTTCCCGCAACCTCTGATGTTCAAGAAAAAAAATCCAAGTCCGGGACATATGACAATAAAACGCTCTTGATTCTATATGTCCAAGTTATTTATATATATCACAAACAGCAGAGATCCCAGCAGAACTCAACTGGTCACAGTTGTCCAGCCTGAATATTGTCCTTCAACTACAACCCTCTGTCTGCTATCAATTACCTCGATTGGGGAAAAGGTTTGAAAGTAGTGATTATGAAGTAATTGCCAGATCACTTATCATTGAGAATGTCCCTCTCATAATTGGCAGAAGCCTTTGGCCTAGTCTTCAGAAGAGGAACAAAACAATTAAAATACTAAATTCATAGCAATATTCACTCAATGTAGCAGAGAGGTAATGAGGATGACGAGAGGACCTGATTGAAATGACTTGTTCTCTTAAATTATTTAATGCGATGAATCGTCTGTGAATATTCTGTAAATTATATAAAAGTAAATGGCAAGTCCCACACAGCTGACATGCTGCAGTTTGAATCGTGACAATGGATAAAAGGTCATTGAAGCTCCTTTTTGTGCACATAACAAATATAGAGTATTCTGTGCCTGCTGTAATACATTTCTCCAGCCATGCAGTTCTGTGCCAGCTTGTAAAAATGTCCGGGATGGTTTTGAAGTTGCACAAATAATTCATCATGTTTATTATCATTTGGTTGAGACCATGGCATTGTCATGGTTAAGTCGCTGAACGAAGAATAACTGGCCTGTAACATTATGGGTAATCGTGAAATTGAGAGATTGTTGTAAAAATAAAATATGTCGTTCACATATGGGCTTCAGGGTAGTAAGTGTGCCAACCTAACTTGAACTGGACCACATGTGACTTCAGACACCCCTAATGTGGTTGACCATTCACCAGACTAAACAGCAATTGGAATGGAGATTAAATGCTGGTGTTGCCAGTAACATCTATATTATTTTAGCAGAGATACAATAAGATTAAGATTGGGAAACAAAAGATGTGGTATCATTCCCAAAGTCATGGAAATTGTAACTCATGGAACAGAAAGCATATTGAACTATCATTCATGATAATAGGAAGCAATGAGCTGCTGGCAATTTAATGCTTATAGCTGTTGACACTATAGTTTTCCTTCAGCAATGGTGGTGAAGACTAGACTAACATTAGGTGAGCAAACATTTGGTGAGCTCGATGAGAATTTAACATTGAAGGGCTGTAATTTGCCTCCTGTCAACAGCTGAAGTTGCAAAATATACTCTGCTAGTATTTACAGTGTAAATTTAACTAATAATAGAAACAGAAAAAATAGGTACAGGGGTAGGCCATTCGGCCCTTCGAGCCAGCACCGCCATTTGATATGATCATGGATGATCATCTAAAATCAGTACCCCGTCCCTGCTTTTTCCCCATATGCCTCATTCCTTTAGCCCTAAGAGCTAAATCTAACCCGCTTGAAAATATCCAGTGAATTGACCTCCACTGCCTTCTGTGGCAGAAATTCCACAGATTCACAACTCTCTGGGTGAAAAGGTTTTTTCTCATCTCAGTCCTAAATGGCCTACCCCTTATTCTTAAGCTGTGACCCCCTGGTTTTGGGCTCCCCCAACATCGGGAACATTTTTCCTGCATCTAGCCTGTCCAATCCTTTAAGAATTTTATATGTTTCTGTAAGGTCCCCTCTCATCCTTCTAATTCCAGTGAATACAAGCCTAGTCGACCCATTCTTTCATCATATGTCAGTCCCGCCATCCCGGGAATTAACCTGGTGAACCGATGCTGCACTGCCTCAAAAGCAATAATGTCCTTCCTCAAATTAGGTGACCAAAATTGCAGCACACCCAGGTCTCATATGCACCTCCCCTTTTCTTAATCTCACACCATTCGGATAATATTCTACCTTCTTCTTGCCACCAAAGTGGATAACCTCACATTTATCCACATTACACTGCATCTGCCCACTCACCCAACCTATCCAAGTCACCCTGCAGCCTCATAGCATCCTCATTGCAGCTCACACTTCCACCCAGCTTTATGTCATCTGCAAACTTGGAGATGTCACATTTAATTCCCTCATCTAAATCGTTAATATATATTGTAAATAACTGGGGTCCCAGCACCGAGCCTTGTCACTGCCTGCCTTTCTAAAAAGGACCCGCTAATTCCTACTCTTTGCTTCCTGTCTGCCAACCAGTTCTCTATCCATGTCAATACCCTGTGCTCTCATTGTGCACACTAATCTCTTGTATGGGACCTTGTCAAAGGGTGTTTGAAAGTCCAGATACATCACATCTACTGGCTCCTACTATCTCCGCCTCGTCCTTTATCATCTGCCCCCCCGACATCAGTCTGAAGAAAGATCTTGACCCAAAACAATGCCTATTCCTTCTCTCCATGGATGCTGCCTCACCCACTGAGTTTCTCCAGCATTTTTGTCTACCTTCTCACATCTACTGGGTCTCCCTTATCCATTTTACTTGTTACATCCTCAAAAAATTCCAGAAGATTAGTCAAGCTTGATTTCTACTTCATAAATCCATGCTGACTTTTACCGATCCTATCAATGCTTTCCAAATGCGCTGCTATAACATCTTTAGTAATTGACTCGAGCATCTACCCCACTACCGATGTAATTCTATACTTCTCCGTTTTCTCTCTCCCTCATTTCTTAAAAAGTAGTTATGTTGACTACGCTCCAGTCCACAGGAACTGATCCAGAGTCCAGAAAACATTGGAAAATGATCACCAATGCATCCACCATTTCGAGGGCCACCTCCGTGAGTAGTCTGGGATGCAATCAGGCCCTGGGGATTTATCTATCTTCAATCCCAACAGTTTATCTAACACCATTTCCTGACTAATGCGGATTCCCTTCAGTTCCTCCCTCCCACTAGATCCTCGGTCCCCTAGTAATTCTGGGATATTGTTTGTGTCTTCCTTAGTGAAGACAGAACCAAAGTACTAATTTAACTGTTCTGCCATTTCCTTGTATCCCATTATAAATTCACCTGTCTCTGACTGTAAGGGACCTACAATTGTCTTCACTAATCTTTTCTTTTTACACATCTAAAGAAGCTTTTAGAGTCAGTTATTATATATTCCCGGCAAGCTTTCTTTAATGCTCTTTTTCCCCCCCTGTTAATTAACCCCTTTGTCTTCCTCTGTTGCGTTCTAAATTTCTCCCTGTCCTCCAGTTTGCTGCTTGCTCTGGCCAATTTATATGCCTCTTGCTTGGATTTAACACTATCCGTGATTTCCCTCGTTAGCCACGGTTGAGCCACCTTCCCCATTTTATTTTTTTGCTTGACAGGGATGAACAATTTTTGGAGTTCATCCATGCAGTCTTCAAATCTTTCTGATTGCATCTCCACCGTCAACTCTTTATGTATAATTTGCCAGTCTAGCCTCTCTGCTTTAATAACAATAAGCTCTGTTATCCTCATCGTTCTTCCCACAGCCAAATCTAGTCCAGCCAACCTCCCTGAGCATTAATTTGAAGAAGGGTCTTGACCCAAAGTGTCACCCATTACTTCTCTCCAGATATGCTGCCTGTCCCGCTGAGTTACTTCAGCATTTTGTGGCTACCTTCGATATCATATTCTCTGTTGCCCAAGGGGCTTTGCAAAACACGATCGCTCACTAATCCTTCCTCAATACACAATACCCAGTCTAGGATAGTCTGCCCTCTAGTCAGTTCCTCTACATATTGGCTTGAAAACCATCCCGTATATTTTCCAGGAAATCCTCCTCCTCAGCGCTTCTACCAATTTGGTTGGCCCAATCTACATAAAGATTAAAGTCACCCATGATAACTGCTGTACCTTTGCTACACACATCCCTAATATCCTGCTTGAGGCTATCCCCAACCTCTCTACTGCTGTTTGGTGGTTTGTATACTACTCCAACAAGTGTTTTCTGCCCTTGGCTATTCGCAGTTCTATCCATACCAATTCTACAGCATCCAAGCTAATGTCTCTCCTTGATATTGCATTAACCTTCTCCTTAACTAGCAATGCCACCCCACCTCCTCTTCCTTTCTGTCTATCCTTCCTGAATATTGAATATCCATGCATGTTTAGTTCCCAGCCTTGGTCACCCTGTAGCCATGTCTCCGTAATTCCAACATATTTCATATTCCTTAACTACTAATCACATTCAATTCATCCATCCTAATACGAATGCTCCACGCATTGAGGCACAAAGCTTTCAGGTTTGTTTTTCTTATCTCCCTTCTAACTTTTGCTTCTGTCCTCCTTTTATGGCCCTCTGTCTCCTTGCATTGGTCCTCACCCCACTGCCTTGTTAGTTTAAACGTGACCTTTCCAACACTCTCTTTCCCGTTAACTGCACACAAACGCTTCCATGTTGTTGACTCCACCCCCCAACTCTTTAGTTTAAACCCACCCATAATATACTTTGATAGATTATAACTGAATGAAAATGAAAGTTATTAGCACAAAACTGATTGTCTCCATAATATTGTCTCCTTATCTGCAACCAGCTTAATGTTCAAGCTTCCTTGCCAGGAATGCAGAATTATAACACAACTACATTTCCCCATCTGCAAATCAAGCCTTCCTTATAATTTCACAGAGAGACCAGTGAATCGCTTTGCCATGTTTTGATTGCGCCAGGAAGACCCAGACTAGTTTGTTACAACGCCATCTCCTAATAAAATCAAAAGGAATATTAGAATTAGGCCTTTCGGCCCATCAGGCCTATTCTGCCATTCAATTATGGCTGATCTATCTCTCCCTACTAACTCAATTCTCCTGCCTACTTGCCGTAATGCTTGAATTTTTTTTCATCAGATGTGCTGAAGGATGGAGAAATCTGAAACCAATGCAAGAATATGAAGTCTCCCAGCTGAAACTTCTGTGGGTGTAATGTGGTCTATTAAAATTAATCACCAATAATGATCAATTAAAGAAACATGAAATAGCCATTAAGCCATTATAACATAAAGAATGAACATCGCATTATTGATTTAGAGCATTGATTGAATTTAAGTAATAGGCCTGAAGTGCAGAAGTTAAATTTGAAATTGTTAAATACAGATTCATCTTTATCTGTGGACAATTATATTGTATCATTCCAAAGTTTTGGAGTCACATCTCGGCTATGGCAAATATCGACCATCAAATCCCTACTGCTTTCAATGTACTTGCATTTTGTTTGTTTGTTGGTGTGAAAGATTACATGAAGGTCAAGACTTTAGATCTAGCACAACGATCATGGTCTATTAGGCAGCAATGATTCTAAGATCTATCTGTAGCAGACATCTTAAAGGGCCTGTCCCACCAGCATGCACCTGCATGTGGCGAGCGTGACCAAACCGGCAGCGGGTGCCGAATGGAGGTCGGGTGAGTGGCGCGACGTGGCGCGATGTTGGAGCAAAGTCTGCAGTAAGTTCGCAAGTCAGAGAGGGACACACAGAGGGGGGCACGGAGGCACACAGAGGGGGGCACGGAGGCACAGAGAGAGAGGGCCACGGAGGCACATACAGAGAGGGTCACGGAGGCACATATAGGAGGGTCATGGAGGCACGACGTCGAGGCGGTGCGCAAGTCGTTGCCACGCGGAATTTTTGAACACGGTCAATTTTTCCGAGCCCCACGTGATGTCGGGACCAACTCTGCACAACTCCATACGGCTCCGGCGATCGAAGTGGGACCGGCCCACGAGGCCGGACGGCTCAAGCGACCACGTTTGGTCGCGCTCACCGCATGGAGTCGCATGCTGGTGGAACAGGCCCTTAAGACAGTAAATAAAGACATGAATATGGTCATCTCAATATCCTCCAAAATCATGAGGATATGAGATATGGAATAAATCTTCCTTGGAAGGATGTGAAGGATCTGTGTTCTCTCCAAAAGCAACACCCTCAGTCTTGAGGACCTAGTTACACTCAACCAGCTACATTAACTAGGCCACTGCGTTAAATTGCCTCACGCCAGACTTCTAAAGAGATACCCTGATTCAAAAGCAGGGCCATGGGAAGAATTTGCCTGTTTTTACTCAATTTTAGTGTCCTGGCAGGAAAAAAATTATTTAAATTTGCTCAAAGCTGCTTGTATTGATGAGGCTCGCACCAGGGTCTCCTCCATACCCCGCAACACTGCCCTCTCTCCCCATTCCCCCACTCGCAAACAGGGCAGAGTCCCCCTAGTCCTCACCTTTCACCCCACCAGCCGGCAAATACAACACATAGTCCTCCGCCAGTTTCGCCACCTCCAACGTGACCCCTCCACTCGCCACATCTTCCCATCTCCCCCCCTGTCTGCCTTCCGCAAAGACCACTCCCTCCGCAACTCCCATGTCAATTCTTCCCTTCCCTCCCGCTCTACCCCTTCCCCGGGCACTTTTCCTTGCAACTGCAAGAAATGCTACACTTGTCCCTTCACCTCCCCCCTCCACTCCTTTCAGGGACCCAAGCAGTCCTTCCAGGTCCGACAGAGGTTCACCTGCACCTCCTCCAACCTCATCTACTGCATCCGCTGCTCCAGATGCCAGATGATCTATATCGGTGAGAACAAACGGAGGCTTGGCGATCGTTTTGCCGAACACCTCCGCTCGGTCCGCAATAACCAAGCCGACCTCCCGGTGGCTCAGCACTTCAACTCCCCCTCCCATTCCGTATCCAACCTCTCGGTCCTGGGCCTCCTCCACGGTCATAGTGAGCAACACCGCAAGTTGGAGGAACAGCACCTCATATTCCTCTCGGGGAGTCTGCATCCTCTGATTTAAAGGAAGAAGGGTCTCGACCCGAAATGCCGCCTATCTCCTTCGCTCCTTAGATGCTGCTGCACCCGCTGAGTTTCTCCAGCCTTTTGTGTACCCCCCTGTAGAAATGCAACATTCCTTCGGACTCCCAGCTGTTTTTGGCGGATGATCACTCAGTGGAGAAGTACGTGGGATGGTAACAATAACTTTGAGCATCAGAAGACCGGCATAAGTGAACAAAGGAATGGACCACCTCACAAATTCCCCACCTGTCTGTCCCTTCAGGCACATCCTGTGCCATCTATGGAAGAGTCCCCGCTTTCCTCATTGGTCTAGTTTGCCTCCCAGGGACCCAGAAAAACTGGATTGGAAGTAAGTAATACTCATTCCTGAGGGACTGCCAAAGAAAAATATAAGGTACTAGACTGAGTGGGACCATATGCGAGGGCTGGTCCCCCAACGCAATATATTACCTCTCCACCAATTCCAATATTGGTGGCCAGTGGGGGGGGGGGGGGGGGGGGGGGGGGGGGGGTGCTTTCTGGAACGTTAGTATGGGTGTTGTGGGCCAAAGGGACTGGTTTCCAGAGGGCTAGTATGGACATTGGGGTCCGAATGGATTATTGGCTGGTAGCTCGGTCATTCAGGCCTGACAACTCAGTCACTCAGGCCTGGCGGGCTGGCAGCTTAGTCACTCAGGCCTGGTGGGCTTGCAGCTCAGGGCTGGTGGGCTGGCAGCTCAGAAACTGCCAGAAATTCTGCCCAAAACAGGTGAGAGACTCTATGAGAGAGAGAAGGGGGAGACCGTGGCGAATCAATTTTAGACATTTTTCATTTTTTTCTACAGAACACAGCAGTGAAGGAGGAAAGTCTAACCTGGAGTGGTTCTCATAGGAAGCTAATGAAGGGAGGGAGAAAAACACTGGGGTGAGGTTTAATAGTTACATGGGGAATACTTACCGATGGGCCGAATGGACTCCTCCTGGGCTAGTACAGGCCTGATGGGCCGAAGGCACTTAAAAAAAAAAAAAAAGTGAAATCTCAGTGAAAGGCACTTTTTCTGAACTTTTCCTGGACTGGCACGGGTCTTTGGGCCAAAATACTCCTCCTGCGCTAATAGGGGCTGTGGAATGAAATGAGTTGTTTCCATTGGATTTCAAGTGAAGCACAGTGAGTGCAGGGCCAACAATCCAATCCATTCCATTTCAATTCAAGTCAAGTCAAGCATAGTGCGTGCAGGGCCAACAATCCAATCCATTCCAATCCATTTCAATTCAAGTCAAGTCAAGTCAAGCACAGTGAATGTGGAAATAGCTTGTTCTAAGCTTCCCCCAGACTAGTTTCAGTCAATAAAATACTGTCAAGAACTTGCACATCTAAACTTTATTTTGGAAAAACACAATAACAGTTCCCTACTCTACCTAACTGCTGCTGACAGCCCTCAGGTCGTCCTGGTCGGAGGCCGCTCCACGGTACTAGGCCCCAACGACAACGGAGACCCGACAAGGAAAAAGTCGGGTCTCCCGTGCAGGGAAGAGATTTTAAAAGTTTCCCCCCCACACCCCCACCCCCCACATATACACAGTTAGAAACAGTACCAAAGAAAACACGAACTAGGACAAAAAATTTAAAAAAGACAGACAGCTGTAGGGGCCGCTGCAACATGAGTCCGCCGCCGCAGACACGTTTGATCCTTGTATTGCTTGGCCAAGCCCTTCTAGCCTCATCAGAGACTCCTAAGCGTTTCTCCCAGAAGATCGAAGATGAGGGACCGAACCATAGTCCAATAACAACTAGGCCATTTGCACCGCCATTCAATATGATCATGGCTGATCAGCGTACCTGCCTTCTCTCCATACCCTCTGATCCCCTTAGCCACAAGGGATAGCCAACTGACACCCTCTGTGGCAGAGAGTTGACTCTCTGTGTGAAGAAAGTCTCATCTCGGTCGCAAGCTGTTGATGGACTTCCCCAACATGCATCTAGCCTGCTTAAGAATTTTGTAAGTTTCTATAAGACTTAACTAAATTCCAGAGAGTTAAACCGAGTCTATCCAGTCTTTCTTCATAAGACAGTGACATGATCAGTCTGGTGAACTGCACTCCCCTCTATGGCTTCCTCAGATTTGGAGACCAAAAACTGCAGCAATTACTCCAGGTGTGGTCTCACCAAGACCCTACACACCTCCCTGCTCCTGTACTCAAATCCTTTTGCTATGAAAGCTAACATACCATTCGCTTTTTTTGCCTACTTTCAATGACTGGTGTACCATGACCACCAGGTCCTCGCTATCTCCCCTTTCCCAATCGGCCACCATTTAAATAATAGGGTTTTTGCCAAAGTGGATAACCTCACATTTATCCACATTATACTGCATCTGCCAAACATTTGGCCTATCCAAGTGGTCTCTTAGCTCCTCCTCACAGCGAACACTCACTTTATCTAACTTGGAGATAAAGTTTCTCATATCGATTAACACAGTACATGATAGCCATTTCCCAAACCCAATAATACAGTAACTGATACAATGCATCTGACATAGTTTCTAGATGTAAGTTAACAGAGATGAAACATGCAACATTTGCCTAGATGTTCAAGAAACCCAGACAAGGCCACCACTTAACCCAATCAACATTTAGCAAAGTAAAGTTTGCAACAATATTTACAATGTGTATGTCTGGTTTGCATCCACCCAATCCGTTTCATGCAATTTACACCTAATTGTAAGTAGCTGCAGATGACCCATTCTTTCCTTGCAACTCTTATCTCGGCTCCAGACAAGCTGGCACCATTCTGCATCTTGTCCCATTTCTGAAGAAGGCACATTTAAATTGACCGAACAGCCCAGAAGTACTCGCTAGAATTTAGAAGATTGAGGGGGGATCTTATAGAAACTTACAAAATTCTTAAAGGGTTGGACAGGCTAGATGCAGGAAGATTGTTCCCGATGTTGGGGAGGTCCAGAACAAGGGGTCACAGTCTAAGGATAAGGGGGAATTCCTTTAGGACCGAGATGAGGAAAACATTTTTCACACTGAGAGTGGTGAGTCCCTGGAATTCTCTGCCACAGAAGGTAGTTGTGGCCAATTCATTGGCTATATTTAAGAGGGAGTTAGATGTGGCCCTTGTGCTAAAGGGATCAGGGGGTATGGAGAGAAGGCAGGTACAGGATACGGAGTTGGATGATCAGCCATGATCATATCGAAGGGCCGAATGGCCTACTCCTGCACCTATTTTCTATGTTTCTAAGTCTTTACTCAATTTTAGTGTCCTGGCATCCTGGCATCTCCAATTTGACCAGAATTAACATTCCTTCCTTTTATCATATATGAAAAATCATCATTTATGATAATCAGATAACCAGATATACATATGTGTGACTATTACATTCTCCATCTATTAACAAGAACAAGACGATGATGTTTCTTCTCAGAATCTTATCAAGCTTCCCAAGTTTTTGTGGGCGTAGCTTCATAATTTCCGTCTGATGAGTCTTCACCTCCTGAGTTTTTGTGGGCGTGGATTCCCTCCATCGTGTTGTTGCCCATTCTTCCATCCCTTTCCATCGTCGAACCTATAACCTATAATTCCTGAAAAACTTTGGACAAAGCAAGTTACCATTCATGCATTAATGCTTTCCCATACATTCACTGTAATTCTGTTCTGTCAATACTATCCCTATTTCATTTCACTATAACTATCTCTACTATATTCTGCTCTATCACTGTATTCCTATTACTATTCTGTTCTATAATATACTTTTTACTATCCTAGGATCAACACTAATCAGCCCTCTCTGTATTCACACAATGTTCCTTAATGTATATCTGATGATGGTTTCTCATGTACATTTCAGCTGGGTTCAGTCCAGATTTCCCGACAGGCATGACTCTTATTTAAAGCAAACCATGAAAAATGTTTCAATGTAACCAAATGCAGTCTCAGCCTTCAATTTAATATTTTACATTTCAGGGTCCGTCTCACTCTTCTCATTCCACAGCTTTATGGTCAATAACACAATTCCATTCCAATTCCTGTGGAATTCCCAGCTATTCAAATTTAATCAATCAATTTCCTTATGTTGTCAATTTTATCATAAAGACAATTAAGAATGCTGAATCTAGGGACAATTTATTTCCATCCTTATAATAGAAGCCACTTTACTCTCAAGGGTTAAACAATTTAGATCCATCGATCAAATACATCGACTCTGATACCTCAACACCCATTTCCTCATTTTTCCTTCTAATTCAATAGGCTTCTCCTCCAGTACTTCTTCCTTAGTATGTTGGCTCGTCTCTCAGTCAATAGGTGTTCTTTCTCATAACTAATTTCCTTTTACCACTGAGTAACTCTTTATGTTAACTTTGGTCTCTTAAAGAGAAGTCTTGCTGTTCACAGTTCCTCTTTTTTACTATCTCCAATTCCAACTCTCATGTTCCCTGAATAATTCTTCCATGTACCAGATCTTCCCAAGTTCCATCCTTTCCTGATGTTCTCTGAATAATCCTTCCCATCTTTGGCTGCCTATCTGGGGATGAGACAATAACAATACCCAATTAATAATCAAACTTTAAGTACTCCTAAGCCACATCTCACAAGTCAGTTCCGAATCTCAAACTTTAAAGTCCCTCCAATTCATCATCATACAATTTAGAGAACGAATTCAAAATTTTATCAATTTATTTCTAATAACACAGAGTAGGTGTTTTGCACTAGGGTATGTATCTTCTTCTTCCTCGATGTTAGTTTCAAAGGAGTAGGGATACTGAGGAGCAGTCTTCTCTATCTGTTGGCCTTCCCAGATGTGTCTTACAGGGACAGGACAGTATCATTTCTTCCTTTTTGTTGGTCCTTGTTTCTGGGGAGCTACCTTACCTGAGCTGTGTCTTCTGCCTGTTCTCAAGGGTCCACATACTCTTTACCTTACTCCCCAGAGTAGTGTGTTGTAGATTATACTGTTCTGCAGGTACAACAACTTAATAACAAATTATTGATCATATTCACAATGGTTTAATTACTCCTATCCCTACTCCTGCACAATATGTTTGTTTCTTCTCTCCCTAGTGCCAGTTTCGTTTTCTTTAGTTCTTAAGGGACAGATTTTTTCGGGGTAACGTGAGGGGAACTTCTTTACTCAGAGGGTGGTGGCTGTGTGGAATAGCTTCCAGCAGAGGTTGGTGGAGGCAGGATCGATTTTAACATTTAAGAGTAAAGTGGATAGGTATATGGACGTGAAGGAATGGAGGGGTATGGTTCTTTCTGGTTCTTACAATTTATTATTATTTTTGGGCAATGTGAGGATGCCCTCAGATTTCATATTTTGTATTAGCTGGCAGGTCAGGGTTACCGGAATGGATTTGGTTGCCAGAATGTCCCTGCTCCCTGATCTTCTGGCCAGTATCCTCTTCCTCTACCTTTGGGGTCCCAAGTGTCCCTGTAACCTCTAGGGATCCACTGACCTCTTAGACCCCGTGGCCCTCTTCTTTGCCCCCTTCCTTCTCGGTATTCCCTCACAGGGCAAGATCGGCTCCAATGTCCTGATTCCCCACAGTTGTAACATTGATCAGATCTAACAGCTCCATACCCTCTCCAACCAAACCGAGGGAAAGTCGGCTCTCGGAATGGCATGTCTATCCATGCTTTAAATTCCTCCTCCTCCTTATCTTCTTTCGAAGTTACTTCCCATTTCTGGATTTTTAGTACGGGACTCTGGAAGGATTTATCTGCCGTCGAACCAGGTTGCATTAAAATGTGGACGTCTGTGGCCCAAGGATAATTTGCACCTACTAATCTAATTCTAAAGGCGGTGTAGGCAGCTTCCTACTAGGGAATTGCCTACGGGGAATTCGCTCCATATCCATATCGCGGGGAATGTGCTCTGATCTTATAATGTTATCGATGTCAGGATCAGCCACTTCATAGCCTCCTGCTGTCTCACCCTCAGAAAAGCTGCTCGTTCTGCTACCGGAATCTCTATACTTTAGGAAGGATTCTTTTACTTTCCCACTTGATTTCCCAATTCCCACTTGGTTCGCCACTTCTGCGGAACCTTCCTTCTAGCTCATTGATCCCCCACTCTATCCCCTGCTGGTGAAGCAATCATCGGAGCAAGAGAGTCCTTTCCCGAATTTCCTACTTTGGATTTGAATTTAGTGGGTGAAGTCGAAGATGCCACTGAGTCCTCCTGAGTGCCCTGTTCGCAAGCTGCGCATAGTGTCTCCGAACTAAGAACATGAGGGTGCTGTGAGGAATGCTGTGACTCTGTTCCGAAAAAGTCTGCCCACACTTGCATATATTGGGCTTCTCTCCACGGCACTCTTACTAAATTTAATAAGTTTGATTTTAGTCGGCACCTCCTCTTTAAGAGCCATCTCAATCCTTTCTCTTTTAAAAGCTGGTGTTCTCTCCTGCTCCTGCTCCTGCTGCTGGATTCCACTATCTTCCTTTCCCTGTTCCGGAATGTCTAGAGAAAGGACCAGTTCTCTCCTTTTGCATTCTAATCCCTAACTAGAACACTGCCATTCTTAACGTAGAAAGCAGAACTTCTTTATTTACTTTCCTTTCAGTGAAGAACATTCTGCATATTTCAATAAGCTCATTCCCTTCTTCACTGTTTCCATATCATCTAATAATTGTCTCTATGTAGGTTATTCCTACTACAGACTTTAGCCCATCTATCGGCCAAAGTTCGTTCCTCAAAACCTTCTTTAATTTTCCCGATAATTTTCTTAATCTCTCTGCTTCATGTGGAATTTTCGCACAAATTATTCTTATCAGACTTTCAGGAATATTTGATAAGTCCTTCTCTGGTACATTCCCCATCCTCCTGCACAATAGACACAATACAGATAAGATTCAAAGCACACACCTATTCACTACTCGGTCCTCCCTTTCGGACTCCAAGGCCACTGCAATCGCACCCACACAATGACTAACGTCTAGCAGATTCACACCTTCTCACACAATTGTTAATTTGATTTTTCCCAACTGTTATTCAATCATTCCATCCAATTGCTCTATTCAATTGTTCGACTCAATCGCTCTTATTCAATCGCAACTTTCAGCTCGATCACAATCACTTCATTCAAGTATCAGCCTGTAAACAAAGAAACTCCAGTTTCCCAAACTAAGGCACCGGCTCGTAATATTTAAATTATAACAGCAATTTCTCCCAAGCAGCAACCTCTTCCACTCAGAACACTTTAAGTTCACATAGACAAATAAACCCAAACCAAGCAAGTAAAATTATAATCAAACAAGAAATTATTCCCCCAATTACAAGTAAACCATGACACACCCCAATATAAACTACAAGCATCCACTTATTATGACGATGAATCACACTCTATTAAATCCTCCTCGTGGCATACTCGGTCAACGGAATGACTCCTCCCCCGACACAGTGATCGAAAGAATATGAACCCTGATCGAACCACCACGAATCGGATTCGAACAATACTACAATCCCGATTTGAACAAATACAAATATTCAATTCAAACACACTTTTACTTCAATTATCTAACACCCAAAAATCCTTAAGCACTCATGCAGACAATACAAGTAGCGGTCCGCGATCTTAACAGACTCTAAATCTTAACACACACTAAATCTTAACACTCCAAATATTTTTAAATACACAAAGTACCTATACAATTTGGGTCCAATATAAGATGCTAAAAAAGACGATGCTGGATTTTTACAATTTACAATAATAATTTAACACGCTAGTGCACAGTTTACAACCACTCGATCTCAATGCCAGGTCGCGCTGTTATCAATCAGTAAACCTCTCCCTCTGATACCGAAGATTTTCCCCTTCCTTGCTGAGGGTTACTACTTCTTAAATGGACTGCTTTTCCTCCTAAATGTTACTTTCCCCCTGCTAAGACTGGACTTCTATAGGGGGACCTCTATCCCTCCTCTCTAAGTTCTACAGAATTAGGGTACCTTTCACATCTAGGTACTTTTCACCAAGTAAACCAGGTTCCCGTCTCTCAGTTACTCTTCGCTGTCAGGTACTAATCAACAATTGATCAGAGGGTTACTATTCACTGTTGATCAGCCGCTTTTCAAAATCGATCTCAAACATGCACAAACTCTATTTACACAGAATTCGAATTCTACCATTGGGGAAGTGGGCCAAGGTGTTCCATTGTGGGAAGTCAAATCAGGGCTGGAGCTTCACAGTGAACACTACAGCCCTAGGCAGTGTAGTAGAGCAGAAGGATTAAGGAGTACAAGTACATACAGTAGTTCCTTGAAGTGGCCATCACAGGTGAAGAAGTATTTTGGCCTGCTAGCTTTCATCAGTCAGGGAATTGAGCATAGAAATTGGGACATTATTTTATAGTTATACAGTGAGTTAGGAACCTGTGATGCAACGTTTTCTCACAGAGTGCGGGTGGGTATCTTGAACAAGCTGCCATCTGAAGTACTGAGGTTGGTACAATAACGAAATGTAAGAGACATTTGGGCATGTACATACATAGGTTTGGAGGGATATGGGATAAATACGGGCAAGTGGGCCAGGCTGGATGGGGCACCTTGATTGGTATGGACGGACTGGGTCAAAGAGTCCGTTTCTGTGCTGCATGAATCTATGACTGATGATATTATAAGTGAATGCATTCTGTCAAACCTCTCTGAATGAATTTGCCTAATGATTTATTATGATTTTTAACACATGGAAAATTATTCATCGTGGATTTTCTCCAATTTATCATGCATGTGTGCTTTTTATTAACTAACCATTCTAAACAAGCTGCATGATACTATGATAAATACTGAGCAAAGCAATAATTAAATCTGTTACAGAGCTGATCACCATTTACACTCACCGGGTAGTGCTTACCTGTTAACTGCACTGCTACCTTGAGCTAGTCCCCCATGTGAACTTTCTCAACTTGGCTTGCTGCAGGCAGATCAGCATGGTAGACAAAACATTTAAAATCTATCGAACATACCATTAAAATTAAAAATATATATATCAAAATAGGAGAATATACTTACAAACAGTTAAGTACATTTAAATTAACGAGGCAAATGAAAATATGCTCGAGACATTCTATTGCATCCTTCCATGATTATCCATAGTGTTGTTTTGACTTTTTCACCTTTTACGAAAATAAATCATCCTTTCGTTTGTTGCTTCCCTTTTGTTTAAATTTTGATCTACCTGTAATTACTTTATGGTCTTTATAGACTTTATAATATTTATCTGAAAACTTTTTTTGTGTGTTTTTATTGCTGTGGTTTAGATGTTTCACTTGGTTTTTTTTACATGGCTAGTGACATTACTGCACATATACTTGAATGGCAACCAACTCTGCACAGAAATCTAATTGTTAATTATCGTCAATCAAATTCTGTCCCACAAATGGTAAAAAAATGATTATTTGATATTTTGATTTATTATTTTATATTTAAAAAATGCTAAATATTACGGTACAAGATTTGGTTCCTCAATTTTAATTTTCCTCATTTAGTTTTCTCTATAGCGATTTGAATTTAATACACTCTTTTCTCAGTGATTTTTAATCAACTATTGGGTTAAGGACATATTTGGCTTCTGTTCTTCTTGGAGTCCCAGATACCTTGTGTTCTTCTTTCTGCCGTTTTAACTTCAAACTTCAGCAACAGGCTGCAGGATGCAGGGATCAATAAAGACTTCTGACAATTATGGGCCTCTGACCATGGGTTAGAATTATTTGGCAATTAACATTTCAATACCTATTTACTTAAAAAAAAAAAAGTGTTAATGATGTCATGGAATTAGTATTGCCATTTGTTTGTTCTTTGCATGTTTACTGAGACACCTGTGAAAACACCTGTTTGTGTACTATCCAGTTATGTACCAGTCTGAAGATGGGTCTCGACCCGAAACGCCACCCATTCCTTCTTCCAGAGATGCTGCCTGTCCTGCTGAATTACTCCAGCTTTTTGTGTCTATCATCTGGTGCTGTACATGAGTACGGTCAAGTCCTACATTAATGCGAAGATAAACACAAAAAGCTGGAGTAACTCAGTGGGTCAGACAGCACCTCTGGATAAAAAGGAATGGTTGACACTTTGGATCGAGACCCTTCTTCAGACTGCTCAGCCTTTTCCCCAGAGATGCTGTCTGACCCGCTGAGTTACTCAAGCTTATTGTGTCTATCTTTGGTTTAAACTAGCATCTGCAGTTCCTTCCTACTCATTCATAAGTGCAACATGTAGTGCATAAAGAGAAAAAAACAGAGTATTTTAACAGTATTCTAAAACAGAAAATAGTATTGCGGCATTACAGTTAGAGACAAAAAGTGCAAGAACCACAATGGGGTAGGCTGGAAGATCTGAACCACACCCTAACTTACGTGAGAACAATTCAGTAGCTTGATAACAATGGAGAAGAACTGTTCCTTAAACAGATGGTATGTCCTTTTAAGCTTTTTCTCGATGGGAGAGGGAAGAAGTGTGTGGTGAAAAATAACTTGGTGAAAATGGTCATTGATTATGTTGGCTGCTATCCTGAGGGAGCATGAAGTGTAGATGGAGTTGATTGTGGGGAATCTTATCTGTATGATCGACTGGGTTAAATCCCAAACTTTTTCTGCAACTTCTTGCTGTCTTGGGCAGAGCTGTTGCCAAAACAAGCTGTGATGCGTTCCGACAGAATGCTTTCCACGGTACTTACTGTAGAAGTTGGTGGGAGTCGTGGAGACATGTCAATCTTTCTTAGTCTTCTGAGGAAGTATAGTCATTGGTTTGCTTTCTCGGCCATAGCTTCAATGTGATTTGTCCAGGAGAAATTGATGGTGAATTTTACGCCTAGGAATTTAAAGCTCTCGATTATCTTCACTTCGGCACCAGTGATGCTGTTTGGGGCATGGACTCCACTACGCTTCCTGAAGTTTAAATAACTAGCTCCTTCATCTGTCTGCCTTGGAGGGAGAGGTTGTTGTCTTGACATTGCGTTATTAAACTCTATCTCCTTCCCGTAGATCCAGCCTACTATAGGTGTCATCTGCAAACTTGTAATTGTTAATTTATAGGAAACAAAATTCACCTATGGAAAAATGTCAATAAAATGTTCCTGGGAAAATGTTGAGGATTACTTCAATCCATTGTCAATTTAATAATGCTTGGAATCCTCAATTTCTTTTGGAGTGTGACCTATTTTAAGTTGCCTATGCAAAGGGCTGAGGCTCAGGGTTTAAGTTTCAAAACAGTTTAAAAATGTATCAAATATATATTCAGATATATTAGTCGGGAGTAGGAGGAAAGTATTGATTGTCAATAGAATGTTAAAAAAATGCTTTTAATTTTGTGACTATCGTAGGATTAAATTGATATTATACAATATAGGCATGAATTTTTCAATAGAATTGCCTGCTTGAAGGCACTGAATAGAGTACATTTAACATTTTTTGTATCTGTCATTCTAATGTATTGTGCTGTGCGGAGAATTGCTGATCAAATCCATGCCTTTATAGAAAGAGATTCAGAATTGCTCAGCAGGAAGACAGCAGAATGAAAGTGAGGACAAGGTGAAATAAATCACCAGTTTGAATTAAAATCATGTATTACATAGAAACATAGAAGAAAGGCGCAGGAGTAGGCCATTCGGCCCTTCGAGCTAGCACCGCCATTCAATATGACCATGGCTGATCATCCACAATCAGTAACCTGTTCCTGCTTTCTCCCCATATCCCTTGATTCCGTTAGCCCTAAGAGTTATATCCAACTCTCTCTGATTCTGATTGACTGTGCATAGATGGGTTCCACACACTACACCTCTCCTGACTCTGCACACCACATCTAAAGCCTCTCCACCAGTTTCATCCTGCCCACTTTTCACTCTCCACGTCTGCTGGCAGCATCTGACATGTGGGAGTCTTTAGAAAGGCCAGTTGATAAAAGTTCAGGACTGGTATTTTCCAGTAAGGAGAAGGGATAAGGAAGGTAAGGTAGGAGAACATTGGATGACCAAAGAGATAGTAAACTTGGTTAAAAAGGAAAAAAGTATGTAAGGAAGATAATATCGGAATAGGGCTATGGAGAGATATGAAGCAAGTCGAAATTAACACAAGCGGAAGATTGTAATGGCAAAAAGCATCTATGAAAAATATTTGGTGAGTTAGATTCAGGAAAATCCCAAGACTTCATAGACTTACATTAAAAATAAGAGCGTAATCAGGAAGAAGGTAGGACCACTCATGAATAAATGAGAGAATTTGTGTTTGGAATTCAGAGAATGTAGGCAAGGTACTAGACGAGTACATTGCAGCTGTATTCACCAACAACCCTACAAAAGGCTTGTAACCCTCAAATAAGTGGTAGGAAAAGTTTGTGGTTTTGCAGATAGTGAAGATGGTTGTGAAAAAATGCAACAGGATCTGGATCGATTAGCAGGGCTTGAAATTAGCAGTTGCCCGGGTGCCATTGACCACAGAAAGTGCCGCCGGGCAACCTAAACGCTGACTCATTTTGCCCAGCTTTGCACGCAAATACTGGTTTACTGGTAGACGTAAAAAGCTGGAGTAACTCCGCAGGTCAGGCAGCATCTCTGGAGAATAGGAACTGACGCTTCGTGTCGGCGGCTGTATTCCTCTAGTATCTTTGATTGCAGTGCAAAGATAATAGGTACAGGGTGACGAAGGGTCGGAGCGAATGACGGGGCCCGAACAGCGGCAACAGCGGCCGCCTCCTCCTCCCGCACCCCACCCGGCGGAGGGAGACCTCTCCCTCCCTTCCTCCTCCCGGCCATCAGCGGCTGCTATCGCCCTGATAATGGTCGCTGCTTGCAAATCGCACGCCGAGGCCGGGAGGAGGGAAGCCTCCTTCCGCTGTCTGAAGCAGCTGCACCAAAGATCCTATAGCTATGTTGCCGCCGCTGTTGCCGCTGTTCGGGGCCCAACATTCGCTCCGACCCTTCGGCACCGTACCTTCCTGTTGGCTGGCGGAGGGGAGGCGGCGGCACTTTGGCGTTGGAATGGGACAGCCAAGGCAGCAGGGCAATGTTGTCCGAGGAGCGCTGACCTTCCTTCCTCCCCACATCCTCTGCCCCTTCCCCCCCCTCTCTCTCTCTCTCTCTCTCTCTCTCTCTCTTGTACGCCGCCCTCCACCCCTCCTATCCTGGGACCCCTCCTCTCCATCCTGCACTGATCTCCATTCCCTCCTCTATTCAGTCCTTACTGACATCCCCTGTGCTCCCTTCCACATCTACCCCCCCCCCAATCTATTCACATCCAACCCACCTCACATTGCTTCTCCTGCCACCCCCCCCCCCCGCCCCCCCCTCCCATCCATCCCACACTGGTCCCCCAATTCCTCCTGTACTGAACCTCCTTCCCATCCATCCTGCATTTCTCTCCCCATTCATACTGCACTGATCCTTCCATTCATCCCGTACTGACCCACCCTCCATTTACCCTGCACTAATCCTCCCATCCATCCTGCAGTGATCTCTCCATTCATCTTTTACTGATCTCCCATTCATCCTATACTGATCCCCTCATTCATCCTGTAGTGATCACCATTCATCCTGCATAGACCCTCTGATCCACACTGTCCTGAACCCCCCCTCCTCTATTCATCCTGTACTGATGCCCCCCATTCATCCTGTGCTGATCCCCCCCCCCCCATCCATCCTGGGGGGAATGAGGGGAACCGTCTGAAGAAACATTGCCTATTTCCTTAGCCCTAAAGATGCTGCCTCACCCGCTGAATTTCTCCACCATTTTTGTCTACCCCCATTCATCCTATACTGAACCCCCATTCATCCTATACTGATTCCCCCCCAAACCCTCCCATACATCCCGTTCTGATCCCCCCATTCAACACCACTGACATCCCCCATGCTCTCCCCTCACAATTTTACATACTCCAACCAACACGTACTAATTCACCTGCCTCAATCCATCCATTCCACACCGATTGCTATCTCAATCCACCCCCCCCCCCCCCCCCCCCCCCCCCCCCCCCCCCATCTATCCAGCCCGCACTGATTTACACACCCCCTGACCCTATTGTGCTTCATGGTCTTCAGAGCGAACATTGATTATGTTTGATAACGGAATGTAATCAAATGTGTTTTAATTCCCAATGTTATTATTTGTTTTGACACCTTTAAACATATTACCGAAAGAACATTTGCTGCAATTATGTCCTTTGGCCATCTCTTGTCAGAGTGTAATGTTGAACCTGTCAGATGAGTATAGTCAGTTTTAACAGCTATTATCATAAAATGCCTTTAGAAATTTCCTTGCAACCTGTATATTTTGTTATGGATAAATTATGTGGGAAGCCAGAGTGTTTCTGTGCCAATAGCAATGACGACCCATGCTATGGCCATGTCATGGTAATTTTCGGTCATTCACAGAAAACATGCTTCATCAGTCTGTAGTGTGTATAGTTAAGCATATATGTTACCATGGTCCAGGATATATTGACACAGGTTGATCATATGCTGAATAATCCAACCACATTTTTGTTTGGAAGTGGAAAGAACTAATAGAAATTGTATTCATTGCAATGTGTAAAAAAAGTTGAGATATTGTATTATAATTTTACTGCATGTCATTGTGGTATATATCATGTCTTGATTGGTGAATATGTTTAGTTTGTGAGTTATTTGAAGCAGAAATAATATGTGAATGTAGAAAAAGTACTGGGGAAACTCAGTGGATGCGGCAGCATCTATGGAGCGAAGGAAATAGGCAATTATTTGGGCCGAAACCCTTCTTCAGACTGATGGGTTTCGGCCTGAAACGTTGCCTATTTCCTTTGCTCCATAGATGCTGCTGCACCCGCTGAGTTTCTCCAGCACTTTTGTCTACCTTCGATTTTCCAGCATCTGCAGTTCCTTCTTGAACATAATATGTGAATGCTTCATTGAGCATAATTTCGACTGGTAACTACGCACTTCATCCAAGCACATTATCGCACGCGTCATGCAAACCGTCTTCAATGACCACCGAAACTGTCATTTGGCAACCTAAAAAGCTGTTACGGTTGCCCGGCTGGCTACAGGGAAAAAAAGTTAAGCGAGAGCCCTGATTAGCCAGGTGGGCAGAGGAATGGTTGATGGAATTTAATACAGAAAAGTGTGCGGTGCAATTTGGGACGTCGAACAGTGAATGGTAGGCCTCTGGGGAGTGTTGTAGAGCAGAGGGATCTGCGAATACAGGTGCAGGGTTCCTTGAAGGTCGAGTCACAGGTAGATAAGGTGGTTAAAAAAGCTTTTGGCATTTGGGCCTTCATCAGTCAGAGTATTAAGTATGGAAGTTGGGAGGTCATGTTGCAGTTGTATAAGACATTGGTGAGACTGCATTTAGAATATTGTGTTCAGTTCTGGGCACCATGTTATAGGAAAGATATTGTCAAGCTTGAAACGTTTCAGGAAAGATTGCCAGAACTAGAGTGTGAGCTATATGGAGAGGTTGAGTAGGCTGAGTCTCTATTCCATGGAGCACAGGAGGAGATCTTATAGAGACAGTATAGGACACAAAATCAAGTGGGACTGGGAAGCGAGTTGGGCCGAAAAGCCTGATGTCTGTGGGTATAGAATGCACACAGTAATGTTTTTACGTACACAATATTTAATAAATCCTTCACGCCCCCCCCCCCCCCCCGAAAATGGATCTCATTTACATCTGCCCTGCTGCACCCGGCCCCAGCCCCCCCCCCCGCAGCGTAAGCGCGTGATCACGTGTGTGGGAATAGAGAAAGGGGAGGGATGGGGGGGGTCGGTAGGGAGTGGGGAAATAGATCCCCGACTGGCCCCTACCCCCCCCCTCCCCTCCCTCTCTACCCACCCACCCCCTCCCCCACTCTGTCCCTCTTCCACACTCCCCTCCCCTCTCTCCCCCCCCCCACCCTATCCCTCCCGCCCCCACACCCTTCCCCCCCCCTCACTCCTCCCCTACTCCCCCACTCTCCCCCTCTCCCTTCCTCCCTCCCCACCTCACTCCCTCTCACCCTCTCCCCTCCCCTCCCCCACCCCTCCCCCCTCCCTCTCCTCCCCTCACCATCTCCCCTCCCCACTCTCCTCACTCTCTCCCCTCCCACTCTCTCTCCAACCATCCCTCTCTCCCACACCCCTCTCCCCCTCAGGGACATGCTGCTTGTGGAAATGGGATTACTCACGATTGGAAAGAATGGACAAATTAGAAACCCAGCGTGCTTTGTATACGGATCTTATAACATCGAGTTTTTGAGGGGCGTGAGCATTTAATAAGGGGAGGAATTGGGCATTTGTGACATCACACGATGGATTCAACGTAAATTCATGGTGACAACAACATTCTATGGGTGAGAGCAGTTGGAGATTCATGATGTTTTAAGATTTTCGGTGACTCCGGCGAATTTTTAAAAATGGGGACCTCCCCTATGTATACGATGTATTCGACAAGCTACGGTGGGGGGGGCGACCCAGGATTTTACGACCACAACAGCAACAATTACGAGTCAATATTGTCTGCCCCGGACAGGTAAAAGGTACATCTAAATGAAATTAATGAGGATTGCCTTTGTGAATGTACAAGCGTGAAGCCCAAGTCGCCGAAAGGTTTTGAACATTCAAAATCTGACGCGAAATGGACTGTTTAGGCGTGAGGAGTACGACCAGACGCCAGAAAAAAATTGCCTAAGGAGGACAGGGGCTTATGGTGTTGCACTTTGGGGTGGTGGGTAGATGTAAGGGGAAGATATACAGTTCAAGACAAGACCCTTAATAGCATTGACGTGCAGAGAGATCTAGGGGTCCAGGTGCATAGCACCCTGAGAATAGCAGCAGATAGGGTAGACAGTCAGAACCTTTTTATAAAGATTGAAATGTCAAAGACAAAACAGCATAGCTTTAAGCTTAGAAAAGCAAAGTTTAAAGGAGATGTGCGGGGCAAGTCTTTTACAGAGAGGCGAGTGGGTGCCTGGAACGCACTGCCAAGGGTGGGAGTGGAGAAAGATACAACGGTGGATTTTAAGTGGGTTTTAAATAGGTACATGGATATGCAGGGAGTGAAGGTTATGGATCATGTTTAGGCAGATGAGGTTTATTTAACTTGGCATCATGTTCTGCACAGATTTTGTGGGCCGAAGGACCTGTTCCTATGCTATACTATGTTCTAAATCAGGCAAGAGTCGGTACCATTCCAGTAAAGCATATGACACAATGTTGAACTCCCACAATTGGAAGGATTAAATCCCACAGCCCAAATCCCACCTGAGTTAAAAAGAGGGCTTCAGCATTATTTAATTTTTCATTTTCATTTATAGAAGCCCTGAAGGAAAATATTGCTTTCTGAGTCTTGTGAGTGCAGCTAAATATTTAATCATTATAACACCTGCTGTGTCTCCGGGTTCATATAAATCTGCTGTCAATCTTCCTTATTATGCTCTATCACACTAACGTTTTACAAACCTAACCAGCAGTTTAACCTCCATGGCTTCCTTTGGTTATTCAAGATAAATGGTATGACTGCAAAAGGGGACATAAATGAAGCAATGTCTCCTTAATTGCCTCCTCTAAAACATAAAAACCACCACTACCTCCTCCCCTTATCTCACCCCCAGAAGAGAGGACAGGTGTTCTATGTTTATCTTTAAAGAAGAGTAGATTGCTGCCCAATGCAGTTATGCTTCACCGGTAACACTCACTGAAGATGGTTCCCCATTGAATGGTAAGTTGACTGAAGATGGACACAAAATGCTGGAGAAACTCAGTGGGTCAGGCAGCATCTCTGGAGAAATAGGACAGGTGACATTTCAAGCCGGGACCTTTCTTCAGTAGGAGAGTAGGGGGGGGGGGGGGGGGGGGGGGGTGGGGTGGGGGGGGGGGGGGGGGTGGGGGGGGGGGGGGGGGGGGGGGGGGGGGAGATTTGAAGAGCTGGAGGCGAGAAAAGACTAGGACCAATCAGGGCCAGCCACAAATATCGTCAGGCAGCGTGGTGGACTGGTGGGCCCATTGTTGAATAGGGAAGTTATGAGCTCAAGAGGGATACAATGTGGAGAGCTGTGAAATTGGTTCAACGACTAACTGGGGGGAGGGGGGGGGGGGGGGGGGGACATTCATACTGCTGGGTAGTAAGCTGCCCAAGCAAAATATGATGTGCTGTTTCTCCAGTTTGTGTGTGGCCTCACTCTGGTAATGGAGGCGGCCCAGGGCAGAAAGGACTGTGTGGGAATGGGAAGGGAAGTTGACATAGTTGGCAACTGCGAGATCCCGTGGGCCTTTGTGAACTGCGCATAGTACATTTTGGTGGTAGTTTGTTGACTGTTTGACTTGTACAGTGTTGTCATTTGGGCCTACAGTTTAGTGGAATGCTTGTGCATTGCTTTCTAACTCCTTGCCTTACTCTGACAAGTACAATTCCACCGTTGCAAAGAAATAGTTGTGGGCTGTCGAAAATCTGCACTCTTTATTTCAGTGGATGCTACCGATAGGTATGAAAAGCAGGAGATCTAAATGTGAACTAGGTTAACCACTAACTAATTGATGATAGACACAAAGTGCTGGAGTGACTCAGCAGGTTAATCAGCATCTCTGGAGAAAAGGAACAGGTGACGTTTCTGGTCAGAACCCTTCTTCAGACTGAATGTAAAGGGGGGGGGGGGCAGATTGGAGGTAGGAAAAGGCCAGAATGAATCGGGGCTGGCAACAGATGACCGGGGAAGGGTGGAGTCCATAATGGCCCATTGATGGCTAGGGAAGAGATGATAACGAAGGGATACCAGAATGCAAACAGTGGAACTAGTAAGCCAACTAGGGTGGGGGAGGGAGGGAGAGAGAAAGGGAATGCAGGGGTTACTTGAAATTAGACAAATCAACTTTCATGCCGCTGGATTGTAAGCAGCTTAAGCAAAATATGAGGTGCTGTTCCTCCAATTTGCATGTGGCCTCACTCTGACAGTGGAGGCCCAGGACTGAATGGTCAGTGTGGGAATGCGAAAGGGAGTTAAAATATTAATGAGGCTGTTACAGATATGGATTTGGATTTCCAAAAGGCATTTGTCAAAGTGCAGCTTGATGAAAAAACATACCCCTTAAAATAAAAGAGACAATATGATTATGAATTCGAAATTAAGTTATGGACAATTTTTCAACATGGAAGGTGAGCCCAGTATAAATCAAGTAGATTGCACCTTACACAGGGGAAAGACACATATCATTACAGGCAAGTATGCTAATATTGTTGCAGAGCTGGGGATGGGGGTTGCTGTGATTTAACAAGATATGGCTAAAGGAACAGGAGGGTACAATCTTAACATCCCCAGTTAGCGTGTGTTCAGCTGGGAAATGGAGTAAGAAGAGATACAGCAATATCAGTGAAGGAAACAAGCAGAGTCATTAGAAATTTGATGTCACACAGAGGTCAATAAATTGATTTTATTTTCCTGTAATGGGGCGACCAGACCTGCACACAATAATCCAAACCCACGTCTACAGAGCTGCATTTTGACTTCCTGACTCTTATATTCAATGCCCCTTGCAATGATGCACGCATAACATATTGATACATACAAACGTGGACAATAGGTGCTGTGGTAGGCCATTCGGCCCTTCGAGCCAGTATGCTAGACCAAGGGGTTGGGAGGAAGCCAAATTGTGGGATCAAGGGATTGGGAGTCTTCCAACCTGGGGGACCAAGCGGCAGGGAGGCATCCACCTCACATTCAATGTGATCATGGCTGATTATCCACAGTTCCTGCCTTCTCCCCATACCCCTTGATTCCACTACTCCTAAGTGCTCTATCTAACTCTCATTTGAATGCATCGACATACACCTTCTTCATCACCCTATCTACTTGTGCTGTCACCTTCAGTGAACTATGAACGTGGACTCCAAGATCCTTCTGCACATCAAAGTTGTTAAGGGTTTTGCAATTAATTGTATACCCTCCCATTATATTCCACCTCCCAAAGTGCAATACCTTGCATTTGCTTGGGTTAAAATTAATCTGCCATCTCTGCAGCTGATCAATATACCATTGTATCTTCTGACAACATTGTGCAACTCCTCTAGTTCTGGTGTCGTCAGCAAACGTACTCACCAACCCATCTACATTTACGCCTAGGCCATATCTATCTATCTATCTATATATATATATATATATATATATATATATATATATATATATATATATATATAGATAGATATAGATATAGATATATATATAGATCTCCCAATATATATATATCATAAGCAACAGAGGTCCCCAGCACAGATCCCTGCGGAACTCCACAGGTCACAGACCCCCAGACAGAATATCTATCTTCCACCACAACCCAGTGTCTTCTATGAATAATCCATCTAAATAATTATAATTGGAGGAAGACAGGACCTACCAAAAAGCGTGGGATCTTCAATTGTATGCGGAAATGTACCCTGGACAGTTAAAAGAAACAAGGTGGAAAGTAGAACACAGTCTGACTATCATTTTCCTATCCACTTTGGCTACAGACATGGCGCGGGAGGACTGGGAAATTGCTGCTTATTATCATTGTTTTCTAAAAGGAGGAAGGGGATAGATTAAATGACTGCGGATCAGACAATTTAACTTCTGTGCTCTGCAAATTATTGGGAAATATTCTGAGGGTTGACATTGCCTAGTATTCAGTTGAAGACCAATTCAATTATTTCTTCAACACATTTTGTTTTTGGCCTATTTTTGCCTTCCTTGTTACAGGTTAATCATGGGCTGTAGGCATAGATTAGTTCAGGAAAGATTTTGTCTGACTAACTTCTAAGCTTTAATGAGTCTGTTATGTTCTTGATTGCTTGACTTTGTCTTCCTACTTCATGTTTATTTATGGCTTATTTTGAAAAATAAACCCTGCAGTTTTTTTAAATTCCGCTTTGTTGAGTGTTCTGATTTAGTTAGATGTCAACCCCCTCACTTCAAACACAATTCACGATGTTGAATATTCGTACATTGCTTGATCCGGCCAAATATCAGCAACAACTGCACCTCATTTTATTTTTACCCAGTCTTCACATTGAACGAAGTATGAAGAGGCCCTTTGTCCCACAATATCTGTGCCGAACATGATACAATGACCAACTCATGATCTGCCTGCACATGATCCATATCCCTTCATTCCATATCCATATGCCTGTCCAAACATTTCTTAAATGCTTTATCATATCTGCGTCAACCACCAGCCCCTGGCATTGCGCTCCAGGTACAAACCACCCTCTGTGTAAAATAAAACGTGCCCTGCACATCTCCTTTAAACTTTGCCCCACTCACTTCAATGCTATGCCCTCTAATGTTTGAACTACATATGAGCTATATTTCAGTTGTAACAAAGAACAGATATGCAGGCCCATGTTAAAATTACAGAGGCCAGATATAGCAATCAGAGTGAGATCAACAAAGAGGTTTCAAGTACAAAATTAATTGGAAGGAGATTTAGATAATACTTAAGTTTGCAAATATCATAAATGCAATTATGCTAAACACATTCTTCACTAGCCTGCCTACCAGTGTTGCCATGTACTTACACTCCTAGGTTCCTCTTTTCCAAACCACTGTCCAGGACCCTGCTATTTACTGTTTAAATCCTGCCCTGGTTTAACCTACCAAAATGTAACATTTCCAGATCTTGTAATCATAGGTAGCCTTCTTAACCCTGCAGTTTCTTCATAAGATGTTCATAAGTCATAGGAGCAGAAGTAGGCCATTCGGCCCATCGTGTCGCCTCCACCATTCAACAATGGTTGATCTATTTTTCCCTCTCAACTTTATTCTCTTGCCTTCGCTCCATCACCATTGATACCCTTACCAATCAAGTATCTGTCAATTTCAGCCTCAAAAATACCCAATGACGGCCTCCACAGCTGTCTGTGGCAACAAATTCCACATATTCACCACACTTTGACTAAAGACATTCTTCCTCATCTCCTTTCTAATGGTATGTCCTTTTATTCTGAGGCTCTGCCCTCTGGTTTTAGAATCTACCATAAGTGCAAACATCCTCTCCACACTAGTACAAACATCCTCTCCACATCCACTCTATCCAGGCCTTTCACTATTCGGAAAGTTTCAATAAGGTCCCCCCTCATCCTTTTAAACTCCAGTGCCGTCAAATGCTCATCATATGTTAACCCAGTCATCCCTGGGATCATTCTCATAAACCTCCTCTGGACACTCTCCAGCGCCAGCACATCCTTCCTCAGATATGGGGCCCAAAACTGCTCCAAATACTCTAAAGGCGATCTTATCTGACCAGTGCCTTATAAAGCCTCGGAATGCTTTTATATTCTAGTCCTCTCAAAATAAATGCTAACAATGTATTTGACTTCCTTACTACTGATTCAATTTAGGAATCCTGCACCAGCACTCCCAAGTCCCTTTGCATCTCCAATTTCAGAATATTCTCCCTATTTCGTAAATAGTCTATGCCTTTATTGCTACTACCAAAATGCATGACTGCACACTTCACTGCCCTGTATTCCATCTGCTACTTCTTTGCCACTCTCCCAACCTGTCCAAGTCCTCCTGCAGTGTCCCTGCTTTCACAACACTACCTGCCTCTCCACCTATCTTCGTATCATCCACAAACTTGGTCACAAAGCCTTCAATTCCCTCATCAAAATCATTGATATACAACGTGAAGAGTAGCGGCCCCAGCACTGGCATTTGTGGAACACTGCTGGTCATTGGCAGCCTCGTTTAGTCACATTCTTTCTCTTCTGCCATCCAGCTAACCTGCTATCCATGCCAGTATCTTCCCTCTAATCCCATCTTCTTTAGCATCCTGACGTGCGGCAGCTTGTCAAAAGCCGCCTGAAAATCCAGGTAAACAACATCCACTGACTTTTCTTTGTCTGTCCTGCTATTTACTTTCTCAAAGAATTCTAACAGATTTGTCAGGCAAGATCTCCCCTTCACAAAACTATGCTGGCTTTGGCCTATTTTATCATGTATTTGGAAACCTCATCCTTTATAATGCACTTTAGGGGAGTCGAGACCGTGAGTTGATTCCACAAACTTTATTGCAAACGGTTATACAAAGAACAACGCAAGTCTGTGAGACGACTAAATAAACGATGTTGCTACCACAGGGGCGGTGCTCGAAATCTTGGGCTCAACAAAAAGCACACAGAAACCCCCTCCCCGCACCCACGTGACTGGAGTAGCCAATCCGAGGGTTCGACTACCCCAAGGCACCAGCAGGTGCCGATACAGCGCTATAAAATCTTACAATCCACTGAAGACAAGGTAACTGGAGTAATATAACCATATAACCAATAACCATATAACAAGCCCTCACGCCCTTCCAGTCCGTTGCAGACCATTTGTTTACCCCTAGTCCATTACCTGCACTCAGACCATTCCCCTCCATTCCCTTCACGTCCAACTAACTTAAATGTTAAATGGACCGCTTCTGTAATCCACACAGGCCACCATCACGTTGAAAAATGTCCTTAAATTCCATGCCCTCTTGTTTGGAATCTTCCCTCCCCTCTGGGACGTGCAACTCTGTCTATCCCTTTCCTGACCTCAATCAATTATACCTTCCTGCGCTCCAAAGAATGACCTAACTTTTCTTCTGTAACATAGGTGGCTGGAAACCCTTGCTTCTGTAAAGGGCCATTTAGTAAATATAATGTCCCTGTTTACATTGGTCAGCCCCCGGGGAGTTATTCCACTTCAATGTGCTTTAGCACTGCCTCTTTGGCAACGTGTATATGTTTCAAAACATCACTGTTCTCTTACCTGATTTCCCTAACTTCCAAGACGTTCGCTATGATATATACTGAAAAATAAGTGAGATTTCCTGGGGGTGGATGGTTACACTTCCATGAAAGAAACATGAAATCTCCTAAGTTTGCTGTCTTATCTGAAGCTATCCAATTTGTGTTCCAGGCATTTGCTGCAAGGACTTAAAAAAAAATTATCACTGAATAAATCTCATGCCAGTTGTCATTCCTTTAACTTGGGAGTTTTTAAACTGAATGTTGCACAATGGGTGGAAGTGAATGTGGGGAAAGTACAGTGCCCTCCATAATGTTTGGGACCAAGTTGATGGGTTTTGAAGAAAGCGAATGGCATGTTGGCCTTCATAACAAGAGGAGTTGAGTATCGGAGCCCTAGTGAGACCACACCTGGAGTATTGTGTGCAGGTAGACAAAAATGCTGGAGAAACTCAGCGGGTGCAGCAGCATCTATGGAGCGAAGGAAATTGGCAGCCTGTCGGGCCAAAGCCCTTCTTCGTCTCCAAAGTTGAGGAAGGACATTCTTGCTATTGAGGGACTGCAACGTACGTTCACAAGGTTAATTCCCGGGAAGGCGGAACTGTCATATGCTGAGAGAATGGAGCGGCTGGGCTTGAATACTCTGGAATTTAGAAGGATGAGAGGGCATCTTATTGAAACATGTAAGATTATTAAGGGTTTGGACAAGCTAGAGGCAGGAAACATGTTCCCGATGTTGGGGGAGTTCAATGCAGGGGCCACTTTAAGAATAAGGGGTAAGCCCTTTAGGACGGATATGAGGAAACACTTTTTCCACACAGAGAGTTGTGAGTCTGTGGAATTCTCTGCCTCAGCGGGTGGTGGAGGCCGGTTCTCTGGATACTTTCAAGAGAGAGCTAGATAGGGCTCTTAGAGGTAATGGAGTCAGGGGATATGGGGAGAAGGCAGGAACGCGGTACTGATTATGGATGATCAGCCATGATCACATTGAACGGCGGTGCTGGCTCAAAGGGCTGAATGGCCTACGCTTACACCTATTGCCTATTGTCTATTATTTATTTATTTGCCTCTGTACTCCACAATTTGACATTTGTAATAGAAAAAATACATTGTGGTGAGGAGGTACTGTCGAATCAAGTAATGGGATGCCAAACACACATCGGAATTAAAAAAAAAACATTCTAGTGAGTTTCCTGTAGAGTTGTTACTGAATTTCTTATGGAAACGTGCTCAGTATCTTCTGAAAATGTGCAATGTCTGAACTGTTGGCTAATTACTATAGTTCAATGCTTTCATGCACTTAGGCTGACGTGGGAAGACAGTATGGAAATGCACAAGACAGATAATGAACCACATAAACATCTGTGGTGAAGTGTTTAAGTACAGGCTGGCAAGCAGCAAATGAGATCCATGCAGTTATTTTTAACTAGTTTCATCAACTGCAGTTTCCAACTATGTTATGCAGCTTCTTCCATAACTTCTACTTGTACAAATGAGACGTTTGTAGAATCTTCCAATGACTCCACCCAACCCGCCATTTTTAGTTGAATTCTGTCCTTCACCTCCTCCATCATCATGGTCAGGCCACACGCAAACTGGAAGAACAGCAATTCATATTCCGCTTGGGTGGATTTTTCCAATTTCAAGTAATACCCTCCCACCCTGCCTCTTTTACCCCTGCCTCCCCTCCTCACCGTCTGTACATCTCTGCCACCATCTCCCAGCATCACAGTCACCCTGCTCCTTTCCCATCCACCTTGCATACATGTCCAACCTCCCACTTTCCCTTGCTCCCTGTCTCCTTCCACCCATATCCCTCCAGCTTTATTCTCCTTATCTGACATCCCTTTGTCTCTTTTTCATCTTTGGCCTTTGTCACTTTAATTTAGTTTAGAGATACAGCGAGGAAACAGGCCCCTCTGCACACCAAAGTTTGGTTCAGTTCAGTTGAGTTCAGTTTAGTTTATTGTCACACGTATCGAGGTACAGTGAAAAGCTTTTGAGGTGATGCTTGTATTAAATGCCGAGCTGTAATCAATGAATAACAGCCTGACATATGAGTTTTTGTTGTCCAAGTGGTCCAGAGTGGAGTGGAGAGCCAGCGAGGTCGTATCCACTGTCGATCTGTTGTGGTGGTAGGCGAACTGCAGTGGGTCCAGGTTTTTGTCGAGGTAGGAGTTGATTTGTGCCATGATCAACCTCTCAAAGCACTTCATCACCACCGACGTTAGTGCCACAGGTCGATAGTCATTGAGGCACGTCACCTTGCTCTTCTTGGGCACTGGTATAATTGATGCCCTTTTAAAGCAGGTGGGCACCTCAGACCTCAGAAGTGAGAAATTGAAAATGTCCATAAAGTTGGTCCGCACAGGTTTTTAGAACACGACCGGGTATACCATCAGGTCCAGGCGTTTTTCAATGGTTCACCCCTCTGAAGGATTTTCTGACGTCAGCCTCTGTGACTGAGACTGAAATACCATCACAGCGAATGCGGGCTCGAGAAGGCACATCAGTGCTCTCCCTATCAAAGCGTGTGTAAAACGCATTGAGCTCGTCAGGGAGTGATGTTACGCCGACATTCGAGCTACCTCTTGATTTTGCCTTGTAGGAGGTGATTCCATTCAGGCCCCGGCACAGCTGCCGAACATCCGTCTCATCCTCCAGCTTGGAGCAGAACTCCCTTTTGGCCTTTTTGATGGCCTTACCAAGGTCGTATCTGGACTTCTCATAGACCACTGTATCATCAGACAGGAATGCCCGGTGTCTGGTCTTCGGAAGAGTGTGGATCTCAAAGCTCATCCAAGGCTTCTGATTGGGAAACACTCGGAAGGTTTTTGTTGGGACGGAATCCTCCACACATTTCTTTATGAAGTCTGTAATGACTGTGGCGTATTCGTTCAGGTCCGTTGCCGAGTCCCTGAACATTGCCCAGTCTACAGACTCCAAACTGTCCTGGAGTTGTTCCTCTGCCCCCTCCCCCCCCCCCCCCAATTTGAACTTCTAATGTAGACACAAATGCTGGAGTACGGGACAGACAGCATCTCTGGAGAGAAGGAATGGATGACGTTTCGGGTCGAGACCTTTATTCAGACTTGAACTTCTATTTCCTTGTCAGAAACTGGGTGGTTTTTGGGGTGGAAAACATAATCTAAAATGAGAGCAATGACACACCCACACTACTTTGGATATTGTCCTTGTGAGAGTGTGCATGTATCGGAAGGCAATGGGTCCATTCTAAATATGCAAGTTGGATGCAACTGATGTCATGGATCCTGCTCTACTTTTCCGTTGTCCAGGATCGAGGCTTGACTGTGTAGAAGAGGAAGGTCTTCCCTTTGGGCTAGATCAGCAAGGAGCCGGATTATGGGCCCACAACGTTCACGCAATTTAGAACATCGACATGCATCTTGAGCAACCTGGGTTCAATTCTGACCTTGTTCTGACATGGAGTTTTCATGCGCACTCAGTGACATGTGGGTTTTCTCCTGTCCTCTCGCTTTCTCCAATACCCCAAAGAGGAGTGCAATGTTAACTCACCACTGCAAATTACCCCTAGCGTGCAGGTAAGTGATGGAATCTGAAGAGAGAGTCGGATCGTTAAAAAGGGATTAGGGTAGGATTAATGTAAATGGGCGCTTGTTGCTCAGCATGGATTTGGTGGGCCAAAGGGCTCGATCTTGTATGGTTCTATTCAGAAGTACATATGAATGACATAGAGAGCCTTGATTCTCCTTTACCCTGGGCCTTTATCATCTTTCCACACCCTCAATCATGTCCAAAAACCCTTTCATCAGATGCCTACGTCCCTAGCTGAGGCCTACCTGAATTGTTTAAGAAGGAACTGCCGATGCTGTTTTATACCGAAGAACGACACAAAGTGCTGGAGTAACAGATGACCGCTCTCACGCTCTCTCTCTCTCTCTCTCTCTATCTCTTCTATCTTATCTCTCTCTATCTCTATCCTATATCTCTCTCTCTCTCTCTCTCTCTCTCGCTCGCTCGCTCTCTCTCTCTATCTCTCTCTCTCTCTATCTCTCTCTCTCTCTTTCTCTCTCTCTCTTTCTCTCTCTCTCTCTTCGCTCGCTCTCGCTCTTGCTATCTATTCTCTCTCTCTTCTCTCTCTCTCTCTGTCTCTCTCTCTCTCTCTCTCTATGTTCTCTCTCTCCCTCTCTCTCTCTATCTATTTCTGGGAATAGTTATCTCTCACTCGATCTGTAAAAACAATGGCATTGTGGGAATTAGTTATCAATCCCTTCCCCTGCAAACAATGGCCATTGTGGGTTCCACTTAAAGGCTTCCTTGCCGAAAGCCTGTCCCACTTGGCGATTATTTCGGCGACTGACGGCATCATTGACTGACGTAACAGGTCACAGAAAAGTCGCGGGCGTGATGGGGCGTGCCGCGGCGTGACATGGGGTAACGCGCGGCAGACCTGGTTGACGATGTATTTTTTTTTTTGACGCGCACGGTGTTATTTTCCTCAAGTGTCGCAAAAATTTTTTTTGTCGCCGCTGGGATTTTGAAATGTTCAAAATCTTTTGCCGACCCTGATACGTCAGTCAACGATTGCCGGCAGGTGATTCGTTCATCTGAAAAAATCGCCAAGTGGGACAGGTGCTTTCGTCATCTGTTGCCAGCCCAAATTTTGTTCTGGCCTTTTCCTACCTCCTTTCGTCATCCCCCCTCCCCCCCCCCCCCCCCCCCCCCCCCCCCCCCCCCCCCCCCCCCCCCCCCCCAACTTCTTTCAGATTGAAGACGGGATCCTCAAAACATCACATGTTCCTTTTCTCTAGAGATGCCACTTGACCCGCTGAGTTATTCCACCAGCATTTTGTGCCTCTCTGATTTGACTGGGTCAGAAATAAAGTCAGTGCAGGGCTTCTTTGAGGTCACTGTCCTGGACCCTTCACTGTTTGAACGCTGTCAAAAATAGTAGCAAAGCCATGTTTAAAAACTCCAGTTCTGACCCTGTTAATGCTGTACTGAGAAACACTTTAGAAATTAACACAGGCATGTTGTGAGGTAAGGAACCATTATGTTGCCTCACATATTTTATAAACCCTAGTTAGGTGGATGGATGCAATTGACATACAGAACATGAGTACATTCTCCACTGCGTAGAAACCATTTGTAAATTAAATTCACTTCAGATTGAACTGATGAGGTCTCTTATTTAATGTATTTGAATTCAGAGCATCTGTCAACTGTAAATTCAAAAGAAAAGCCTACATGAAGAAATTTACATTTATTTCTGGGGGTGGGGTTGTCAAGTTCATACTGCCTCTTGGTTTTACAATAAAACCAATTAGTTTGAGTAGTGATGTGAGACCTACAGCTACATTGCTACTAAAGATATACTTCCCCTGATTGTACTGCTAAATATTCATTGTAGATCACCAGGTTGAGATCTATTAATGTACGTTACTTCACCCTGCAACAAAATACTGTAATAATACTAAGAGGAAGACCCATTGTGTTAATGGGCCTGGTATTGCTATCAAAATAATAATGAGGCTAATGGTTCTAGTTGTTATTTGTGTATGAATAGTGTCACAACTTTAGGCAAGGAGCAGATGCATGATTAATTCCATGTGCCCATAAGGTCGTAAGTGATAGGAGCTTATCCGGCCCATCAAGTCTACTCCGCCACTCACACATGGCTAATCTATCTCTCCCTCTCAACTCCATTCTCCTGCCTTCTCCCCATAACCCCGGACACTCATACAAAACCCATAGGGGGGACCGCCATGAGAAAATCGTTCTCTTTCTCTCTCTCACTCTCTCTCTCTCTCTCTCTTGCTATCGCTCTCGCTCTCGCTATCTCGCTCTCTCTATGCTCTCCTCTCTCTCCCTCTCTCTCTCTTCTCTCTCTATCTCTCTCTCTCTCTCTCTCTCTCTCTCTCTCTCTCTCTCTCTCTCTATCTCTCTCTCTCTATCTCTCTCTCTCTCTCTCCCCATCTCTCTTCCCCAAACTTTGCCACTAACTTTTGTAAAATCCATATTGCTGTTTGGCCACCATGAAATGTATTGAACAGCACAACGTTTCTGTATGTTTACAGTAGATACAAATTAAACATACCACAAACTGTTAAACATTGTCTCTAGAAATATCGACACCTACTTAATATCACAGTAAACATTAATGAGAGCCAATTAATCTCTCTGATACTGAATATTGATTATTATATGTGTGCAATCTGATTACTACAGTCTGCATGTTTTTGCAGAGATTACAAAGATGTCAAATAATTAAAGAAAACATTTAAATATTATTTGCTGTCTCATTTAATCCCATTGAATGTTTCCCTTTCTATTTCTCTTTCTGTATCGGATTAGACATTGAATTTACCTTATACCTAGACATTATAAATTCACCTTCCTTTCCAGTTGCCCCTAAGCCTATTTTACAAATCTTATGTTTCATTGGTTATGTTCTGTTGTTTTCACATCTCCCACAATTCTGGCTTTATGTGAATTTGCATCAAATAAAAGCAGGCGAAATCAACATGAGTAAATCTTCATACTTTCGGATCAATAATAAAGATAAAAATTAGGTTGTGCAGCGTCATTTTCTTTTGTACATTTGTGATGTGTGCCGTGCCAAATTTCTGAGAAAAGTAAAATGTTAATGGTAATCAGGGATTTGTAAAAGATTACGAAGCACAAACGTAACTGCAGGCTCTCTCTGCTTTGGGACACTAATATGTAAAGGCTCCCAGAACAAATTCAGGGCTGCCCAAGGACCATCAGTGAGGTACTTAATCAAAAGCAGAATTTCACTGTATCTCTGAACTCTGCTTCAACACTAAACAGCATCTCCTGGAGCATGACCTTGACCAGCTCTGGAAGCCAGATTTGGGGGTCTTTTGTGAATAATTTACTCACCCTTCTCGTCTTCCTATCCACACTGTTGCACATGCCCTCGTAAACCCATCACCCACAACCCACCGATCTACTGCCTTATTTGACATAACACCTTCCACCGTCCTCTGATGAATAGATGGGGTTGATACACAGAATCTTTTGCCCAGAGTAAGGGAATCTAGAACCAGAGGACATGGGATTAATGTGAGGGGCAAATGATTTAATGGGAATCAGAGGGGAAACGTATTCACACAAAATGTTGTGGTGGGTGTATGAAACGAGCTGCCCGAGGAAATGGTTGAGGCAGGTACTTTTGCAATGTTTAAGAAATATTTAGACAGGTACGTGGATAGGCCAGGTTTGGAGGGATATGGGACAAATGCAGGCAGGTGGGACTGGAATAGATGGGACATCTTGGCTGGTGTGAGTAAGTTGGGCCGAAGGCTCGTTTCCACGCTGTGAGACTCTATGACTCTATCCCAACGTGCAACCAAATTTTTTTGTTAGAATTAGTCAGGATCAAATGTATCCTTTATGGTACTGACAATGCACAGATATTCCAAGTAAGCAATGGACTGATGTTTCCAAAGTGGCAAAGATATTGCTGTTGATTTGAAGCATATGGGTTGTCTTTTTTTATTATTCCAGTAAAGTGCTATTTAAGAATTTTTGGCGGGGCAGTGACTTTGAATGAGCAGTGGTTTCTTTGAATGGGATCTGCATGTTAAAATGTGTATGTTTGCATGAAATCAAAATGTCCCACTGCAACCATAGCCTTTCTGCAGCAACAGAAAATGAAGTTTGATGAGTCCTCACAAGGCAATATCCGGACAGTTTATGCAGAAAGGAACAGCAGATGCTGGTTTATATCGAAGATGGGCATAAAGTGGTGGAGTAACTCACCAGGTCAGGCAGCATCCCTGGAGAAAAGGGATGGGTGATGTTTCAGGTCGGGACTGCTTCTTCAGCCTGCTTCATGGTCAGCCTAGCACTCTGTGGCTCTTTTGCTCATTTCTCCTCCTACTGGTTTATACCTCCCCCACGCAACGAATGACATCTTACGTGCACTGCAAGTAGTCATCCCGTTTCCCATTTGCATCCAGCACCCTTTTGGCTCAAGGTGGCAGAGTTTTCCATTTGACCTCACATGCTAGTTCTCATTAACACTGTGTTTCTCTCAGCTGAAAAACCAACCTGACCCTGCTTTCATTCTGAAGAAGAGTCCCAGCTCAGAATCATTGCCAAGCCGTGACTGCCTCACTTGCCTGCGTTATTTGAACACTTTGTGTTCAATGCAAGTTTCCGCAGTTCTGTGTGTCTCCTGGTCTTGCTTTTGGTTTTCCTGCAGCAGGACTCTGTGCCATGATATCAGCCCACACTTCAGCTTCCATTTCTGGAGACTTGTGACATACAGCACAAAAACAGGCCCTTTAGCTCACCATGTCCATGTTAATTATCAAGAACCTATTTATTCAAATCCTACTTACCATCGCCTGCTCTGCATTCTTCTATGCATTGACGTTTCAAGTGCTTGTCTGGAATTCAATTGCTCGTCTAGACCCGTGTGCTCTGTTAAGTTTTAGACACGTCAAAATTATATTTCATCGGTCAGTTATGATAATGCTGTTTGGCACGAACATTCATTTTGAATGAAAAATGAATTGAATGTTATGACCTTAAAGGTTGCTGATTATTTTGAGGCCTACACATGACTGATTTTTAATTTCACTTCATTTTATTGTTCAGAAGGTTGTGAGCAGTGGTTAATCAAAGTTCTCTGGTCTGCGATTAAGGTTTTGCATGCAGTACATAACGCAGCAGAGTCTCGACTGGCATTGAAGTATGAAGATTGCCCTCCATACTTGTCAGTATTTACCTCAAGGTAGATGCAAAACATAAATTCCAAACTGGTTGAAATTTACAAGTCATCTTTAAATACAGGAGAGGGGCCGGAAGACTGGAGGTTGGCAAATGTTGTGCCTCTATTCAAGAAGGGCTGCAGGCAAAACGTTGGGAACTATAGGTCAGTGAGCTTAACATCTATAGTTGGAAAGTTACTAGAGAGTATTCTGAGGAATAGGATATACAGGCGTTCAGTCGGACAATGGATGATTAGGGATAGTCAGCTTGGTTTTGTACATGGGAGGTTGTGTCTCCCAAATCTGATTCAGTTTTTTGATGACCTGACCAAAAAGGTCGATGAGGGCAGAGCAGTAGATGTTGTATACATGGACTTCACCAAAGCAATTCAACAAGGTTCAGCATGGTAGGCTGCTCTGGCAGGTTAGATTGCATGGGATCCAAGGAGACACAGCTGAATGGATAGAAAATTGGCTTTGTGGAAGGAAGCAGAGAGTGATGGTGGCAGGTTGCATCTCAGGCTGGAGGCCCGTGACTAGTGGTGTGCCTCGGGTTCGATGCTGGGCCAATTACAGCTTGTCACCAATATCAATGATTTGAATGAGAACATACACGGCAAGATTAGCAAGTTTGCAGATTATACAAAACTGGGTGGTTTTGCCGATAGTGGTTGTGAAAAATTGATTGATTGGCCAGGTGGGCTGAGGAATAGTTTTATGGAATTTAATACAGATAAATGTAAGGTATTGTATCTTTAGAAGTCTAACATGGGAAGGACCTACACAGTGAATGGTAGGGAGTGTTGTAGAGCAGAGGGATCTAGGAGTGCAGGTGCATCTTTCCTTGAAGGTGCAGGTAGATAGGGTGGTCAAAAGGCTTTTGGCACTTTGGCCTTCATCAGTCAGAGTATTGAGTATAGAAGTTGGGAAGTCATGTTGCAGCTGTATCTGGCATTGGTGAGACCACATTTAGTGTATTGTATTCAGTTCTGGGCAGCATGTTATAGGAAAGATGTTGTCAAGCTGGAAAGGGTACATTGAAGATTTACAAGGATGTTGCCAGGACTGAAGGGTCTGAGCTATAGGGAGAGGTTGAGTACGCTGGGACTCTATTCCTTGGAGCACAGGAGGATGAAGGGTGATCTTATAGAGGTGTATAAAATCACGAGAGAAATAGATCGAGTAGATGCACAGACTCTCTTGCCCAGAGTAGGTGAATCGACAACCAGAGGACATAGGTTTAAGGTAAAGGGGAAAGATTTAATAGAAATCTGAGAGGTAACTTCTTCACACAAAAGATGGTGAGTGTATGGAACAAGCTGCCAGAGGAGGTAGTTGAGGCAGAGACTATCCCAACATTTAAGAAAGAGTTAGACAGGTACATGGATAGGACAAGTTTGGAGGGATATGGATCAAGCGCAGGCAAGTGGGACTAGTGTAGCTGGGACATGTTGGCCGGTGTGGGCAAGTTAGGCCGAAGGGCCTGTTTCCACTCTGTATCACTCTATGACTCTATGACTATAACTAAACTGGAGTGTGGCAGGGTCTGTATGCTATACTACTTCCCATAAGGCGAAACCAAGTAGTTAAAGTGATAGCGACACATTACTCTTGGACAAACTCTATACTTTCAGCTGTTATGCTTGTTACAAAAAGGCTGAAGAACAATGTACTTCCCACTGCCCCTGATGATCTCAATCTCTGAAGCCATTGTTAGAAGATCCTTTTTGAAGGTGCACTCTCAGAAAGCATCTGCCTCTGCTCGTGTACCTAGCCACATTCTCAAAACCTGCACGGACCAACTGGTTAGAGTTTGCATGGACAACCTCAACCTCTCTTTACTGTGATATGAGGCCCCCATCTGTTTTAAAAGAACATCCACAATACTGGTACCCAAGAAAAGGAAGTTGTATTGTCTCAACCATTACCGACCGGTGGCAATCACAGCCAAAGTGATGAAGTGCTTCAGGAGACTGGTTATGGTGCATGCAGCCTCCTTTGTCAGCAAGGTTCTGGACCACAGCAACAGATCTGCAATGCATGTGATGTCACTGGTTCTCCGTTCTGTACAAGAACACTTGGATAACAGAACATGTAGGCTGTTGTTCATTGACTTGGTGTTCAACACCATCTCGTTCAAACAATGGGTCTCTGCTTCTCCTTGTCTGGATCCATGCTGATATCCATGCTGTACTCAGTCCCTGATCTATTCAGCCATAGTGTTTGTCTGACACATGACAATACAATGTCAACAAATAATGGGATAGCAACACATAGTTCAAGTTCATTGTCGTGTGTCCCGTGCTTGCTTGCTTACATCAGCACAACAGAAATGCACTACAAAACAGATCAGTGTGTCCATATACCATTATTGTACACTCACAGTGCAAATAACAGGACACTGTTCAGTGTTTTGTTGAGCCATACCTTGGACCTGATGGCAGGGAGATGAGTGTGTCAAGAGTTGTGTTGGTCTTGATGGGATGTGCCGCCTTTTTGAGGCTACGATAAAATCCCTCGAGACGGGAAGGTCAGAGCGGGATGATTGGACTGGCGTGTTTACTACTTTTTGTAGTCGTTTCCTCTCCAGGGCACTCAAGTTAGCGACCAAGCCAACTTAGGAGGGAGATTGATATCTGGTTTGAATGAAGCCAGAAACAATCGATCTTTTTTCAACAATAGCAAGCCAAGGTGCTGGGGTGTCCTGGGAGAAGATATCTGAAAGACCATACAACCTGTGTCCTCTGACGAGACGCTGATGGGAAAGAGTTATCAGTTTCAAGTTCCTGGTCCACACATATCTTTTGTCTGAGACCCTGCACATGTTACACAACCACCAAAGAACGCTCAACAACTCTACTCCTCAGATTGTCTGAGGGGGATTCTGCATGTGCTGAAATCAACTCAAACTTTAATGTGTAGAATGAATAACAGGAGTATCAGAGGGCTGGAAACTCTACTGACCGCTGAGTTATCAGTTATTGGACTCTCTTTGGTTCAACACGAGCATCGAAAGTGTCAGGCCTCGGAATTAGTAGCAATTCGGCCCGTCAACTTTCCGCATTCATAATGGCCTGATCCATCTCTCTCTTTGACCATTTCTGCCTTACCCCATTTGATCTGCTCAAGAAAACAATAAAGGCTGTAAAAAAGTGTGAATATTGCCCAAGTCCATCACCTTCTCTATCAAAGTGATCCACAGGCAATGCAGGAGGACTCAGATGAGCAGGTCACATCATAGAAAATTAGAAAACAGGTGCAGGAGTAGGATTCTGTCGCTTCGAGCAGCACCGCCATTCAATATGATCATGGTGATGATCATCCAGAATCCGTACCGTTCTGTTTTCTTTGGATTTCCATTAGTCCTAAGAGTATATCTAGCTCTTCTGAATACATCTAGTTTACATGGCCTCCATGCATTCTGTGGCAGAGGGAATTCCACAGATTGCAAAAAGCCCAAAAGGTTTTTTCTCATTCAGTCCTAAATGGCCTATGTTATTCTCATCCTTACAATCACAATCACATAACTTTATTTAGCAAGTATGTTTAGTATGTTTTGCAACATGCAAGGAATTTCATTTGCCCCAGTCCGTATACAAATATAAAGCAATTGAAACACACACAATACATTTTGACTTAAACATCACCACTATGATCCTTCACTTACTCACTGTGATGGAAGGCGAAAAGAAGTTCAAAGCTTCTTTGCCTTCTGCGGTCGGGGGCCTCTGACGGGAATCTTGACTTCGTAGCGGAGTGTAGCCCTCCCCATCAGATTCCTGCTCAGGGGAGTGTCCAGCTCCCCCGCGCCGGCGACGGGCTGGTCGAGGCCTGCTGCATCGTTGGAGCTCCCGAATAGCTCTCGAGACTGCGAAGTCTGAACGGTAAAGTCTGCCAGGCGCGGTTGGATGCTCCAGGCAAGGGGATGGCTCCGATGTTAAGATCACGGTAGGCAGTGATGGAAAATGAGTTTTAGGAACTAGGGGTTATCTAGGTTGTGAGGTGAGGTTTGAAGGAAGGGGGGGGGGGATTTTTTATGTGCAGGTGATACCAATGTAAGATTACAAGAAGGCATAATTGTTCTATATGTTATTTATAATATTATTTATTGTGTATTTGTATATAGTTCTGCGGTAATTTATAATTTGTTTATAGTGTATGTGTCATAGCTGCTTTCTTGCATCTCTCTCTCTCTTGTTTTTTTTTTTTATGTTTCAAAAACTTTTTTTCGAACCCAACTGATGAAGTGACCGTAGTTATTACAACTCTCACGGGCTCTAAACTAGTAATCAAAAATTGCACTTATAAAAAAAATTCATTATAGTAAACAATAAATCATTGTTCCATTACCCCAGCGGAGACCAGCGACCAGGAAGGGCCTCCAGTTGTTTTTTTCCCTGTGGACGGCATTGTTCTTTTGCCACTTCCAGGGACACTCTTTTAGTGTGACGTGCAGTAGGCACCGGGAAAAGGGGCAGGCAGACGCCCTTCTCTCTACCTCTCTCCGCCCTCCCGTCTCTCTTCTCTTTCTCTCTCCTCTTTCTCTCTCTCTCTCTCTCTTCTTCTTTCTGTTTAACTTTACAAATTGTTCCATATATTATATCTTTTTTTCTGTCCTCTCATTCTTTGCATGACGTTTCTAAGTTTGCACCAAGAAGCCATTCCTCACATATTTTAGGGTTTGAATTTTCGACGAGGAGGGTCCCACCAGAGCTGAGAGAAGATCAGTTTGAATTCTTGCCTGGTAGGTACATGCAGAAAGTCTTTCAATTTGTGTTGAACCTGATTTTTTATTTACGGTTAGCAGCTGCTGAAAAATCTGCAGAAAAACTATCTTCCTTTAGGATTCCTTGAATTCTTGAAGGCTTCCGACAAAAGCGCCATTAACGAACCCAAAGTGTTCTGCCTTTTCTTCTACACATTATCACCAAAGTATAAAAGTGAATATTTGATAGTGTTAATAGCTAAATATTTCGACTTGTTAATTTTCTTTTTTTATATCTCATTGGAAGCAGTTGTAGATTCAAGCCGCTGGATTTTCCATATTATTTGACCCAAATCAAAACACTGTCTGTGTATGGAGGTATTGGACTATTAAATTTCATTTGGTTTTTGCTTTCTCCACAGTATAAATATTTAATCAAGAACTTGAGTTTGTTAATTTCCTCATGTGTTTATAACGGCTGAGTTTTCCCTTGATCGAATCGAGATGTCCATAGAGGGTCCGCAGGGATGTTCGTGTGGATGTTCTTCGTAGGGCTCGCGAGTAAACAAGTCAATTTTTTTCAACGTTTATTTTCTTACCCGTGGTGAGTTTTATTGTCCGTTCGGTGTCCTGATAGGACAATGATAATTCTTGCTTTGCGGATTTTCAGAAAACTACGTTACAGTGCCAAACATTGCATTAGAACATCAGCAGAAATAGTTTTTGCAAACCCTGTATTTGAGTCCTACATTAAATTGCAGATCAGTGTGTGCCTAATACTCGTTTTCTTTTGTAATGTATTGAAAAACCACCTCTTTTGTAAGCAACTTAGAAGCCCATCATATATTAGATTTTGCATTTGCACCAAGTTTCATTGTTCTAAGTCAAAATAGAATGATATAGGTTGGGAATGGGGCACAGAGGGGTGCAGAGGGAGAGGGGCGGCAGTAGGAAGCGGCGAGGGAGACAGTGACGCAGGAGGGAGATAGGGAGGGGCGCAGAGAGGGAGAGGGGCGCAGAGGGCGCAAGAGAGAGGCCAGAGTGGGGAGAGAGGCGCGCGGCCCCGCGGCAGTGCGGACCTTTCGGCCCGAGAGGCACAGCTGGAGGCACTGGCGGGATGGCAACAGTGCAGGAGGCACAGAGAGAGAGAGGCAGGAGGCAGAGGGCAGAGAGGCTACTTTGAAGAGGCAGAGGCCGAGCGGCCTCTCGTACAGAGTAACAGCAGCCCCTCCCAAATAAAACAAGGAATAATAAAATAACGTGACTTTACCTGAGCTCGTTCTCGCGGAAGCCCTGATAATGAGTTTAAGAAATTCTCCCTTGAATTGTATTCAAAGGAACGCGGCGTCATTAATACATGGTCGCAGTAATACATTTACTGAGGAATGTGGATCGATGTATTGATGACACATTGTATAAATACTGGCTGCTAACAAGTGCTAACAGTGGCAGTTAACAAATCGTTTTCTCTGAGTTGAATAAAGTGACAAACGAGCCCCCCGCCCCCCCTCAAATCTTTCTGCAGTACTCATTAGCCCGCACTGGATAAATGAAAAACTAGGGGAACGCCCATCCCTGCGTACCCCCCAAATTCACTGGCTAGCAGGTGGAGATGGCGTTAGGACTTCAAGTCTGTCCGTGGAATGCCTCCCAGTTCCACGGATGGTAGGCCGCAGAGCGACCGAGGATGTGACCCGGAAAACAATCGCATCTCTGGCAAGGTAAGAAACTGAAAAAAAAGTTTCCCCCGACCGCATTCCCCTCCCCCCACATTAAAGAAACCAGAGAACATTTACACAGACTATTAATATACACTAAGAAAAAGACAAAAAAACAGACAGACTGTTGGCGGGGCTGCCAATCGTGCGGCGCCCTTTGTGGAACTGTAACACCTGGTTCTGGACTCCGCCAACATGAGGACCATTTTTCCTGCATCTACCCTGTCCAATCCCACAAGAATTGTATATGTTTCTATAAGATCCCCTTTCACCTTTCTAAATTCCAGTGAATATAAGCCCAGTCGATCCATTCTTTCATGATATGTCAGTCCCGCAAATCCCGGAATTAATCTGGTGAACCTACTCCCTTAATAGCAAGAATGTCCTTCCTCAAAATAGGAGATCAAAACTGCATACAATACTCCAGGTGTGGTCTCACCAGGGTCCTGTACAACTTCTTGCTCCTTGCTCCTATGTCCACCGGGTGGCGCGTCAGCGATGGCAACCTCACCAACAGTCTATCTGTCTTTTCGTATTTGTTGTCATTTTTAGTGTGTTTTAAAAGTATGTGTTAATGTTCACTGGTTTGGTTATGTGCGTGAGAAGGACAGGAAAAACTTTTTTCAATCTCTTACCTCGTCGGAGATGCAATGCAATCTGGATTGTATCTCCGTTTTCTCTGCAGCCTAACATCATGGAGCTGGCGTCCTTGCTTGAGACTGACTTTGAGCCCCACCGTGGGGCCGTGGACTTACCATCGAAGCCTGCGATCCCTTTCCTGGGATCGACGCTCCAACTGTGGCTTGCGGATTTCAACATCGAGGAGCTCGCAGTCTCGGGTAGAGACTGATGTCAGGAAGCTCCAAAGTCGCCAGAGGTTCGACCAGCTCTGACCCGGGGTCTGATCGCCCGGAGCGGGAGAGCTGAGATCCCCCCGATGCAGGAGCTTGATCGCCCCAATGTGGAGGGCTCGACCGCCGGTTGCAGGAGCCAAGATCGCCCCGACAACAGGGTTTTTAAGTGTCAACCACATTTCAATATTTGTCATAAGGAGCAACTTTGGCAATTGTCACTCATACCTCATGAAGGCTGAGATGCCATGTGTCATCCACGCTGACTAAGTTAGTTGGATATTGGATTAGCGAGGTTGTGCTGGATAATCTGTATGCAGCAACAATCCTGATGTTAACCTCTGCTTTTACTTCCCCTTCATTTAATGTCTAAAGAAAGATAGACTGGATAGACTCGGTTTATACTCTCTAGAATTTAGGAGATTGAGAGGGGATATAGAAACTTACAAAATTCGTAGACAGGAAATTGTTCGAATTATGTGAGGCCGGAACAAGGGGACAGCTTAAGGATGAGGGGGAACTCCTTTAGGCAGATACTTTTTTCACACAGAGAGTGGTGGGTCTCTGGAACTCTCTGCCACAGAGTAGTGGGAGTTCATTGGTATATTTAAGAGGGAGTTCGATGTGGCCCTTGTGGCTGAAGGGATCAGGGGGGAAGAAGGCAGGTACAGGATTGAGTTGGATGATCATCCATGATCATATTGAATGGCGGTGCTGGCTCTAAAGGCCGAATGGCCTGCTCCTGCACTAATTTCATGTTTCTTGTTTTCCCTGAGCATCGGGAACAAGTCCAAGCTCTTAATAATCTTATGTTTCAATAAGATCCCCTCTCATTTCCAGGATACAAGTCCAGCCGCTCCATCTAGCAATGGACAGTCCCACCATGGGAATTAAATATGACGCTGCGCTACCCTCAAGCAAAAGATGTCGTACTTCCTCAAATTTGGAGACCAAACTGCACACAATACTCTAGAGTGGTCTCACTCGGCCTGTACAACTGCAGAAGGACAAGAGAGTGGTGGGTCTCTGGAACTCTCTGCCACAGAGGGTAGTGGAGGCCAGTTCATTGGCTATATTTAAGAGGGAGTTAGATGTGGCCCTTGTGGCTAAGGGGATCAGAGGGTATGGAGAGAAGGCAGGTACCGGATACTGAGTTGGATGATCATCCATGATCATATTGAATGGCGGTGCAGGCTCGAAGGGCCGATTGGCCTACTCCTGCACCTAATTTCTATGTTTCTATGTTTCTAAGATTAGAGTTTCACTTTCCCTCAGAAAAATATGAAATTACATTTCTACAGTGCCTTTATTCACAGTGTGAGAAGGGAAGAGGTGATGGGCAGGGAGAAAAAATTATCAATTGAGGAGGACCATTTCACAGCACCAGAGACCTGGGTTCAATCCTGACCTCGGGTAGTGTCTGTGTGGCGTTTACACATTCTCCCTGTGGTCGTGTGGGTTTCGTCTGGGTGCTCCGGTTTAGACCCCATCCCTTAGAGGTTTCATCAGGTGCAAATCATAGGTACACAAAAAGCTGGAGAAACTCAGCGGGTGCAGCAGCATCTAAAGAGCGAAGGAGATAGGCGACGTTTCGGGTCGAGACCCTTCTTCAGACTGGTCAGGGTGCAAATCATATATTAGCTCATGCCGAAGAAGATATGAATGAGTCCAAGTTGCCGAATTATTTGCCCCATTCTGCCTCTGTAGGGGAAAGTACTTGCTCACCCTCACCCCTGTAAGATGCTGAATTACTAATCTACAGATTACTAAACCTGCTGCAGAAAGTTGGGGCTGGTAACTAATAACACAGGCCACTGGAGAATATTACTTTGCCACTGTTCCAGTTAAAGCTCTCCAGTCCAGGCAGAGAAAGACAAATAAAGGTTAGGTCTCATTTCTACACCATAAATTGTTTTTATGTTCGTATATTTTTATAATTCATCTTGTATTTCTTAGCCCAATCTTTTTTCCTTCCTGTTAATTTTTCTTCTTCTCTACCATTGTTCTGTTTCTTCCTTAATCCTCCTTAATCCTTATAATATCATTAGTTAAGGAAATAGACAGTAAATCTGTTGGTGGGGGTGCTGCGAGACAGCTGCTCTGCCAGCAGCGTGTTTATTTCTAAATTTTATGTTTTTTTTAGTGTGTCCAAATGTTTGTTTTAGTGTCTCTCGGTGTGTCTTGTGTGGTGGTTGGTGAGGGGGGAAAGGGGGGAATCGCTTTTGGTCGCCTCCTCCACGGAGTGGCGACCTTTTCCCTGTCGCCTCCCTCGCTGCCTAACACCATGGTTTGGAGCGGCCTTTCCCGTAGTCAGGCCCGGAGTTTCAGTAGTGGGCAGAGCGTGGACCTTTCATCGCGGAGCCCTTGCCGGGGGTCGCCAGAAGGGAGTGCTCCGATCGCTGGCCCGCAGACTGTTACATCCTGAAGCTGCAGTCTGCGGAGCTTCTAACCGCGGGCGCGGCATCCGGAGCCTGGGATCCCACGCCGGGGATCCCCGGAGAAGAGCTCCGACCGCCAGCGTGGACTTACCCTCCGGAGCGGGATCCCTTGCCGGGGATAGCCAGAGAAGAGCTCCGACCGCTGGCCTGCGGCCTACAACATCCTGAAGCCGCAATCTCTGGTAAGAAAGCGTCGATTCAGGACCTCCAAGGGTGTTCAACCGTCCCGACGAGAGGGCCTGTACATCCGGCCGCCCGTAGCGGTGAGTGCGGAGGTTTATGGTCCATGGAAAGAGGACTGAACAATGGAGGAGGACTGACTGAACTTTGTGCTTTCCACCACAGTGAAGAATGCTGTAGTGGATGTTTGTGTTAAATCTTATTGTGTATTGTGTGCACTTTCTTAATTGTACCGCTGCCGATAAATTCATTTCACTGCACTTATATGTGTATGTGACCAATAAAACTGAATATTGACTATCCCACAAAGTTCCAGTTACCCTGCTTCTTTCCCCTCCATTGCATACTCATATCCCACTGCCAACTCCACTCCACTTCTCTCAATATTTGACACCCTTTTTTCTCCTTCTCCTCTCTAGCATTTGTCACTTATTGCACCCGTCTGCCAACCTTATCTCCCTTACCTGTATCCAGCTATCACTTGCCAGGCTTGGTGCTGCCCACACCGTTCTGATCCAGGTTTCTTTCCCACTTAATAAATCTGAAGAAGTGTCCCGAGCTGGAAAGTAATTTGTCCATTCCCTCCATAGATGCTGCCTGACCCGCTCAGCTCCTCCAGCACTGTGGGTTTTCCACAAAGTCCTCACAATGCTATTATTGTATTTTCAGTATCTCACAGGGCAAAGTATTTTTGAGCTGATGGATGATGAAAAAATTGTAACCAACGGGGTTTATTGTGAGATTGTTCACCCCAAAGAAATCTATTCCACTGCTCAGTAGTGGATCCTTGCAGGTCAACAGGCTACAGTTATGCAAACAATTTTACAGCAGAAAAAAAAAGTCATTTTGCCCAGTTTGATTGTGTGATAGTTTGTATTCTGTGCGTGAAATCCCTGCCATGTTAACTCATTTAATCATCACTGTTTCGATTTCAATCTCTCTTGCATATGTATCCAAATATCCCTTAAATACACTTGCACTATTCTCCTGAATATTCCACGTTGTAGTGCATGTTCTATTCTCAGATGTCTTCAGACCACATAGATGTTCCAAAACTAGCAATATTAACTGAGCCTTTGCAAAAAAATAGAATGTTTTAGATGTAAACATAATAACCACAAATACCTATTTCCATGAATTTCATAGAATTTTATGGAACAAATACACCAATATAAGTGCAGTTTTGTTGTATGTTTGATGTTCAGGATTCAGTTTATCTGGATCATACTAAACCATTAACCATTAACCTATGTCTACCATTCTCATTCACAGATTTGGTCATTCATGCTGATTCCACAGTTGTTCAAACTATGTCCGTTGCCTTTGATCCAAAGGCACCAATGAGCACGCGTAAAAGGTTTTACATTTCTAATCATCGGTTTTAGTATGGAAGACCGATTGTCGTTTCTGCTGGAAACCCCTTCTTCAGCTGCATTCATGAAGCCTCACTGGATTACTCAAATCCAATAAAAGATATTTCTGATTATTACCCATATCACACATCTGAGGTATGCTTTTACAAAATTGTATTCCCTTCGTTTTTACTGCCAGCAGGGGTAACAGGGAATTTTTCTTGTATTCCCCTTTCTTGCAAACGCCTATGGACTTAATTAAAACAGCATATAGTCTATATTCCCCTGGTCTCCACATCCGGGAACTTTGGCAACGTGACGGCAACGTTCGTGGGAATTTAGAATATTCAAACGGCAGACAGGAAGACTGCCGCGTCCATTTTGGTTAAATTTTACGTGGAAGTCCGCCGAGCTGAGATGTTCAAATTTTCCTCTAGATGTCTGATATGGGTAATAATAACAATATTGACTGTCCTCTTTCGGGAGATACGACATATATTGCCCTCACTAGATCCATATTGCCCTCGTCTTCGACTCGGGCAATATGAATCTACTTCAGGCAATATATGTCGTATCCCCCTCAAGGCCAGTCAATATTCTATTAATGTTTGGGGAAAAACACATATTTTGTTGCTTTATGTTGCCCAATTGCTCCCATCCATGGGAGACTTGACTTTAGTAATTATGCAATTGATTTAACATAGAAAATAGAACAGTACAACTAAGGGACTGGCCCTACAGCATACAGTGTCTAGGTTGAGCATAATGCCAATGTAAACTAATCGGCGTACAAGTGATCAATATTCTCCCATCCCCTGCCTGTTCATGTGCTATCTAAATCATTCTTAAATTTGCTGTAGTATCTGCATCCACTACTTCACCCAGCAGTGTGCTCCAGGCACCAACCTGTGTGCAAAAAAAAATCGCCTTGCAAATCTCTATAATTATAAAACTTTGATCTTGGATGTGGCTGTATTTATTTGTGTATGTGTGTCTTGTTTGTCTGTGATTCACATCTCGAAAACACGACGGGCTAACGGTGGAATTTTTACATATTCCGATAGAGATTTACCTCATGATCTCAAAAATCGCCTCATCTGAAAATTTGATCATTATTTCTTGAGTTATTTATTAAAATTGTTCACAAAAATGAAATATTTTCTAAAGCTAACGAGCTGATGATGTCACAATAGCTCTGCACCTCGTGGCCCGCTGCACAGTGTTTTCAACGCGCAGCCTGCTGGGCATTTTTTTTCAAGTGCTGCGAGTTCCCTCCCTCCCCGACTTGCAATCATTTGTTCGCCAACCTCTCGCAGTCAACTCGTACTCGGCTGGCCGTCGGCCCTGCCCCCCCCCACCCCCAGCCCCAGCCGCCTCCCCCCCCCCCCCCCCCCCACCCCCCCGCAGGGACTCTAGATTGAAGCCACTGAACACGCAATAATTTGATTGAGCTTTTTGAGGGCTTCCGAGATCACGCGAGGTCTCCAGTGCTACTGAGGCCCACCGCCCGCTCGCAGGTCGATCCCGCCCGCTCAGTGTCCGCGCCGCCTGCTCGCCCCCAAATACGCGCTCTCCTCCCTCTATCTCCCCCCTCCCCCTCCTCCGTGCTCTCTCCCCCTCCCCTCCTCTCCCCCCTTCCCCCTATCCCCCCCTCCCTCCCTTTCCCCCCCTCCTGCCCCTCCCTTCCCCCCTTCACCCCCAAGTCCCCTCTCTCCTCCTCTCCCCCCTCTCCAACCCTCCCCCCTCTCCCTCCTCTCCCTCCTCTCTCCCCTTCTCACCCACTCCTCTCTCCCCTCTCCTCTACTCTCCCTCCCTCCCCTCCCTCCCCCTCTCCTCTCTGCCTCTCTCCTCTCCCACCCCTCTCCACCTCCTCCCTCCACTCTCCCTCTCTCTTCCCCTCTTCCTCCCCTCCACTCTCCTTCTCTCTCTTTCTCTTCCCCATTCTCTTTGCCCCTCTCTCTCTGTCTGCCCCTCTGCCTCTGCCCCCTCTCTCTCTGCCCTCTCTCTCTCTCCCCCCCCCCTTTAGACGCACCTACGAGGTGGGGGCTATGCGTCAGTGGATAGGACGGGGATGGGGTAAAAGGAACCAATAAATAATATTAATTTAATATCCAGGGGGATGGATAGTGTGTGTGTGTTGGGGTTGGTTAGTGTATGTGTGTGTGTGTGGGGGGGGGGGGGGGAGGGTGGTTAGTGTGTGTGTGACGCCCGCAGCCTCCCCCCTCCCCCCCCCGCTTCCCGCGCAACCACGCGTTAAGGGGACAGGACCCAACTGGTCCTCCTTGGTCTAGTATCCTGTAAAATTTCCTCCTCGCACCTTAAACCCATGCCCTCAAGTATTTGAATTTCCAACCTGGGGAAAAGACTCTGACTATTTCCACTGTGTATGCCTCCCATAATACTTATATACTTAGTTTAGTTTAGTTTAGAGATACAGCTAGAAAGCAGGACTTTCAGCCCACTGAGTCCGCGCCGACTAGTGATCCCTGCACATTAACACTATCCTATACACACTGGGGGCAATTTACATTTATACCAAGCTAATGAACCCACAAACCTGTACGGGTTGTGGGAGGAAACAGAAGGTCTTGGAGATAACCCATGCAGGTCTCTAGTGCTGTTAGGTTTTATCCCTCAGCCTCCAGCACCAGAGAAAACAATCCTCACTTGGCGAACATCTCCTTATTGAGAATACTCTACAATCTGGGCAACCATTCTGGTGGAATCTCTTCTGCTCCCTCTCCAAATCCCTCCACATCTCCCCCTGTAATATGGCAGCCAGAATTGGATACAATACTCTAAATGTGGCAAAAGGAAAGGGTTTCACTGGTGCAATATGACTTTTCAACTTTTATGCTCACTGCTCTGACTGATGAAGGCAAGTATGTTGCTTGTCTTCTTTGTCTTTCTGCATTGTCATTTTCACAGAGATTGAATCCCAAAGTCGCTGTGTATATCAATGTTTTGAGGGTCCGACCCTTTACTGTGTACTTTCTTCTTACATTTGACCTCCCAAACAGCAGCATCTCATACTTGTCTGGAGTGAATTCCATCCACCATTTCCCCATCCACATTTCCAACTGATTTACATCCTGCTGAACCTTTGGTAATTTTGCTCATTGTCTACAATGCTGTCAATTATTGTGCTGTCTGCAAACTTATCCATCACCCCATCTTAATTTTAGTCCATTATTTATATAGAAACATAGAAACTTAGGAAATAGGTGCAGGAGTAGGCCATTCGACCCTTCGAGCCAGCACCACCATTCAGTATGATCATGGCTGATTATCCAGAATCAGTACCCTGTTCCTGCTTTTCCCCCATATCCCTTGATCCTGTTAGCCCTAAGAGCTACTGTATATCTAACTCTCTCTTGAATACATCCAGTGAATTGGCCTCCACTGCCTTTTGTGGCAGAGAATTCCACAGATTCACAACTGGCAGAAAAAGTTTTTCTTCATCTCAGTCCTAAAACGTTTTTCTTCATCTCAATCCTAATGTATCATAAACAATAGCACTGAAACGGCGGAACACCACTGGTCATAGACCTCCAGTCAGAGTAACACCCCACCACTACTACACTCTTTCTATGGCCAAGCTAATTTTGAATCAAAATTACTAAGTCTCCTCGGACCCACTATATTTTCCTGTTCTAATCACACGTATTGCCTGTATTTTGGGCAAATTCTCTCAATTGATAACAAAAGGATTTCAGTATAGGAGTAGAGAGGTTCTTCTGCAGTTGTATTGGGCTCTGGTAAGACCACATCTGGAGTATTGTGTACAGTTTTGGTCTCCTAATTTGAGGAAGGACACCCTTGTGATTGAGGCAGTGCAGCGTAGGTTCCCGAGATTGATCCCTGGGATGGCGGGACTGTCATATGAGGAATGATTCAAAAGACTAGGCTTGTATTCACTTGAGTTTAGAAGGATGAGGGGGATCTTATAGAAACGTATAAAATTATAAACGGACTGGACAAGCTAGATGCAGGAAAAATGTTCCCAATGTTGGGCGAGTCCAGAACCAGGGGTCACAGTCTTAGAATAAAGGGGAGGTTATTCAGGACTGAGTTGAGAAAAAACATTTTCACCCAGGAAGTTGTAAAATTGTGGAATTCCCTGCCACAGAGGGCAGTGGAGGCCAAATCACTGGATGGATTTAAGAGAGAGTTAGATAGAGCACTAGGGATATGGGGAGAAGGCAGGCACGGGTTATTGATTGGAGACGATCAGCCATTCACAATGAATGGCGGTGCTGGCTCGAAGGGCCGAATGGCCTCCTCCTGCACCTATTTTCCAATTGCATCCAAAGCAGAAACACAGCTACCTTATCTTTATGGCCCCTGATGCTGATCTTTTTTCACTACCATTTTTGCATACGCCCTGTCAAATTCCATCATCGTTTTAAAGACCATTATTATGTCACTCCTCAACCTGTCATACCTAGACTGACAAAATTCTTCTCTGCATTGCTGACTGTAGGTCAGTTATTCCATCGATTTAAAAATGTCAGTCATTGAATGAAAATGAATTTCAGAGCCCTTTCGAGCTCTGCATCAATTCACTTCCCTGCTGTATTACACCTGGCTATATATATCTAGCATAATTTTTAGTTTGCAACATGACAGCTTGTGAAAACGTGATTTAATGAGTGCCTTGGTATACATGATAATATAGAAATCATTGAACCATATATCACAACACAAAGTGAACTGTTTGTGTTACTCCCTGCACTCACATTTGGAATAGAGAAAAGAAGAAATAGCAACCAAGCTGGTGGACTGCTTAACTATTCACTAATATTCATAGGTTTCACCTCAAGTGCCATTCAGTGTTAATGAAATAGTATATTGATTATGTTACAGTCACATTAATATACATATGTATATTTTGTGTTTCTCAATGGTTAAAGACCCAATTTTTTAAAAGAATATTTTTAAGAATATCGAAGGCCTATGTTAATTTGGTAGTGTGGATCTATGTACTATGTTTAACTTCTGGCTCAGAGCATTCCATCCTGTAGATATCTCAGGTAAGAACAGCTTGCCTTTGCAATGCACTTGGGAAATAGCCTGCCACCGTATACAGATGGGGAGAAAACAACACCATGATATGGGTAAAAAATAGAAACGATTTGCTTTTATATAATACGGTTTTACAAATTTTGGGTGTCTGAAAGTGCTTTACATTCAATAATGTATGTACTGTTATGTAATGTTCAATAAGGTACTGTTATGTAAAAACACAGCAGCCATTTTGAACACAGCAAGCTTCCACAAGCAATGATATGGTTGGCTTTGGTGAAGAGGGATAACTATCAGCTAGAATGCCAGGTGTAACTCATCTATGCTTCTTTGAAGTGATGATTTATATTTAGGTCTAGGTTTATTTTTGTCACGTATACCGAGGTACAACGGAAAGCTTTGTTTTGCAAGCTATCCAAACCATTCAGCTAAACTATACATAAAAACATAAGTAAATAAAAAACAATGACATGAAATCTTTTACACCAACCTGTGAGATTCAAGAGCAGAGAGTGATACAGCGTTGAAACAGGCCCTTTAGCCAAACTTGCCCACACCAGTCAACATGTCCCAGCTACATTAGTCCAACCTGCCTGCGTTTGGTCCATATCCCTCTAAACTTGTCCTATCCATGTACCTGTCTCACTGTTTCTTAAACGTTGGGATAATGCCAGCCTCAACTACCTCCTCTGGCAGCTTGTTCCATACACCCACCACCCTTTGTGTGCAAAAAACTACTACCAACATAGTAAGGTATGGCAGTGATATAGTTAGTACAGCTGCTGGCTCACGTCTCCAATGACTTGGGTTCAAGCATGCTCTCTGGTGCTGTCTGTGTGGAATTGACACATCCTCTCTGTGACAGTGTGGGTTTCATGAGTTCATAAGTGATAGGAGCAGAATTAGGCCATTCGGCCCATTGTCTACTCTGCCATTCAATCATGGGTGATCTATCTTTCCCTCTTAACCCCATTCTCCTGCCTTCTCACCATAGCCCCTGACACCTGTGGCGTGTGGTTTGTGCAGTGGTTTCATCTGGGAGCTCCAGTTAACTGCAACATCCCGAATATGTACAGATTATTAGGTCAAACGGCCACTGTAAATTCCTTTTGATACGTAACTGAGCGCTAGAATCTGGTGGGAACTAATGGAAATGTGAAAAGCATAAAACATGGGATTAATGTAGGATCAGTGATGGAGAGTGTTTGATGGGTAAACTCAGTGAGCCGAAGGGCCTTCATGACCAAAGGGATAGATATCAGCTGTATAACAGCCGCAAAATTGAACAATTTATGATTTAGACTAATTACATTTAAAATACTGAGTGGAGAATTATTATGACTTACACCATTATTATATTGTGCCTGGATTATTGAAACAAACTGGAGCGTGATTGAGCCATGACCTTCACACTGTTGACCGAGTTATTACACACTGCTGGGGTGTGGCATCCTGCGGCGTACACCTTCACTTGAATTTATGCTTTTAATTACCAATGCTACCTTCCTCCAACCAATTTTAACTTGCACTTTCATTCAAATGCAGCAATTTCATGAAGCCTGTCGGGAAGTTGATAATGAGGCACCATTCTTGCTAAACTCATACTGGAGTATACAAATAGTCCAGCAATCTGTGATTATTTGTAACTAACGGGGTATAACTTCCTTACTACAAATTGATAGATGTATGAACACTAATAACATGCATGCATTACCAAACACAGTTATTTCGCAGCAAACTGCAGGCCATTAAAATTGGTGTAGTGTTGCTGTGGGTCTCTAGAGTTTGCTCCATTTCAACCACTGACCTTTTCAAATTAATGGAATAATTGACCTCCAGACAAGACGCAGGGAGGAAATATTCAAACTGGGCATAATTAGCCTGTTGCTTTTCTAATGTATTACCTGATAGAATGATCCACTGTTGAGAAAATTGCAATTTGTGACCCTCATCTTGAGGTTAAACATAATTAGACTTAAATGCCAGTTTGTGATGGCAGAAAATGAAGATACTGAAATAAACAAGCACTTCCATTCAGAGATATCACCAACATGTATTTTGCAGAAAGTAATGTTAACATTGCCCTGGCAATGAGATTTATTATTACCGCATTATTTAGTCATAAAAATAAATTTAGAAGAGATGTATTCTGATATTATAAATATAATGTGCTTCATAATATATAGAGGGCTCCCTTTTTAGAGGACCTTCTTTTTAATGCAGAGGCAACATGCACAGTGGAGTTGTCATCTCAAAGTGAAGTTGAAACAAGGTGGAAAGGCTTACCAGACAGCTCTTGTATGCCTCCTAATCATGCATAAAGCATGAAGGGTGACAAAATGGGACTAAAGGTGTATTTCTAGGGTTTTAATGCTGCAGTGATGTTGGCTTCCTGTTTCGCTGAATATAATGACACCTTTGTTTATTATATTGCATTTCATAAGCCAATGCCTCTCAGTATACCATGGGACAGGTAAAACAAAGATTTGCCAAACCGATTCAGCAAAGCTTGCCTCCTTGATATGGGTCAGTAGGACAGTTTTATCAGAGTGGATACAGAGAAAGTGTGCACCACCATATTTAATAGGGATCATAAAGTCATAAGGAATAGTACAATTAGGCCATTCGGCCCATCAAGTCTACTCTGGCAATCAATCATCACTGATCTTATCTCCCCCTCCTAACCCCATTCTCCTGTCTTCTCCCCATAACCTCTGACACCTGTACTAATCAAGGGATGTGGTGGTTACCAGGAAAGCAGATGGTTTAGTTTTAGGTTTATTATTATCGTGCACTGAGGTACAATGAAAAGCTTTGTTTTGCATGCTCTCCAATTAAATCCGATAATACTATACACAAATCCAATCTAGCTAAAGTACAAATGGTAGCGTTAAGGGGAAGATACAGAATGCTGAAAATAATTCTCAAGCATTGTGCGCATCTGTACCAGAGACAAAGTCCAATGATTGCATGAGGTGGAGATGAATTGGACAATTCCCTAGCCATGGAAATACCATCCAGAAGCCTGATAACAGAGAGAAAGAAGCTGTTCCTAAGTCTGGTGGTGTGCGCTTTAAAGGGCCTGTCCCACTTACTCGATTTTTTCGGCAACTGCCGGCACCTGTCATAGTCGCAGCAGGTGGCCGAAAATTTTCAACATGTTGAAAATCCAGCGGCGACCAGAAAAACGTACGGCACTTTGGGTGACTACTCATGACCATACAAACTACACCCGGCGACATGTCTTCCGTATCGTCTGCCCAACCAGAGCGGGAGAAGAAGATACGCCAGGGTGGGACAAGCCTTTGATTATGTTAACTTCTTCTCTGAGGCCACATAAAGTGTAGATGGAGTCAATGATGGAAAATCTGGTGTGTGTGATGGAATAGATCACATCCACAACCCTTGGGCAGAGCTGTTCCTAAACCAAGCTGTGATGCAACTTGGCAGAATGCTTTCTATGATGGATCTGTCGAAGTTTGTAAGAGTCATTGGAGAGATGCCAAATTTCCTCAGTCTCCCGAGTTAGAAAATTCATATTCGTCATGGTTCTATAACGTTACAATTAACTTAGGTACATTTTCTTTTGGGGAGATACTAATGTGAGAATGGGATTGGACTAATGCCTAACTTGAAGATTTTTCAGGTGCTACTGCCCTATCACATTCAGATAGAAATTCTTAAATGATCTTAGGGATTCTCCCTGGTTCCTTTCAGTTTAGTTTAGTTTAGAGTTACAAGGCGGGAACAGGCCCTTCGGCCCACCGAGTCTGCACCGACCAGCAATCGCAGCATATTAACACTATCTTACACTGGGGACAATTTTTACATTTATTCCAAGCCAATTAACCTACAAACCTGTACATCTTTGGAGTGTGGGAGGAAACCAAAGTTCTTGGAGAAAACAAACACAGGTCACGTGGAGAACGTACAAACTCCGTACAGACAAGTACCCGTAGCCAGGATCGAACCGGGTCTCTGGCGCTCTAAGCGCTGTAAAGTAACAACTTTACCACTGCACCACCGCGCCGCCCATATGGCGGACTTTATTTGACAAGAACACCATGTGATAATTGGGACATTTCTTAGATTACTGGTGACTTCAAATGTTACATATTGCTGGAATCTTGAGGTGCACGCCCCTTTTAAATTAATTGCCCGCCAGAGCCAGCACAATCCCCGTGGAAACCAAATAAGTTTTGAGGCATTGCTTCACTGATTCCAGAAGTTCTTCTTTGCATAAGGGAAGTAAGTATCCATGTGATGATATAAAAACAATAAAGGAAGGATGGTGCGTTCTGAGTTGTTTTAAAAATGAAACAACAGTTGGAACAATACCTTGACTCATCTGCCCTTTACTGAAATTGCCATGGTTGTGTCTTCACCAGCCCCCCTGACTGCCCCCACTCTGATGTTGAGCAATTGGTGCCACAGGTAGCTTGAAAAGCTTTGTTTTGCATGCTACTCAAAACTAGAAGACATGCTATACATAAATACAATTGTCAAACTCAAGTACAATAGATGGAGGTAGGGAGAAAATACAGAGTGCAGAATATAGTTCTTAGCATTGTAAGTTGGCTCTTGCCCCAACTCCTTCCTCCCAAGACAGAACAGGGATAGTATTTACCTGGTCATAACGTTTCGGCCCAGCAGCCTCTGCACCCATCACCTCATTTGCCGTCAACTACCTATCTATTCCCACTTTTTTCTGCTGTCCACATAGACCACCCTCTCCGTGATTCCTTAGATTGTTCATGCCTCTTTTCCCACACCTCCTCTCCCCAGGCATGCTCCACTGCAACCACGAGAAGTGCAACAGCAGCCCAAAGAACTCCTCACTCACCTCCATTCTGTGACCATAATAACCCTTCCATATGAGGCAGAAGTTTACATGCATCTCCTCCAACTTTGTCTATTGCATTTGGTGCTGTCCGCATGGCTTCTTCGACATTGTGAGACCAAACATAGATTATGTGATCACTTTGCCAAACATCTGTGCTCTGTCTGCCAAGGTCAGCTGCTGTCCATTTTAATTCCCCTTCCCTCTCCCATAATGACCTCACTGCCCTCAGATTCCTCTACTGCCAGAGAGAGGCCACATGTAAACTGGGACAACACCACCTCATGTTCCAATGGGTAGCCTTCAATGTATGAACCTTGAATTTTCCAATTTCAGTTAAACCCTGTCTTCTCATTTATCCAGATTACGCTGTACCATCTGGACGCAGCTTCTTTCCACTCCCCCTACCCCTCACATCCAGTTCCTTTCCCCTCTTCTATCTCTTCCACTCATTACCCAGCCCTCCCTGTTCCAGTGGTCCCCCATTTTTTCACCCCCATCTCCCTATCCCCTACCTTCTGTTCTGCCCACCATTCCACCCTCTGGTTTTATATTTTACTTCACACCTTCCTTTATTATCAGATTCCACCATTTGTACTTTTTTTGTTTTTTCCACTTATCATCTCTACTTTTCTCTCACCTACCTGACTCATCTGCCAATCAGCTCCTCCTTACCTGTATCCATCTTTCACTTGCAATCTCTTGTCACATCTCTTTCTCCGACCTCTTTCTACCAGCTACCTCCCCTTTACTCTATCAATCCGAAGAAGGGTCTCAACCTAAAGTGTTGTGTGGTCCAATTCCAACCACAGATGCTGCCTGGCCTGCTGAGTTCTTCCAGCAGTTTGTTTGTTGCTCAAGTTTCCAGTATTGCAGACTCTTGTGTCTCTGATATCTTGATTTACTTTGCACACTCTTGTGAGATCACTAAATGTATTTCAAGGTTTTAAGATTTCAAGGTCAGTTTATTGTCATATGTACCAATTAATGTACAGTGAAATTTAATCATAGAGCCATACCAAGTGGAAAGCACACAGGCACACAGCCACACAAGGACCACAGCCACATAAAAAAAATGTTACATAAACATCCACCACAGCGAATCCCCGCATTCTTCACTATGATGGAAGGTAATAAAGTCCAATATTCTCCTTCTTTATTCCAAGACCTAGTGCCAGTTCTTGGGTTGGTGCATGTCTCACATGAACAACTACAAAGCTGTAAGAGCTACTCTGCTTCTATAAAGATACAAGGTGAAAGGCTGAGTTAACAGCTACCATATTCAATTGCATTCAGCATTGTGCATTGATGAATACCTCAGGAATATTTACCATTCAAGGATGTCCTGCTAATATTTATAGCAATTAAAAAATGCTAATTCAAGGATGCCTTTTATATTTGAATTTTATAGTATTCAGAGACCGAGGAGAATGTAAATTACATATTTCTCCATGCAGAATGGCTTGAAGTTTGAGTAATTTTGTGGTTCTTTGAGATTTAACGCATATTAATTTACATAGCAAAATAAATAGAACTGGATGCACATTTATTTGCCAATATCCCATACTTTACGAGATAGCATTACAATCGATTTCAGTCCTATTATTTGGATGCTGTTAGGCATATCGATAAATGGCTTAAAATAATTTCCTCTGAAATAAATGACTCGTGACCTTGATAACGGTTATAATAACAAATCAGCATAAAAGCCGAGAAAATAATACATGTGAAGAGCAATTGATAAATATTAAGCACCATGTCCTTTTGAATATTTTGAATGCAAACCTAAAACATTAATCAAACATCAATATGTAAAACTACTTTTGAGATGGTAAATATTGTTACTGTGCTTGTTATGCAGCCACACGAGCTGCAATATGATTTCACTTTACAATGTATTTAGATTACAAATTAAGTAGTAATGATAAGTGCTTCTTGTCTGGTATAATGTAGGGAATGTGGCATCTAATTTTCTCATAGTGAGCTCCTACAAGCAGCTGTACACAATGTTATTGGTATTTGTATCTGTTTATTGTTATCAGATGTACCGAGATGCAGCAAAAACTTTGTGTGCTAACAAGTCAAATCCTATAACGCATGGGTACAATGAAGCAATGCTCAATTACAGCAGGTAGAGCAAAGAGAAAAATATCAGAGTGCAGAATATCGTATCACAGCGTTACAGTTACAGAAAATTGCAGTTTAAAAAAGTGCAAGGACTGTAATGAGGTGGGTTGGATGACCGGACCCTAGTTTATTCTTCTTTCGTGTGGCGTGCACAGCCTAAAGTTGTAGGACAACTTGTTCTATTTGATCTTCCATTTGTGCACGTCGAGTTGATTGCATTAGTCGAACCACGGCGGACCACATGAAGGTTGCAATCTTCCACCCCAACCTAGTTTATAAGAGGACTGTTCAACTGCCTGATAACAGCGGGGAAGAAGCTATTCCTGAATCTGGTGGTACATGCTTTCAAACTTTTGTATCTTGCCCGATGGGAGAGAGGAGAACGATCAGGGGTGAAATTAGTCTTTGATTAGGTTAGCTGCCTTCCCGAGGCCGCATGATGTGTAGATGGAGTTGATGAAGGTGGGGTGGGGGGTGTGAGGAGAGGCTTGTTTGTGTGATAGACTGGTAACATCCACAGCTCTGTAATCTCTCACTTTTTGCAGTCTCAGGCAGAATTGTTGCCAACCAAGCTGTGATGCATCTTGATAAGATGCTTTCTAGGTATATCTATAGAAATCGGTAAGAGCCATTGGAGACATACGATATGATACGATATAATATGACAGAATTTTATTTATCCTAGGAGTGGAATTGATCTGCCAATAGTCATAAAAACACAAAACACATGAAACATTAAATTAAGTGAAGAGTGGAAAGGCTTGAGGGATGTGCAAAGATTGGGGAGGGGAATCAGTCTCAGTCTACCTCACGACAGAAGGGGGAGGATTTGTAAAGTTTGACAGCCACAGGGAAGAAGGATCTCCTGTGACATTCTGTCCTGTATCTCGGTGGAACCAGTCTGTTGCTGAAGGTACTCCTCAGGTTGACCAGAGTGTCATGGATGGGGTGAGTTTTATTGTCCAGGATGCTCTGCTGGTCTCCCCTCTAAGACCACATCCTCCAACTCCCATGAATCCAACTCCATCCCCAGGATGGAGCCAGCCTTCCTGATGAATTTGTTGATCCTTTTGGCATCCTTAGCCTTCGTCCTGCTGCCCCAGCACACGACAGCGAAGAAGATGGCACTGGCTAACACCGATTGGTCGAACATCTGCAGCATCTTGTTGCAGATGTTGAAGGAGCGGAGCCTTCTTAAAAAGATACAGCCGACTCTGTCGCTCCTTGTACAGGGCCTCAGCGTTCCTGGACCGGTCCAGTTAACTGTCCAGGTACACTCCAGGGTATTTATACTCCCTGGTAAACTGCACATCCACACCATTGATGGAGACAGGGGACAGGGTATTCCTCTTCTCCTAATGTCCACCACTAACTCCATAGTCTTGTCTGTGTTAAGCTGCAGGTGATTCAGCCCACACCACTCAATAAAGCTGCTGACTACACCTCTGTATTCAGCTTCCCTCCCCTCAATAATGCAGCCCAAATCTGAAAATGTCTGCAGGTGGCAGGAGACGGAGTTATATCTGATTATAGGCCGAGGTGTATATCTGAAGGGAGAGAGGACCCTCCTCCCCCGTGGGGCCCCTGTGTTGCTCACCACCATGTCCGAGACACAGTTCTGTAGCCTGACATATTGTGGTCGTTCAGTCAGGTAGTTGGTGACCGAGGACACCAATGGCGTATCCACCCGCATCTTTGTCAGTTTGCACCCTATCAGTGCAGGCCGGATGGTATTAAAAGCACTGGAGAAGTAAAAATACATGACTCTCACAATGTTGTTGGTATTATTTCATGTCTATAGTTTCAATGTGGTCAATCCAGGACAAGTTATTCTTAATATTTATGCCTTGGAACTTGAAGTTCTCGAACAACACCATTGATCGTGATCAAGGACTACACCTTCTCATTTCCTGAAATCAGAGGGTTGTGGTGGAAGATAAAGAGGTTTGCGACCAGTGGAGTTCTGCAGGGATCTGTGCTGGGATCTCTGCTGTTTGTGATATATAAATATAAATAGTTTTTACGTTGGTGTATAGTCAAGAAAAACAGATGCTGGTTTACACTAAGGATAGTCACAGAGCATTGGAGTAACTCAAAGGGTCAGGCAGCATCTCTGGAGAAAAGGAATAGGTGACAATTCGAGTTGAGACCCTTCTTCAGACTGAGAGTCGGGAGAGAGGGAAACTAGAGGCAAAGAAAAGCTATAGAACAAATCAGAGCTTTTGGTGCTCCAAAAAGTCAGCACCTTCTTTCCAATGTGGAAATTTCCAACAATAGAGGGCACAGCCGTAAGGTGAGAGGGAGAAAGTTTAATGGAGTTGTGTGGGGCAATATTTTTACATAGAGAGTGATGATGGCTAGCAACGCATTGCAGAGATTGGTGGTGGAGGTAGATATGATAGTGACATTAAAGAGGCTTTTAGGTAAAGCATATGTACGTGCAGTGAATAGAGGTACATGGATCATATACAGCAGATGAGATCAGTTTCACTAGGCATCAGGTTCAATAGGCAATAGTCAATAGGTGCAGGAGTAGACTATTCGGCCCTTACTCCCCTTGGAATCTTTCTTCCTCTTTGGAATGAAACATCAACACAAACATTGTGAGCCGACTGTTCCGTTCATGTGCTGTACTGTTTCATGTTCTCGGTTATTCATAAGACAATAACTCACTCCTTCATTTGGGTAACATTAAAGGGAAAGTGTTTGTGTTGACACTATGTTGGTATGCTCTCTATCTTCTTCCTGTACTTGTAAATGGAGCAGAATTTGGCAAATAATCTGATTTAGTGGCACTGGCTGAGGGTGGCATAGTGGCACAGCGATAGAGTTTCGGGCTTACAGTGGGTTCGATCCTGACTCTGGATGCTGCATGTACAGAGTTTGTACAGAGTTCTCCCTGTGGCCATGCTATTTTTTCCAGGTGTTTCGGATTCTTCCCACATTCCAAAGACATGCGGGTTTGTAGGTTAATTGGTTTCTGTAAATTGCCCCGAGTGTGTAGGATGCAAAAGTGGGATAACATAGAACTATTGTAAGGATGATCATTGGTCAATGCGGACTCGGTGGGCGAATGGTCGGTTTAGCAGGCGGCACGGTGGCGCAGAGTAGAGCTGCTGTCTCAGAGCACCCGAGACCCTGGTTTGATCCTGACTATGGGCGCTGCATGTGCAGAGTTTGTACGTTCTCCTTGTGACTGTCGGGGTTTTCAATGGGAGCTCTGGTTTCCTCCCACATTCTAAAGGCATATAGGTTTGTAAGTTAATGGCGTGTGTGTGTGGGGTATAGAATCAGTATATGGGCGATCAATGGTCAGCATGGACTTGGTGGGCCATCGGGCCTGTTTCCACATCATATCTCTCAACCAAAACAAAATTAACTAAACTAAATAAATATTGGGCAGAACAGCCAATGTAAGTCATGTAGTACTCTTTTTGTCTACCTAGTATTCTTCAAAGTGGTGCCTGTGATCTTTTATCTACCTCTTGTGTTCTTATATCTAGTAACTCATCTGTAAGATGGCAGTACCACTCTGTTTCAGTATGACATACCGTACTAGTCTAGATTTATTTACTCATGTCTCTGTAATAGGAGCATGGCACACAGTATTCTGAATCCCAAGTGAAATTGTTCCCAAACTAGTCAGGGTAACACAGTTTCAGTGGCACCATGACCACAAAAAAGCAAATTCACTTATCCATGGAGAAAAATCAATACAAATCAAAGTAAACCTCTTCAGACAAAACAAAATGAATCTGTCTTGAGTTTGATATTCGGTTGCATACAAAATGACCTTTGTGTTTGATCCTTTGCTACTCGCTAACCAGCTTACCATATTTTCTTATTACGTTGTAGGAACTCATTATATCACATTGAGTCTTTGTTGGATCTCGTCAACTCTACCGGGATTTTACCACTCATCTATGCAATTTACCGAGGCAATTTACAGTGAAACATTGACTCATTTCCTGCTCCCACAGATGGTGTCTCACCTCTTGAACATTTCCAGAATTTTCTGCTTTTATTTCATATATTATGTATTTTTGGAAGTGATATTCTTGAGTAGGAATAATAGAAAACACACGGGTTATTTTAGCAAGAAATCGGGGTGGTACTGATTGTGGATGATCAGCCATGATCACATTGAATGGCAGTGCTGGCTAAAAGGGCCGAATGGCCTACTCCTGCACCTATTGTCTATGTATCTATGTATCTATGTAACTGCTCAGATCTTGCCTTCCATGCACGACTGATCAAACTATCTTGAGCTTCAACCTGCTCTCTGAGCACCTATGGTGGAAAGACATATAACGTTTTCAGAAGGGAATGTGGTGTCACACAGGTGGTCAAGGAAGGCATTTTATCAATATTGAGGGCGTATATCCTAGAAGGCTCCCGAAAAAAAAAGATCATATGGGTAGAGATTAGGAACAGAATAGGTAGTGTCATTTTGCCAGGGGAGTGTGATGGTTTTGGTGTTGATTTATTATTGGCACGTGTACTGAGATGCAATGAAAATCTTTTGCCAGCAATCCAGCCAAATCATAGCAATCATATCATACATGAGTACAACAGTGCAAAATGTGAGAAGGAGCAGCGCGCTACTGAAAAAGTACAGATTGAAAAATGCAAGAGCTGCAACACAGTAGGTTGGAAGATCAGGAATATATATTATTAGCATATGAGAGGTCCGCTCAAGAGACTGACATCAGTGGGGGGAAAAGCTACATTTGAATCTCAACAGTCAGCAGGAGATATGATAGAGGAACAGATATGTAGGCAGATATTGGGGAGAATCCATTTGGAAAAGTGGGCTGAAAGATGGCAGATGGAGTTTAATGCTGATAAGTGTGAAGTGCTACATCTTGGCAGGACAAATCAAAATAGGACGTACATGGTAAATGGTAGGGAATTGAGGAATGCTGTGGAACAGAGGGATCTAGGAATAACTGTGCATAGTTCCCTGAAGGTGGAATCGCATGTAGATAGGGTGGTAAAGAAAGCCTTTGGTGTGCTGGCCTTTATAAATCAGAGCATTGAATATAGGAGTAGGGAAGTAATGTTTAAAATTGTACAAGGCATTGGTAAGACCAATTCTGGAGTATGGTGTACAATTTTGGGTCGCCTAGTTATAGGAAGGATGTCAACAAAATAGAGAGAGTACAGAGGAGATTTACTAGAATGTTGCCAGGGTTCCAGCAACTATGTTACAGAGAAAGGTTTTGAACAAGTTAGGTCTTTATTCTTTGGAGCGCAGAAGGTTAAGGGGGACTTGATTGAGGTCTTTAAAATGATGAAAGGGATAGACAGAGTTGACGTGGATACGTTTTTCCCATTGAGGGTAGGGAAGTTTCAAACAAGAGGGCATGACATGAGAATTAAGGGACAGAGGTTTCGGGGTAAACGTGAGGGGGGAACCTCTTTACTCAGAGGGTGGTGGCTGTGTGGAATCAGCTTCCAGCAGAAGTGGTGGAGGCAGGATCGATTTTAACATTTAAGAGTAAAGTGGATAGGTATATGGACGTGAAGGGAATGGAGGGGTATGGTCTGAGTGCAGGTAGATGGGACTAGGGGAAAACAAATGGTCGGCACGGACTGGAAGGGCCGAGAGGGCCTGTTTCCGTTCTGTAATTGCTATATGGTTATCAGTAATATATATAGCAGAAGTGAATATTAAGACAAGTGAATTAAGACAAGATCTGGCAGCATTTAATTGCAGAGGTCTAAATCTGTACAGTACAACATTTTCAAAGGATAAATAATGATAGTTCAGAGCCAACATGTTCCTGCATGGGCGAAAGTCAGGGGCAACAAGTATGGGATACCCTGCATATTGAGGGATATTGAAGGTTAGATGAAGAGAAAAAGGGAAGCATATGGCAAGTGTAGGGGACTAAAGCCCATCAAGGGTATAAAAAAGGAGGTTCTTTAAAAGGGACTTGGGAAGGTAGAGTTCACAAAATATCACTAGCAGATAGGATTAAGTTACACCTGAAGGTGTTCAATAAGTATGCTAAGGGAAAAAAATAACAATGGAAAGAATAGGGACCATGAGGATCCCCTTTTCCAGTCTCCAACGGACCCCCTCCTCGTGCCCCCCCCCTCCCCCCCCCCCCCCCCCCCCCCCCCCCCCATGGCCTTCCGGCTTTAGACCTTTTTATCCAAAATTGTCAGTGGGACATCAACCGCCTCAACTTCTCCACTCCCCTGTCTCACTCCAATCTCTCCCCACCTGAACGTACAGTCAGCGACTCACTCCGCAACAACCCAGACTGGGTTATCAAACCCGCCGACAAGGGAGGTGCCGTGGTAGTCTGGCGAGTCGATCTCTACAAAGCTGAGGCCACGCGCCAACTCTGGGACACCTCCTCCTACTTACCCCTGGACCATGACCCCATAGACGAACACCAGCCCCCCCCCCCCCCCCCCCCCCCCCCCCCCCCCGAGCCTCCAACCTCATCATTCCCCAGCCCTGCACGGCCCGATTTTACCTTCCCCCCAAAATCCACAAACTGTCTTTTACTTTTGTCTACCATGAGGATCAGCAGGGGCAATCTGTGCGTAGAGCCAGAAGGTATAGCTGAGGCCTTGAATGAAAACTTTTCATCAATATTCATAAAGAAAATTGACTTTTAGTGACAAGGAAATCAGCAAATGGAGGGTGGAATTCTGCAAATAGTGCAAATCTCCATAATTATAGAACAGGTATTCAATGCCTCTGTGGGCTTAAAAGATGGATAAATATCTCATGATGGCAGAGGGGAGGCAAGTGAAGTGAATGCCGGGGCTGTGTTAAGATTTTTTAAATCTTACCTGTTCACAAATGACATCCCAGATGATTGGACCATGGAAAATAAGGGTTCACTGTTCGTGAAAAGCAGCAGGAACAGACCTGTGAGTGGGGAAGATAATGGGTCTGCGGCAGAGAAGTTAATGCTCACTTGGAAAGGCAGCTTATATCCAGATTTAGGGTGGCACGGTGGTGCAGCGGTAGAGTTGCTGCCTTACAGTGCTTGTGGCACTGGAGACCGGGTTCGATCCTGACTACAGGTGCTGTCTGTTCGGAGTTTGATCGTTCTCCCTGTGATGGTGTGGATTTTCTCCGATTTCCAGATCTTCGATTTCCTCCCACACTCCAAAGACGTACAGGTACATAGGTTAATTGGCTTGGTATAAGTGTAAATTGTCCTTGGTGTGTGTAGGCTAGTGTTAATGTGTGGGGATCACTGGTTGGCGCGGACTCGTTGTATAAACTAAACCTAAAATAAAATATAGCCTTGTCAGGGGCAGATCCTGTCTGGTCAATGTGATTATATATTTTTTGAAGAGGATGGCAAAGTTTATTGATGAGAACAGTGCAGTGATTTCCAGGCACTCACCATCCTCTGTGTAAACAAACCTGCTTCACACATCTCCTTTAAACTTTGCTCCTCTCACCTTAAAGTACACCATCTAGTATTTGACATTTTCAACCTGTGACATAGATTGGCTGCCTATCCTATTTATGCCTCTCATAATTCTACATACTTTCTGTGAGGTCTCCCCCACAACCTCAATCTCTGTTATTCCTGAGAAAACAACCCAAGTCAGATCAACCTCTGCTTGTAGCTAACACCCTCTAATCCAGGCATCATTCAGATAAACCTCCTCTGCACAACTTTCCAAAGCCTCCATGTTCCTTCCTAAATGAATGATGAATGTCAATGAAATACCAATGAGCATCAATCTCTGAGACACACCTCCGGCCATGGTCTTCCAATCGGAAGAAGGAAGCTTCCACCATCACAATCTGTGGCGGAAGTGGTGGCGCTGCGTGGCAGCTGCGGCTCACCTGCAGTCCGTCTGTTTTTTTTCTTTTTTTTTGTCTTTTTGTGTCTGTTTTTAGTTAGAATGTTTGGTTTATTAGATTGTGTTTGTGTGTGGGTGGGAGAAACAAGGTTTTAGTCTCTCCCTTCGGGGGGATGCGACCTTTTCTTGTCGTGTCCCCCGTCACCGTCTCCGTGTGTGATGGGGCCTAATGGCGGAGGCCTAATGGTGGAGCTGGCGGCCTCAGAGCTGTGGCGAATGTTCAGAGTGCCAGCGTTCCAGCGGCGGCAGGGGCCCGGCTTCAGAGCTCCGGTGCTCCAGCGGCGTTCCAGCGGTGCTCCAGCGGCGGCCCTGCTTCAGAGCTCCGGTGCTCCAGCAGTTGCTCCAGCGGTGCTCCAGCGGCGGCCCTGCTTCAGAGCTCCGGCGCTCCAGCGGCATTCCAGCGGTGCTCTAGCGGCAGAACGGCTTCAGAGCTGTGGTGCTCCAGCGGCGTCACGGCTTCAGAGCTGCGGGGCTCCAGCGTACCAGTGGCGGACCCTGCTTCAGAGGTGTGGCGGTATTCCAGCATTCCGGCGACGGCGGTGGCAGCAGCCCGGCTTCGGAGGCTCGGCCGCGGGCCTAGTGGACGATAACATTGGAGGCCTGGATCGCCTCAGCACAGAGGGAGAACAAGGAGGGAAGAAGACAAAGTCTTTAAGACTTTTGCCTTCCACCACAGTGAGGAGCGCCTGGTTAACTCACTGTGGTGGATGTTAAATATGTGTTTATTGTGTGTTTTGTTTTAATTTATTATATGTTGTGACTGCAAGGTAACAAAATTTTGTTCAGACTGAAAGGTCTGAATGACAATAAAGGAATCTAATCTAATCTAATCTAACCATCAAGCCAATTGTGTCCGGTTTGCTAGCTAGCTCACCCTGGATCCCATGCAATTTAATCTTCAAGACTAGCTCACTTCATGTTGCCATTGTCAAAGTGCTAATGCCCACATAGACAGTGTCCATCCAAATGGACAATAGGGGAAATTAGGTTTACAAGTGCTAAGCATCAGCACAGGCAGTGTTCATTAACTGTGCTTGCCTTCACACGTTCAATACCAATTACATTCCCAACTGGGTTGTGCTTAACACAGCATGTGCTCTTTCTCATATTCTAATCTAGTATTTTATTAGGGCTCCTTTGAGCAGTTGGTTTACCCTGTTTACCCTGTTTACATACGTGGCTCATTCCATTAAGCTTAATCTATTTTTCCCTCGGTTTCCCATTTTGTTTTCATTGTTTGTTTCCTTGAGTTTTTCTCTCACATAAGTGGATTTGTATCTGTTCAGTATAGTGAGTGTTCAATTTTAAAACCCAACCCACTTTTTATTTCCATGATCAGTTTGAATATGCTCCCATACACTTTCTTGGTCTTATGCCTACTGCTTTGCCTAACTTATGACAGAATGTGGTTACCATTGTCAAAGTGTTCATTGGCTCAGATCCATTTTCTAATCGTTTTTTAGTATCAAAGGCATTTTTGCCCGTGTTGAAATGGTTCAGTGACTGATTGTTCCATCTATCGATTTATTACTGTACTCAAGATCATACTTACACACTTTAGTAACTTTGTAGTTTCCCCCTGATGAATCCAGGCTAAAATAAAATTGCTTGCACCTTTTCCTGTAGACAGTTCCCTGAACTGATTTCAGATTCTAATCCTGAATCTACACCTCATAGGCTGTAGCAAATTTCCACCACTAGTTTCCTTCTGTGAGCAAAGATCTTTAAACAAACCATACTCAGGTCAAATGAACAAGTATTCTTTCCTTCTAGTTTATTAGCAATAGGTGATGCTCGTGGAATTGAGAACTAATTATTGACCTGGAACTTTACTGAGCAACAGGAGATGGAGTTGGGAAAATGAACAGTAGTTCTTATTGGCAGGAGGCGATTAATGGCATTCCACAAGGATCTGTATTGGGACTTTAATTAGTTATTGTGTTTATTGATGGCTTGGTTGATGTAATGGAGAGAGACATTCACGTTTTCAATGATGGAAAGATAGGTGGCATTTTAAGCAGCGCAGATAGAAGTGGAAAATGATGGACGATAATAGAACAGGGGAACTCATAAATAATTTAACAAATAGATTTCAATGCAAGAATACGTGAGTTCAACCATTTTGTACCTTTGGTGAATAGACAGAACATTCTAAATCATGAAAAATCAGACACAATGGACATTCAACAATACTTAACAGATCTGTGAATGTAAATCAATTAAGTATCACTGCCAAGTACAAGAAATAATGAACAATTCTAATGTAATGTTAGTTATTTTAGCCAGAGAGCTGTAATGCAACAAGCCACTACACAGCTATGTAAAGTCCAGTTTATACCACACATATGGTACTGTGATCATGTCTGGACATCAAAGCTTGGGAAGGGAAGTAGAAGAATGGGAAGAGGGTAGACAATGGATTACACTGAGGCAGTTGCCATGTTCTGACACCATCTTGGCATCTGCGGTGGACTGGAAACAAAACATTGAATAAGAAATGCTGCCTGACCCGCTGAGTTATGGCCTGTCCCACGGTACGAGTTCATTCCAAGAGCTCTCCCGAGTTTAAAAAAAATCAAACTCATGGTAAGCACGGAGAATGAACGTAGCGGGTACGTCGGAGCTCGGGGACTCTTAGCGGCTTGTAACGCTAACGGCAGATACTCGGGCAGACTCGCTAATGGCAGGTAAGTTCGGGAAGACGCGTGAAGATTTTTTAACATCTTGAAAAATGTCCACGAGTGCCCCGAGTACCGACGAGCAGCCATTATCGTAAATCTCCGAGTTCGAATCAGGGCAAACTCGGGAGAGCTCTTGGAATGAACTCGTACCGTGGGACAGGGCCATTACTCTAGCACTTTATGTTCCATGCAGGATTGCAGCACCTGCAGATCCTTGTGTCTCCTATGGTAATTATGGGTATTTTTTGTGAATCGCTACAGCCCATCTGACAAATGGCAATAGACATCTGGGATCAAGTCTTGTAGAATAGCAACCCACAAAAAATCAACCAGGACAGCAGGTGGAGAGGACTGGGGAAGAATCCCAATCCTTCACCGGTGTTTTGTCTTTCATCAGGTCTGGGCCTCTAAATAACCTGTCTGCGTGGTGTTTGCATGTCCTCCCCGTGACCACGTGGGACGCCCCCAGGCACTCTGCGCCCCTCCCCCCACCCGTCACATCCCAAGATGTGCAGGCCTGCAGGCCAATTGGCCCCTGCAAAGTGCCCCCAGTGTGCAGGGAGTGGACGAGAAAGTGGGACAACACAGAACCAGTGTGAACGGCCAAACGATGGTCGGCGCCGACTCGTTGGGGGAGCTGAATTCCTATATTTGAAGTGAGCTGGTGCAAATTCTAATTGCTGCATACCATCTCACTTTAATATGCTGTGCTCTGGCTGGCTTTCAATCTTACTTCGATTCTAAATGCTTTTGCTAATGAAAACGAAATTGCTTCTATCAGTTAAGGCCAGCAGCAACTTTCTTTTCTTTCAGTAGAAACAATCACAGATGAAAGTGAAGGCAGAATAGTGAGATTCGGAAGCACAGGATTACAATTGGAACTGGCAGAATTAGCCTTGAGGTCCAACCTGTAGCGAGCTCAGGCAAAACCCACAAGCAGATTTTTATTCATGAAGAACAGTTTCACCAATAAGAATCCAGCCACTGAAATTTCATTACTCTAACTTTAATGTACATCAAAATGAAGTAGTGTTACTAAAGCTAGCAACCGCTTCGTTCAAACCTTAATTTTCCAAATGTATAAATGGAGTGGACGTAAATGCAGAAGGGTTGGTGAGTAAGTTTACAGATGACACCAAGGTTGCTGGAGTTGGAGACTGTGAGGAAGGCTGTCATAGTATACAGTGGGATATAGATCAGCTTTAGTAATTATGGCTGAATAAATGGATCTAAATGAAGGGTGTTGGCAGGTGGGACCAACAGAAGAAGTGTATGAGTAAGTAATAGAGAGGGAAGGGGTTCCAGTTGGGCAGGGAAGGGGAAAAAGAAACAAGGTGAAAGTGGAGTCTGAAGAAGGGTCTCGACCCGAAACGTCGCCCATTCCTTCTCTCCAGAGATGCTGCCTCGCCCGCTGAGTTATTCCAGCATTTTGTGCCTACCAAGGTGAAAGTGGGTTGGGAAGTGAGAAAAGTTGTGAGAGGGCAGTGAGATAGACAGCTGGAGAGAGAAATGGGCAAAAGAGGAGGAGGAGGTTACCAAAAAGTTGGGGGTCAATGTTCATGAAGTTGAACCGTAGACTACCCAGGCGGAATATGAGGTGCTGTTCCTCTAGTTTGTATTTGACCTCATCTTGGCAGTGGAGGAGCCCGAGGACAGACAGGTCAGTGTGGCGAAAAGATTGCAATTTGAGATGTGAGGAAGAACTCTCCATATGCAGAGAATGACTGTGCTCTGGGATCAGTGTGTCGGAGACAATTAAGGCTTTGAATAAGGTTTAGGATAGATATTTGAAGGATAAAGCATGGGAGGTGGGGTTGTTTCAATCGCTCTTCAAAGTCTGACGATGGACTTAGTGGGCTGAATGGCCTTCTACTGTGCTGTAAGGATGTGTGATTGTTGGTGTGCTTTGGTCTGGAAGAATCAGGATAAGATGGGCAGATATGTTCTCATGTTAGCTATGGGTCATTCAGCAGCAGAATCAAATATTGTAGGTCGGGTAAATTAAGTTTAATGAACTCCATATAGGAGAGTTGGTATCATCTATTTTATATTTCACATGATTGGTGGCAAAGAATAGAAGTATCCTGCAGAATATTGCATTCACTCATATAGGTATTTGCTTTGAAATATGCACAATTTCTAGCTCAAGATCCAATTCATCTTCTGAAAGTGCCTTTCCATCCACTCTGAAAAGGTGCGAAAACACATAAAGATGTGTTCAGTGTGTAAAATGAAGGGTCTTGTTAGATTAGTCCCTGAGGTGTGTTGTCATTTAACTGGATATTGGGTTGTAGTGGTATTTTCCAGATTGTAGGTACTGTAAAGTTCATCTTTGGTTGTGATTAGTATTGCTGCAAAATCTATTATAGAGCCATAAATCACTGACTTGAAGCTTTATCTTTCTTGGTCTGCATGCATATATCCCCATGGGCGATGTGCAGGCAGGAGCTCTGCCTGACCAGGAAATTGATGTGCCATCCAATCTCTGACTGGAGCGGACAGGAATTTTTCCCCTAATGGATTGAACTCTCTGGTATATTTGGTTCTTGCGAGTAATCAGGAAGGCTTTCACATATTATAAATACATCCATCTGTGGATGAGTGATCCTAATGTGATTCATTTGAAATTGTCTGCAAGAGTCGGGACGGGAAAATGTGAATAGAGAAATAAAAGTTTGCCATTTGCTAAGCAGAGCACTTCTTGGAGAGCAAGATCAAAAGAGGAAAAATAAATTAATTGTATTAGTGTGCAAAACAAGTATTATTAAACAGGATGAGCAAGAACAATTATGCAAGTGGCCAGATAGCCAAATAAATGGAAACGGAAATGGAAATGGAAATGAAATTGGAAATTAATAAGAGAATCATTGAATTAAATTTAAGGGAAAGGACATGTGAATGAATATAAGGAAAAATATTATATCATTAGGTTGCAAAAGATGCACCTGGGAACAGGGGACTGTTAATAGTATGGGAGGAATGCAAGGTTAAATTCGATTTATTTTAATACGAGGAGTATGATTGAACTGATAAGAGTTAGTTAGTGCATGGGAGTATGACATTGTTCCAGTTACTAAGACATTGTTGAAAGAAGAGCATATAGATAAGAACTACAGCATCTGTAACATCTATCGGTAGGCATATACATTTCATAGAGAGAGGATTTGAGTATAGGAGCAAGGAGGTCCTACTGCAGCAGTACAAGTCCCTGGTGAAACCGCACCTGGAGTATTGTGTACAGTTTTGTTCTCCTAGTTTGAGGAAGGACATTCTTGCTATTGAGGGAGTGCAACGTAGGTTCACCAGGTTAATTCCCGGGATAGCGGGACTGACATGTGATGAAAGAATGGATCGAATGGGTTATGTTCACTGGAATTTAAAAGGATGAGAGGAGATCTTTTTGAAACGTATAAAATGATTAAGGGATTGGACAGGCTAGATGAAGGAAAAATGTTCCCCATGTTGGGGGAGTCCAGAACCAGGTGTTACAGTTTAAGAATAAGGGATAGGCCATTTAGGACTGAGATGAGGAAAAACTTTTTCACATAGAGGATTGTGAATTTGTGGAATTCTCTGCCTCAGAAGGCAGTGGAGGCCTATTCACTTGATGCATTCAAAAGAGAGTTAGATAGAGCTGTTAGGGCTAGCGGAATCAAGGAGAAGGCAGGAACGGGGTACTGATTGTGGATAATCAGCCATGATCACATTGAATGGCGGTGCTAGCTCAAAGGGTCGAATGGCCTACTCCTGCTCTTCTATGAATCTACGTATGTATCTATGTATATCTATGATTTGCAGACAAGGCTCTGGGAAGAGATTCCTCTTGGGTCGAAGCTGATTTTATTTTTTAACTCCTAACTACTATTTTTTAACTCCTAACTGCCCTTCAGACATTTGTACTGTTTTTACATAAACTGCATGTAATGTTTTGCATCTACATTGATCAGTTGGATGGAGTGTCTTAATTAGGTGAACATGGACAATATTGTTCCTCTTGATCGGGTCAAGAGGGTGAGGCATGATTGACAAGATTGTATGGTTTCTCTTGATCACATCTGGAGAATAAGCAAAGTTTACTAGTTAGAAGCTCAAAGAAACTAACATTAAGCATCTTGAACCTTGGACAGTTTATTCTGCTGTGTTCAAACACTGAAGTTAGCAATGAAATAACTGTGGGTTTGGATTGTGAGTGTCCTTCATGTTTAGATAAAACATTAACGTTTAAGAAGGAACTGCAGATGCTGGAAAATGAAAATGAGTGTCCTTCAAGGTAGATAAAAATGCTGGAGAAACTCAGCGGGTGCAGCAGCATCTATTGAGCAAAGGAAATAGGCAACGTTTCAGGCCGAAAGCCTTCTTCAGACTGATGTGAGGGTGGAGGGGGGTGGGTGAGGGTGAGCGGGAAGAAGAAAGGAAGAGGAGGAGCCGGTGGGCTGAGGGATGGCTTAGAAGGGGAGGAGACAGTTGGGACTACCCAAAATTAGAGAAGTCAATGTTCGTACCACTGGGGTACAAACTGCCCAAGCGAAATATGAGGTGCTGCTCCTCCAATTTCCGGTGGTCCTCCCACTGGCCATGGAGGAGGTCCAGGACAGAAAGGTCGGATTCGGAATGGGAGGGGGAGTTGAAGTGCTGAGCCACCGGGAGATCAGGCAGGTTATTGCGAACCGAACGGAGGTGTTCGGCGAAGCAATCACCAAGCCTATGCTTGGTCTCACCGATGTAGATCAGCTGACATCTAGAGCAACGGATGCAATAGATAAGGTTGGAAGAGGTGCAGGTGAACTTCTGTCACACCTGGAACGACTGCTTGGATCCTTGAATGAAGTCAAGGGGGGAGGTAGCATTTCCTGTGGTTGCAAGGGGGTGGTTTGGGTAGGAAGGGACAAATTGACCAGGGATTTACGGAGGGAGCGGTCTCTGTGGAAAGCAGACAGGGGAGGAGATTGGAAGATGTGGCTAGTGGTGGGGTCACGTTGGAGGTGGCGAAAATGACAGAGGATTATTTGTTGTACGTAACGGCTGGTAGGGTGGAAGGTGAGAACTAGGGGGACTCTGCCCTTGTTACGAGTGGGGGAGTGGGGAGAGAGAGCAGTGTCACGGGGTATCGAAGAAACCCTGGTGAGAGCCTTATCTATGATAGGAGAGGGGAACCCCTGTTCCCTGAAGAATGAGGACATGCCCTGGTGTGGAACACCTCATCCTGGGAGCAGATGCAGCGAAGACGGAGGAATTCTGACCGACATCCACTATAGGCCTACTGACTCCCATGGCTATCTGGACTACACATCTTCCCACCCTGAAGCACACAAAAAAATAACAAAAAAGAAGAAAAGACAGACAGACTGTTGGCGAGGCTGCCATCGCTAACGGCGCCACTGTCGGTAATTTATTTGCCCGTCCCTTATTCCTTTGATCAATTAATCAGCAGAGGAGATGGCAGTTCCTTACAACGCAGTTTTATTGAGGGAGAGTCGTACAGCAAGCAGGTCCGTGTGCATCAAATTATCCCAGTGCCCTTTTTACTCTAGATGTTCTGTCATGTTTCCCTGCCTGATCATTGACAACCAGTGTGAAAGGCATCATTAACTGCATCATGGCGCATGTGCCCGTCCAATCAGATGGAAGTTTGGGTCTCAACGTAGCCTTCCCACAATGCCACCAGATGTCAGCCCACCCTACGGTGTGAAGGGTCAACCATGTGCTGTTTACCAGTCCCTGCTGATGATCCCCTGTCACATAATGGGTCCTGTTATACCCTTCCACATTCTTGGACTCCGCCTTCCCCATTTAGCACTTTACCTAGTTCTCCTGGTCCACCGGGAAAGTCCCAGACCTTTCCTTCCCCCGCGGGGAATTCCGAACTCCGCAATCCTGGCCTTGATTACTGTTGGTAAACAAATGCAAATGGTAAACGGGAAATCCCCTCCTTGCCCTTCTTACGGTTATTCCCCTAATGCGTGTTTTCACTTAAAAACCGTCTCCTCAGTTTCCCTGGTTCGTGTGGCCCCGTTTTCTCCCTTCCGTTCGACACCCCCGCCAGCACGGAGCTCTTCGGCTGTCGGTAATTTATTTGCCTGTACCTTATTATGTCAGTAATTTATTTGCCTGTACCTTATTCCTTATATCAATTAATCAGCAGAGGAGACGGCAGTTCCTTACAACGCACTTTTATTGAGGGAGAGTCATACAGCAAGCAGGCCAGTGACTGTAAGAGTCTCTCTGGCATTTTTGTCTATGCATAGGCTTTTTATACACTGTAGTAAACAGGTCATTGTGTGATAAGATATTGCAACCCTCACAGACATACAGCTTAATCTTGCAAGCGGCAACTGTCTGTCAGGAGGGTGCGTTTGCTGTTACTAAGAGCTATGTGTTTCTGTTTTTAGTACAGATGGTTCCTGCTTTTTCCTGCTTTTTCCTGATCGGATCGTTTGCAGTTTGTTATGTGCTCTTTGGCACATATTGAATCTTGCAAGGTTCAGCATGTCTTGGTTACATTTTAAGGCTACATATGGCAATTTGCTAGTACAGTGTTTTACTTTACAATTTATTTCACAGCCACCCGGAGGATTGTTGTGTATATTGTTCCTGTAAAGTTGCAATAAGTAAGAATTTCATTGTTTCGATCCTGATGCAATTAATCCCCCTTGACTCCAGACAAGAATTATGGCCACTGTTCCTAAAGTATTCCCCCATCAATACTTCCACTTCCACAAACTATTCTGTTTTGTTTCCTAAGATATGGTCAAGTATTGCCGTGTTTCTCAAACCACTATATACATATTGTTTCAAGAAACATTCTTGGATGCACCAACTAAGCACTCTTGCACTAAGGCAATCCCAGTCAATATTTGGAAAGTATGTATCTCTTTCTCTGATTCTTGCCAACTATTGGAAGTTAAAGTATAACCCCAGCAAAGTGATCACCCCACTCCTCTTCCTAAATTCTACCTATATTGTCTCATTGGACGATCTTTTCAGGATATCCTCTCTTGGTACTGCCAGTGTACAACTACAATGCTTTCCCATCCCCTTTCAAATTGGTATAAACCCTCCCGGTTAGTGTATGCCAACTTCCCTACGATGATATTGGTCCCTTTCCAGGTTTGATGAAACCTGCCTTCCTGTGTAGATCCCACCTACCACCTACCACCAAAGGAATTCCAGTGATCCGAGTAACTGAAGCCCTCCCTCCTGTATCAGCTCTGTGGTCACACTTTATTAATCTGCCCTATCTGCCTATATCCAGCTTCCTGGCATAGGGAGTAAGCCTGATATTATGACTGCAGAGGTCTTGCTTTTTAATTTCCTGTATGTCTACCTCATCTCACTTTACAGAACCTCATCCTTGTTTCTACCTATGTTGTTAGTATTGCAACCACTGCCTATTCTCCCCCCTTCTCCTTCTATACCTGATCAGAGGTTGGTGTTGGGGTGGCGACATGTACTTCAAGAGAGCAAACTGCCAAAGGGGAGTGAATAAGTTTATTTGACAGGTCTAGCGTGGAGATAGGTCCTTCAGCCCAGCCTGTCTGCACCATTGATCACCCACCCGTTCACACTAGTTCCATGTTATCCCACTTTCTCATGCACTCCCTACATACCAGGGGCAAGATACACAAGCCAATTGACCTCTAAACGCAGCCGACTTTGGGATGTGTGAGGAAACTGAAGGAAAACCACGTAGTCAGAGGGAGAATATGTAAACTCCTATCAGAAAGACAACACTCAAGGTTAGGATCTCTGGTGTTGTAAGGCATCAGCTCTACCAGCAGTCATTGAAGATGTCATTGAAGAGCACAGAAGAAAAAACAGGTTGGCATAGGAGAGGTGAAGTGATGGCGTGGGGGGATAGAATAGTAGATAGAAATAATGGTGTTGGCACCACTGTCCCAACGGTCTTGTAAAGCTAATTTGGGAACTAACAGGACTCCTAGATAAATGTGTATACTGTACATAGCCACAATATAAATTGACAGCCAGTTGTCATATCCAAGTATGACAACTAACATTGAAGGAAATACCGAGAGACAACTGTTTAAAAGTACAGGAATTGAATGGTTTGTGAAACATTTAATACAGGTGACAGGGTGATGACAACTAAACTGATTAAATCCCAGTGAAAAAGATAAGGTCTAGCAGGAGGCTCATGTTGAATTTAAGCTGAGCCAAAAAAGAAATTGAAGATTCTGAAAATACACAACAGGTTAGACAACATCTGTGGCAATAGAAATATAATTAACATTTGGGCGTGAAGACGCTGCTCTCATTCTCTAATGGTGAATCTTCCTTTCCCTTTCAAGACTATCCCTCAGAGATTGTCTTCATCACAGGGGATTGTTTAATGACAACTCCCACAGCTATGCTTAGACTCAGAGTGGCATTGAGTTGAGCATAGAAACAAGCCCTTCAACCATGCTGACCTAGATGCTTCATCTAAGCTATTCCTAGTTGCACACATTTGCTCCAAATCCCTCTCAAGCTTTCCTATTAAGGTGTATGTCAAAATTATTTTAAAGACTGTTATTGAATCTGTCGTTCCATATACCAACCTCCCTTTGTGTGAAAAGCTAGCTCCTCAGCTACCTATTAAATATATATAGATGGATATAAATGTGGATGGGTTGGTTAGTAAGCTTGCAGATGACACCAAGATTTTCTGGGTCGAGGACTCTGAGGAAGGCTGTCAAAGGATACAGTGGAATATAGATTATCTACGAAATGGGTGAAGAAATTACAGATGGGATTTAATATGAGCAAGTGTGAGGTGTTGCACTTTGGGAGGTCAAATGTAAGGGGAAAATATGCAATTAACAGCAAGACCCAAACAACATTAATGTATAGAGGGATTGTAGAGTCCGTCCATAACAAGATCTACACAAGTAGATGGAGTGATAAAGAAAGCATATGGTATTCTTGCCTATGTTGGTTGGGACATTGAGTACGGGTTAGGTCATGATGAGACTTTGTAGGACTTTCGTTAAGCCACATTGTATGCATTTCTGGTCGCCCCAATAAAGGGAGGATGTGGAAGCTTTGGAAAGTATGCAGAGGAGATTTACCAGAATGATGGGGGGTTACACAAAAAGCTGGAGAAACTCAGCGGGTGCAGCAGCATCTAAGGAGCGAAGGAGATAGGCGACGTTTCGGGTCGAGACCCTTCTTCAGACTGGTCAGGGATCAGGGAAACGAGAGATATAGACGGTGATGTGGAGAGATAAAGAACAATGAATGAAAGATATGCAAAAAAGTATCGATGATAAAGGGAACAAGCCATTGTAAGCTGTTTGTGCTGTGAAAATGAGAAGCTAGTGCGACTAGGGTGGGGGAGGGAGAGATAGAGGGAATGCCAGGGCCCGAGGACTGAGGGAGAGGTGGGAAGGGGAGGAGACAGCAAGGGTTAACAGAATTGAGAAAATTCAATGATGTCTGGTTTAGCGGGACTGACTTGGAATGCTTACTCTGGTGCACCAGAGGTTAAGGGGAGATCTGATAGAAGTATATAAAATAAAGCGAGGCATAGATAGAGTACTAGAGGATATAGATTTTAGGTTAAAAGGGCAAAGTGCAGGGAATGGAGCGGTATGGATTATTTGTAGGCAGTTAAGATTTGGTCTTAGCATTATGTTTGGCACAGACATTATGGGCCAAAGAGCCTGTTCCTATGTTGTATTGTTCTATGTTCTCTGTTCTCAATCTTTCCCCTCACACCTTAGACCTGCACCCTCTAATTGTTGCTGCTCCTACCCGAGAAAAATATTCAGTGTATTCACCCTATCTCTTTCCATCATTATTTTTTATACAACTCTATAAGATCACCCCTCAGCGCCTGCGCTCCAAGGAATAAAGTCCCTGCCTTCCCAACCCTGTAGCTCAGGTCATCGGAACCTGGCAACATCCCCGTAAAAATTCTCTGCACCCTTTTCATCTTAATGGCATCTTTCCTGCAGCAGGGTGAGCAAACCGAAACACAATACTCCAAGTGCAGCCTCACCAACATCTTGTACAACTGTGACATAACACACCAACTTCTATACCAAACACCCTGACTGATGGTGGGCAGTGTGCCCAAAGCGTCTTCACCACCCTACCTACCTGTGGCACCAGGGAAGTTTTAGGGTACATAGTTTCATGGAACTATGTACTTGTACTAGATCACTCTGCTCTGCAACACTGGGATCACTTTAGTGTGAAAGGTGTAAAGGGATGGACATTTTATTGGGTGCAATAGATGACATTTGGAGTCAGTAGGTAGATAAAGTGCAGGGGGATACTTAAAAGTAATTGTGAAGACAAACAAGGAGCACCAAATATCACTGGTGGACAAGGTTATGGAAATCCCAGTGGATTTATATTAAGGGCAAGCGCGTAAGCAGAGAAAATGCAGAGCTCAAAGAAGCAATCTGTTCACGGAGCCAGAGGATGCGATTGAAATCCTAAATTAATACTTTTCCTTTGTATTCACTAAGGAGTAGGACACTGTAATTGGAGAATTCAGTGAAACGGAGTCAGTGAAATTCATGAATATGTTAAAATGAAGGGGATATTAGATCTCTTATTTACAGAAATAAACTGCAGATGCTGGTTTAAACTGAAGACAGACACATAAACCTAGAGTAACTCAGTGGGACAGACTGCATCTCTGGAGAAATGGAATAGGTGACGTTTTGGGTCAACCCGAAACATCACCTATTCCTTTTCTCCGGAAATACTGTCTGACCCGCTGAGTTACTCCAGCTTTTTGTGTCTGTATTAGATCTCATAGTTGGCTTAACTTTGGATAACTCCTCAGGGTTTGATGCAGTCTACCCCAGATTGAGATAGGAGGCAAGGGATGAGATTGATGGTATCCCGATAGATTTTTTTAAATCTTCACTGCCCACAGGTGAAGTGCTAAAAGACTGGAAAACAGCAAATATGGTAACCTTTTTCAAGAAGGGCACTATAGATAAGCCATATAATTACAGACGTGTAAGTCTAATGTCATTGGTAAGGACGTAATTGAAAAACTCTTAAGGAACAAGATTAATCTGCACTTGTGAGAAAATGTATTGATGAGAGCAGTGGTTTTGATGTGGTCCACATCAATAAGGTCATTGAAAGGTTTGCACATGAGAATATGATCGAAAAGTTCAGAACCTCTGGATTCAGCTCAAGCTGGAAAATCACTTGTAATTGGACCTGGATGTTGATAGAAGGGAGTTTGTTTTATTGGAAACTTGTGACCAGTGATGTACCATGGGGATTGATGCTGGTACATGTACTGTTGGCTATTTGCTTCAATGATTTGGATGTGAATGTGGGAGGTTTGATGAGTAAGCCTGCAGATGACATGAATATGCAACTTGCTGAAGGTGGGGAGCATAGTTTCAAGCTCTAGAACAATATTGATCAGTTAGCAAGATGGTCATGATGACAGATGGAATTATACTCTCCGGTAAATATGTTTCTTGCAAGGGATCAGTGATGCACCTTAGGAGGACTTGAACATCTAGGGCATACACAATGATTAGCGGGGTCCTTGGGAGTGCGGTAAAACTTCTTTAAAATAGCAGCTTGCATATGTGGTAGTGCTGGATTGTCAGATTTTCAGAACTATTGGATGTTATCCAAATAACAGTTGAATATACTTTCATTTAAAAAAAAAGATGTTTCTCATATGGATAAAAAAAATTTCAGCAAGCTCAGTAAATTTAAATGGGCACAGAAAATGGTGCTCCACTGAGATTGAACCTTTATTTTACTTCGGAGTCATGCGAGTGACTACATGAAGAAGCCCCGCCAGGCGTATGCGCGTCATTACGTCGATGCATGTCACATGGAACGGGCTGGAGAGCGCAGCTCCGCCAGCGATGAATAGAAACCTCGCAGGTAAGTGATTTAAAACTTAGTGCGAGTACTTAAGCTCCGTAAATCTGGCTTGCGAGTCAGTGGGAGCCTGTGGAATGGAAAGCGTTGGAAGGAAGGCGGGTCGAAGTAAGCATGGGTCGCGAAGCGATGCGGTCCCATCGCAGCGATCGGGAAGAGAGATTAGTGCGGTGCCGGTTCCGATACCGGTGGCCGTTTTACCCGTAATTGAACAGCTTCCAGCTACTCCAGTGTCGCAGGGCACTGAGGCCACAACTATAGGGAAGAAAGCTAAACGAAAGTCTGTCAGGCCCGTTTTGTCTGACGGGTCTGATGAAGAGAACTCCCCTCCAGATCGTAAAAGAATGTGCGGGAGACTGGACTAAATGGAGAAAATGCTCCAAACGCTTATCAGTCAAGGGTCTATAGGCCCAGAGATTCCCCAGGCAACCTCCCAAGGAGTTCCATATACTGAATATGGTGCCTATCAACAGTAGGAATCTCACTCTCCAGTGCCTTGTTTGGGTATGGATGAGGTCTCCCTGGAGCATGACTCAGGAGTACCAGTGCAGGAGAAGCCTGAACCTGAAGCTGGTGTCCCTACATATGTGTACACACCAGAGCACAAGAGCCACGCTCCGGGTGTTCCCGATGTAGCGCGCAATTTTGCTATACCGGAAGGGACTGGTGAGGCTATGGAAGAGAACCTAGCTGCCAATATCAACTATTTGGTTTCTCACCAGCTCCATGAATCTGTTATGACTGCGACAGCAGAGTTGTATAAAACACCTGTCAATTGTGCCTCGCTCAGAGTGCCCACTGTAAACTCAGCAATATGGGTACCCATGAGTGCAACGATGCGAGGGCAGGAAATGCGTTTCCAGCGTGTCCTCAAGCTGATATCAGCTGGCATCACTGCGTTTGGGAAGATGACACAAGGGTCAACGATGTCTAAAATACAAAAAGACATGCTCGCATTATTTTGTTTTTTTATTTATTTATTTTTATTTATTTATTTTTTAAATAATTTTTTTATTGTAGAAACAATATATACCAAGTACACTCTTATACGACATTGAGAGTTATGTAATATATAAAATTATAACATATTGATTATCGATTAATACTATTTATGTTAATTGTAATATTATCCATTATTACCCATATCAGCCATCTGAGGTATGGTTTTACCAAATTATATTCCCTTCCTTTTTACTGCCAGCAGGGCTAACAGGGGAATATTTTCTTATATTCCCCTTTCTAGCCAACCCCTATGGAGTTTACCTGTTTAAACAGCGGGGAATATAACCTTTTATTACCCATATCAGCCATCTGAGGTATGGTTTTACCAAATCATATTCCCTTCATTTTTACTGCCAGCAGGGCTAACAGGGGAATATTTTCTTATATTCCCCTTTCTAGCCAACCCCTATGGAGTTTGCCTGTTTAAACAGCGGGGAATATAACCTTATATTCCCCTGGTCTCACATCCGGGAACGTGACGCTGCGTGACGGCAACGTGACGCTGCGTGGGAAATTTAAAATTTATTCTCAAAAAAAAAAAATGGCTGCCGTTTGCGAGAAAAGGTTCCCGTTTTAAAACTTCGACCTTCACATTGTCACATAAATGAATGACATAAATTACATAAATGAAACATAAATGTTACATTATTTTAGTACCCTTATATACAATGTTGCAATGGTTTTAGTACCCTTCTTTACAATGTTGCAATGCATATTGCAAAATGTATAGATACATTCATATCATATGAGATGTTCAGATTTTCCTCTAGATGTCTGATAATGGGTAATAATAACAATATTGACTGTCCTCTTTCGGGAGATACGACATATATTGCCCTCACTAGATCCATATTGCCCTCGTCTTCGACTCGGGCAATATGAATCTACTTCAGGCAATATATGTCGTATCCCCCTCAAGGCCAGTCAATATTCTATTAATATTCCCCTGGTCTCACATCCGGGAACGTGACGCTGCGTGACGGCAACGTCACGCTGCGTGGGAAATTTAAAATTTATTCTCAAAAAAAAAAAATGGCTGCCGGTTGCGAGAAAAGGTTCCCGTTTTAAAACTTCGACCTTCACATTGTCACATAAATGAATGACATAAATTACATAAATGAAACATAAATGTTACATTGTTTTAGTACCCTTATTTACAATGTTGCCATGGTTTTAGTACCCTTCTTTACAATGTTGCAATGCATATTGCAAAATGTATAGATACATTTCATATCATATGAGATGTTCAGATTTTCCTCTAGATGTCTGATAATGGGTAATAATAACAATATTGACTGTCCTCTTTCGGGAGATACGACATATATTGCCCTCACTAGATCCATATTGCCCTCGTCTTCGACTCGGGCAATATGAATCTACTTCAGGCAATATATGTCGTATCCCCCTCAAGGCCAGTCAATATTCTATTATTATACATTTCATTGTTATTTATTTTATATAATTGGGAGTATATGTAGTATATTCCTAAAATAAGTAATACACTTAGATTTCTCAAATCATAGATATTCTTCTAATTACCAAATAGAAATCCCCGCTAATATAACTACGTAGTACCCAATCTTAAACAAAGTTTTTTTGATATTCATAATGTTATCAAAATATTAATAATGTTTGTATTATTGTTAATTTTATATTTCATAATTATTGTATAATTGAAAATACATAGTTTTATATAATTACAAGTTTAAGACATCTATAATCTTTTCATACGAACAGAAATAAGTGTGTACGTATTAAAAATTTATATAATATGTTTCTATAATTTTTTCCTTAATTAAAGATAGAAAGATAGAGAAAAAGAATAGAAAATAGAAAAGAAAATGTGAAAAGTTTGATGGAGATTGAAGTATTACTAAATAATCCAATCTTGGAGATACATTCATGATTTGTTATGTGTATTTCTTCATCCATTCAGATATTCAGGCCTCAGTCAAGTCCCTGCGCCGAACCATTGTGACCCTGTAGATATTTAATATAGGGAGAACCATATCTCCTTGAAGAGATCTAAACCTGTCCATAAGGACCAGTCTCAATCTCTCCAAGTGAAGTGTCTCCGTCATTTCTGTATTCCACATTTTAATTGTTGGGGATACAGGGCCTTTCCAAAATTTTAATATTAAATTTTTTCCCAATTATTAAAGAATAGTCGATAAAAGTTCTATGATTCTATGTAATTAATTTGTTCCGTTTCCGGTATTCCAAGTATGATTAACTTTGGGTCATAAATCATAGTAATATTAATAACTTTCGAGATTATTTTAAATATTTCATTCCAATATTCTAAAATCTTCGTACAATTAGTAAATGAGTGTGACAAAGTTGCTTCTATGATTTGACATTTATCACATATAGGTGATAGTTTTGGAAATATTATTATGTATTTAGATTTAGAATAATGTAATCTATGTAAGATTTTAAACTGTATAAGTGCATGTTTAGCATTTAAAGAGCAGTAATGAATATGTTGTAGGCTTTCTTCCCATATTTCTGGACTTATTATTTGACTTAATTCATTTTCCCAGCGCTGTCTATGTATTTCCGATGATGGAATATCACTTTCCAACAAAATATTGTAAATGTATGATATCATTTTTTCTGTATTTGGATGTTTATTCAAGCATTCATCTAAAATTTTCACTCTTTCTATTTCTAAGTTCTTGTGTATTTGCAGAGATATAGTTTCTGATTTGTAAATATCTGAAATATTCATTATTATGAAGCCCGTAGGTTTCTTGTAATTCTTGAAATGAAAGAAAAGAATTATCCTTATAAAGATCCCCTATATTTAAAAATTCCTTTATTTTTCCATTGTATAAAAGCTTTATCCATCATTGACGGTTTAAACGTAAAGTTGTTGCAATTGTAAGACCTAGCGGTATAAATTTTAGTTTTAGTGTTTTCTTTATTTGTTTCCAAATACGTATTCCACTTTCTATTATCAAATTTTCACTATAAAATTTTCTTAGGTACATTAGTATTAGCAAATATTATAGAGCTAATTTCAAATGGAAAACAGTCTTCTCTTTCCATTTTTAACCAATTTGGTTTATTATCTATTTCTCCTAACCAAAAATTCATATTTCTAATGTTAACTGCCCAATAATAAAACATAAAATTTGGTAAAGCTAAACCCCCGTTTATTTTAGCTTTACATAAATGTTTTTAATTTATTCTATGATTTTTATAATCCCAAATAAAGTTAGTGACTATTGAATCTACTTTTTTAAAAAAAATTTTAGAGAGATATATCGGGATTGATTGAAATAAATATAATAATTGTGGGAGGAAAATCATTTTTATTGCGTTTATTTTACCTAACATTGAGATAGGTAAGCTTTTCCAGTATAAGATTTTTTTATTTAATTTATTCAATAATAACGGAAATTAGATTTAAATAAAGAGTCAAATCTTTTTGTAACAAAAATACCAAGATATTTAATATTTTCATTTGTTATCTTAAAAGGAAATTGTTGTAATATCTGTAAATTATTCATGTTATTGGCATAAGTTTCACTTTTATACCAATTGATACTGTACCTGAAAAAAACCAAATTCCGTTATTAGTTTTTAACAAATTACAGATACTTATTTCCGGTTTAGTAATATAAAGTAATATATCGTCCGCATATAACGAGATTTTATTCTTAGTATCTTTAGTATCGTGTCCATATATTTCTGGATGTAATCTTACCCTTTGAGCAAGAGGTTCGATTGCTAACGCAAACAGTAATGGTGATAAAGGACAGCCTTGTCTACAACCTCGAGATAAACTAAACTTAGTTGATAACATATGGTTTGTTATTATTCTAGCTGTTGGATTTGCATATAATAATTTAATCCAAGTAGTAAACTTATCACCAAGCTTAAAGGCTTCCATCACCGAAAATAGATAAGGCCATTCCACCTGGTCAAAAGCTTTTCTGCAATCCAACGAGATGACTACTAAGTCTTTTTTTATCACTTCTTTTCGAATATATGATATTAAATAACCGTTATTATTTTGTAATGCTTATTTTGAGATTAATTGTACGAGGAAGATCGCCATTCGGCCAACATTACATCCAAAATTTGCAGGACTGTGCAGGAGCAAGTAATATCCAGGCACCCGATTATTTATTCGGTGAAAATCTTCCAAAAACAAATCAAGGACATTGATGAAGAGGCCAAAACAATTGGGCTTATAAAACCCTTTCATCCCTGCTCCAAGAAAACAAGCAGGTTGATACGCAGGGGTCTGATATTGGGGCAGGGCCCAGCAGAGGGAGGCCGATGGGGCAAAAAATATTATTACCCAGTACAGCCCAACATCAACCCTTATATTGGGAGAAGGAGACCTTCCAGGTCGTTTGCTGAGGTACTGGAACTTCATTCTGTCACAGATAAAACTCTGGGGCTCAACCTCCGGTTGGGGGTAGATTACAATTGGTTTTATGATGAATGGTGCTGCATTACATCTGATCGGTTTTTATACTAGATACTGCGTCAGGCTCTACAAGGAATTTATGGGTGGAGTTGATCCACCTGTGCAGCATTATGCCTAATAGAGTCTTGGTGTTTGCTGCACCAGAAACTCGTCAGGTAGAAGAAGAAATAAAAACAATTATTCCAGAAAGGGTAATTGAAAGGACAGTTAATCATCCTCAACAATTTGTGTCCAATGTATTCCCCAGACTGAAAAAAGATGGGGGTTGCAGAGTCATTCTGGACCTCACACACTTAAATTCCTATGTTCAGTAAAGGCATTTTAAAGTGGACACCTTCAACACTACAAAGCAGTTGTTGTCGCAAGGCTGTATATATGGCTACTATAGATCTCAAAGATACATATTATTCAGTACCAATTCATCATCATTATCGCAGGTATTTAAAATTTAATTGGATGGTCAGCTGTGGCAATTTAAAAGCATTAACCTAATGGATTAACTTCAGCTCCTAGGCTGTTCACAAAATTATTGAAACCGGTACTGGCATTACTGAGGGCTCAAAATCCCATTGTAATGGATTATTGGGATGATATTTTAATTGTAAGCGCCACTCAGGAGACAGCTGAAGAATCGGTTTCAGCAACAACATGCCTATCCCTCCATCTGAGAAGTAGCCAGGGTTATTGGTAAATTGGTAGCAGCGTTTCCTGCTGTAGAGTTTGGACCTCTGCACTATCAAAGTCTGCAACGAGCCAGAGAACAAGCACCAAATATCACTGGTGGACAAGGTTATGGAAATCCCAGTGGATTTATATTAAGGGCAAGCGCGTAAGCAGAGAAAAATGCAGAGCTCAAAGAAGCAATCTGTTCACGGAGCCAGAGGATGCGATTGAAATCCTAAATTAATACTTTTCCTTTGTATTCACTAAGGAGTAGGACACTGTAATTGGAGAATTCAATATGAATATGGTGCCTATCAACAGTAGGAATCTCACTCTCCAGTGCCTTGTTTGGGTATGGATGAGGTCTCCTTGGAGCATGACTCAGGAGTACCAGTGCAGGAGAAGCCTGTACCTGAAGCTGGTGTCCCTACATATGTGTACACACCAGAGCACAAGAGCCACGCTCCGGGTGTTCCCGATGTAGCGCGCAATTTTGCTATACCGGACGGGACTGGTGAGGCTATGGAAGAGAACCTAGCTGCCAATATCAACTATTTGGATTCTCACCAGCTCTATGAATCTGTTATGACTGAGACAGCAGAGTTGTATAAAACACCCGTCAATTGTGCCTCGCTCAGGGTGCCCACAGTAAACTCAGCAATATGGGTACCCATGAGTGCAACGATGCGAGGACAGGAAATGCGTATCCAGCGTGTCCTCAAGCTGATATCAGCAGGCATCACTGCGTTTGGGAAGATGACACAAGGGTCAACAATGTCTAAAGTACAAAAAGACATGCTCGCATTATTTTGTAATGCTTATTTTGAGATTAATTGTACGAGGAAGAATCGCCATTCGGCCAACATTACATCCAAAATTTGCAGGACTGTGCAGAGCAAGTAATATCCAGGCACCCGATTATTATTCGGTGAAAATCTTCCAAAACAAATCAAGGACATTGATGAAGAGGCCAAAACAATTGGCCTTATAAAACCTTTCATCCCTGCTCCAAGAAAACAAGCAGGTTGGATACGCAGGGGGTCTGATATTGGGGCAGGGCCCCAGCAGAGGGAGGCCGATGGGGCGAAAATATTATTACCCAGTACAGCCCAACATCAACCCTTATATTGGGAGAAGGAGACCTTCCAGGTTGTTTGCTGAGGTACTGGAACTTCATTCTGTCACAGATAAAACTTCTGGTGCTCAACCTCCGGTTGGGGGTAGATTACAATTGTTTTATGATGAATGGTGCTGCATTACATCTGATCGGTTTATACTAGATACTGCGTCAGGCTCTACAAAGAATTTATGGGTGGAGTTGATCCACCTGTGCAGCATATGCCTAATAGAGTCTTGGTGTTTGCTGCACCAGAAACTCGTCAGGTAGAAGAAGAAATAAAAACAATTATTCCAGAAAGGGGTAATTGAAAGGACAGTTAATCATCCTCAACAATTTGTGTCCAATGTATTCCCCAGACTGAAAAAAGATGGGGGTTGCAGAGTCATTCTGGACCTCACACACTTAAATTCCTATGTTCAGTAAAGGCATTTTAAAGTGGACACCTTCAACACTACAAAGCAGTTGTTGTCGCAAGGCTGTTATATGGCTACTATAGATCTCAAAGATACATATTATTCAGTACCAATTCATCATCATTATCGCAGGTATTTAAAATTTAATTGGATGGGTCAGCTGTGGCAATTTAAAGCATTACCTAATGGATTAACTTCAGCTCCTAGGCTGTTCACAAAATTATTGAAACCGGTACTGGCATTACTGAGGGCTCAAAATCCCATTGTAATGGATTATTGGGATGATATTTTAATTGTAAGCGCCACTCAGGAGACAGCTGAAGAATCGGTTTCAGCAACAACATGCCTATCCCTCCATCTGAGAAGTAGCCAGGGTTATTGGTAAATTGGTAGCAGCGTTTCCTGCTGTAGAGTTTGGACCTCTGCACTATCAAAGTCTGCAACGAGCCAGAGAACAAGCACCAAATATCACTGGTGGACAAGGTTATGGAAATCCCAGTGGATTTATATTAAGGGCAAGCGCGTAAGCAGAGAAAATGCAGAGCTCAAAGAAGCAAATCTGTTCACGGAGCCAGAGAATGCGATTGAAATCCTAAATTAATACTTTTCCTTTGTATTCACTAAGGAGTAGGACACTGTAATTGGAGAATTCAATATGAATATGGTGCCTATCAACAGTAGGAATCTCACTCTCCAGTGCCTTGTTTGGGTATGGATGAGGTCTCCCTGGAGCATGACTCAGGAGTACCAGTGCAGGAGAAGCCTGAACCTGAAGCTGGTGTCCCTACATATGTGTACACACCAGACCACAAGAGCCACGCTCCGGGTGTTCCCGATGTAGCGCGCAATTTTGCTATACCGGAAGGGACTGGTGAGGCTATGGAAGAGAACCTAGCTGCCAATATCAACTATTTGGATTCTCACCAGCTCTATGAATCTGTTATGACTGAGACAGCAGAGTTGTATAAAACACCCGTCAATTGTGCCTCGCTCAGGGTGCCCACTGTGAACTCAGCAATATGGGTACCCATGAGTGCAACAATGCGAGGACAGGAAATGCGTTTCCAGCGTGTCCTCAAGCTGATATCAGCTGGCATCACTGCGTTTGGAAAGATGACACAAGGGTCAACGATATCTAAAATACAAAAAGACATGCTCGCATTATTCTGTAATGCTTATTTTGAGATTAATTGTACGAGGAAGATCGCCATTCGGCCAACATTACATCCAAAATTTGCAGGACTGTGCAGAGCAAGTAATATCCAGGCACCAGATTATTTATTCGGTGAAAATCTTCCAAAACAAATCAAGGACATTGATGAAGAGGCCAAAACAATTGGGCTTATAAAACCTTTCATCCCTGCTCCAAGAAAACAAGCAGGTTGGATACGCAGGGGGTCTGATGTTGGGGCAGGGCCCAGCAGAGGGAGGCCGATGGGGCGAAAATATTATTACCCAGTACAGCCCAACATCAACCCTTATATTGGGAGAAGGAGACCTTCCAGGTCGTTTGCTGAGGTACTGGAACTTCATTCTGTCACAGATAAAACTTCTGGTGCTCAACCTCCGGTTGGGGGTAGATTACAATTGTTTTATGATGAATGGTGCTGCATTACATCTGATCGGTTTATACTAGATACTGCGTCAGGCTCTACAAAGAATTTATGGGTGGAGTTGATCCACCTGTGCAGCATATGCCTAATAGAGTCTTGGTGTTTGCTGCACCAGAAACTCGTCAGGTAGAAGAAGAAATAAAAACAATTATTCCAGAAAGGGGTAATTGAAAGGACAGTTAATCATCTTCAACAATTTGTGTCCAATGTATTCCCCAGACTGAAAAAAGATGGGGGTTGCAGAGTCATTCTGGACCTCACACACTTAAATTCCTATGTTCAGTAAAGGCATTTTAAAGTGGACACCTTCAACACTAAAAAACAGTTGTTGTCGCAGGGCTGTTATATGGCTACTATAGATCTCAAAGATACATATTATTCAGTACCAATTCATCATCATTATCGCAGGTATTTAAAATTTAATTGGATGGGTCAGCTGTGGCAATTTAAAGCATTACCTAATGGATTAACTTCAGCTCCTAGGCTGTTCACAAAATTATTGAAACCGGTACTGGCATTACTGAGGGCTCAAAATCCCATTGTAATGGATTATTGGGATGATATTTTAATTGTAAGCGCCACTCAGGAGACAGCTGAAGAATCGGTTTCAGCAACCACAAGCCTATCCCTCCATCTGAGAAGTAGCCAGGGTTACTGGTAAATTGGTAGCAGCATTTCCTGCTGTAGAGTTTGGACCTCTGCACTATCAAAGTCTGCAACGAGCCAGAGAACAAGCACTAAAAAAGCATGCAGGTCATTTTGATAGGTTCATGCAGTTACCAACTACAGCCTTTGCTGAATAGCAATGGTGGATTATCAATGTTGCACAAGCTACTAAAAATATTTTGGTTCAACAACCTTCAGTGGTTTTACAAACTGATGTGAGTGCTCTTGGATGGGGAGCTACGGACAGCGAATCTAACTGTGGTGGTAGATGGAGTGTCCAAGAGGATTTAATTCTCTAAACGCATGGTATTAATTATTTGGAGTTATTGGGGGCATTTTATGCATTAAAAGCTTATTGTTCCACAATGATTAATTCACACGTTCAACTCCAGGTAGACAATATCACAGCTGTGGCATATATCAATCACATGGGAGGAGTAAGTCAGTCTCATGTGATAATCTGGCTAACCTCATGTGGCACTGGTGCATCTCCAGGAACATCTGGCTCTCAGCTATCTACCTGCCAGGGAGAGATAATGTGGTGGCAGACAACAGGTCACGAAAGTTCAATGACAATACAGAATGGATGTTAAATCCAGAAGTTTTTAAAAAGATTGTCAGCTGCTATGGGTTACCAGATATTGATCTGTTCGCATCCAGATTAAATCGCCATTTGCCTAAATATGTTTCATGGGAGCTGGATCCAGGAGCAGTAGCAGTGGATGCATTCTCGCTACATTGGGGACGTACATTCTTCTATGCTTTTCCCCCATTCTGCCTGATTAGGCAATGTCTCACCAAAATAGAGCAGGACTCCACCACAGGCGTTTTGGTGGTTCCAGACTGGCCTACACAGCCGTGGTTCCCATTGGTGCTCAGAATGATGACTCAGCCATTCATGACGATCCCCAACTGTAGTAATTTGTTGGTACGTCCAGTAACAGGAGAAAGTCATCCGTTACATGACCGTATTAATTTATTCATCTGCAGGTTCTGACCAGACCGTTACAAGGGCTTGGACTGTTGGATAGGACCATGGATGTCATAATTGCAGCTTGGAGAGATAGCACTAAGAAACAATATATGTCTCATATAAAGAAATTGGAAATGTTTTGTGTACAGTCAGATATATCTTATCAAGCATACCGGATGTATTGGAGTTCCTTGCTATGTTGCATTTTGATCAGCACCTGAGTTATAGTGCCATTAATAGTGCTTTGTCCTCCTACTTAGGACATTTTTCAGAACAACAATCTATCAGGTCTCATCCGTTAGTACCCCGATTTATGCAAGGAATTTTTAATAAAAATCCTCCCAAGCCTAGATATACAGAAATCTGGGATGTCAGTATAGTTCTCACACTGCTTCGGCAATGGGCTCCAATTACGTCACTGTCTTTTCAGATGTTAACACTTAAAGTGGTTATGCTCATGGCGTTAGTATCAGCACAACGAGTACAAACATTGCAAATGTTACGACTAGATTGTATGCATTTGTCTGTAGATAAAATTACTTTTTATATCTATGATCTAATCAAGCAAAGCAGGCCAGGAATGGCTGGAACCAAGGTAATCTTTAAAGCGTACCCTGTGGACCAAGAATTATGTGTGGTTAAGCATCTGAGTCAATATATTGAAGTAACTAAGAGTCTCAGAGGTTCTGAGACAGCAATGCTCATTACCCACATATAAAAAAGTGTCAGCACAAACAATTTCTAGATGGTTAAAACAGGTTCTGGATTACGCTGGAGTGGACACTCATGTGTTTAAATCTCACTCCACCCACCAGGGCAGCATCAATATCCGCGGCGAAGGCGCAGGACGTGCCGCTTGACCAAATCCTCAACGCCGCAGATTGTCTAAAGAAGCAACTTTTTCTAAGTTCTATGATAAACCTGTTGTTACAGTGCCAGGGTTTGGCCATGCTGTGTTGGGTACGGTTTAATTTGCGGTTGCTTTGTTTTATATCTTTTTGTAATTTCCCCCTGGGATAAAGGGGTTATTACTTTATTTTGTTATCGTTATTATTATTATTAAAATAGTTGAATAATTGAAACAATGTTCAATATATTATTTATTTACTATTGTGTCAACTGAAGCAGTGTGTCGTATGGAGTGCATCTACGGCATGAAATCACAGAGCTTTGAAATCTTCACGTAGTCACTCACATGACTCCGAAGTAAAATAGTAAGATTAAATGAGAACTTATCGGTTTGAAGTTTGATCCTTATTTTATGAGGACTTACGATGAGGGATTATATGCCCTCCGCTCCCAGCCCTCATAATCAAAAGGATCATCTGGTACTAGTCTTCTCAAAGCCTTGCTATCTTACTTTGGCTATCGGGCTTTCTGTGTTTTCACGCCGCTGCTTTCACTTAATCCCTCATCGTAACTCCTCATAAAATAAGGATCAAACTTCGAACTGGTAAGTTCTCATTTAATCTTACTATTAGCCCTCAGTGACTTTACAGGGAGTGACGGGAACAGCTTGTTAATGGGTGCAAGGGAACCAAACTCCTGGTTAGCTTAAAAGGAGCTTACAATAATAAAGGAATATGATAAGTTTGGCCCTGGTGTGTAAATAGGAGCATGGGATCTCCGCTCAGTCCGCCTAAACCTACGTGATCTGCCGGTTGCTAAACACTTTAACTCCCCCTCCCATTCTCACACTGACCTGTGACAATCTCTACTCCCCAACTCAATCATGGTTGATCTCTCTCTCCCTCCTAACCCCATTTTTCTGCCTCTCCCCATAACCCCTGACACCCCTGACAGATTTTATCTGTTTGCTTGTTGTTACCTACTTCTAGCTAATGATCTATTCTACATTTTCCTTGATCATTTATTTAGATATCTCGTTTTCACACACTTTACCCTTCCTTTGTGTGTCTCCCTCTCCCCTGATTCTCAGTCTGAAGAGGGTCTTGACCTGAAATGTCAGCCACTCCTATCCAGAGATGCTGCCTGTCCCTCTGAGTTACTCCAGCATTTGTGTCTTTTCACTGACTTTTCTTTGTCTTTCATGCTATTTACTTCCACAAAGAATGTCAATAGATTTGTCAAGCAAGGTCCCCTCTTCACAAAACCATGCTGACTTCAGTCTATTTTATCATGCGGTTCTAAGTACACAGAAACGTAATCCTTAATAATGGACTCTAAAATCTTCCAAGCACTGAAGTCAGGCTAACCGGCCTATAATTTCCCATCTTTTGTCTCGCTCCCTTCTTAAACAGCAGAGTAACATTTGCAATTTTCCAGTCCTCTGACCACTCTGGACTAGTGATGCTGGAAAGATTACTACCAATGGCTCCACAATCTCTAAAGCAACCTATTTCAGAACCCTGGGGTGTAGTCCATCTGGCCTAGATGTCTTATCAACCTTCAGACCTTTCAGCTTCCCAAGCACCTTCCACTTTGTAATAGCAACTTGACTAACTGGTGCCCCCTGATTCTTGAATTGCAGGCACATTGCTGATGTCTTCTGCTAGAGCAAAAAACAATTTGTTTTTGTATTATTTGTCTGTTGGATACTGCTTAGTCGGACTCATAGAAACATAGAAAATAGGTGCAACACAAGGCCATTCGGCCCTTCTAGCCAGCACCGCCATTCATTGCAATCATGGCTAATCATCCCCAATCAATAACTCGTGCCTGCCTTCTCCCCATATCCCGTGATTCCACTAGCCCCTAGAGCTCTATCTAACTCTCTCTTAAATCCATCCAGTGATTTGGCCTCCACTGTCCTCTGTGGCAGGGAATTTCACAAATTCACAACTCTCTGGGTGAAAAAGTTTTTTCTCATCTCAGTCTTCAATGGCCTCCCCTTTATTCTAAGACTGTGGCCCCTGGTTCTGGACTCTCCCACATTCAGAACATTTTTCCTGAATCCAGCTTGTCCAGCCAGTCTTTTTATAATTTTATATGTTTCTATAAGTTATGTTTCTAAACTCCAGTGAATACAAACCTAGTCTTTTCAATCTTTCCTCATATGACAGTCCCGCCATCCCAGGGATCAATCTCGTGAACCTACGCTGCACTGCCTCAATCACAAGGATGTCCTTCCTCAAATTAGGAGACCAAACTGTACGCAATACTCCAGATGTGGTCTAACCAGAGTCCTATACAACTGCACAAGATCCTCTCTACTCCTATACTGAAATCCTCTTGTTATGAAGGCCAACATTCCATTAGCTTTCCTCACTGCCTGCTGTACCTGCACGCCAACATTCAGTGATCGGTATACAAGGACACCCAGGTCTCACTGTACCTCCCCCTTACCTAACCTAACCCCATTGAGATAATAATCTGCCCCCTTGTTTTTGCCACCAAAGTGGATACCTCACATTTATCTATATTATACTGCATCTGCCACGCATCTGCCCACTCACTCAACCTGTCCAGGTCACCATGCAACCTCCTAACATCCTCTTCACAGTTCACACTGCCACCCAGCTTTGTGTCATTTTCAAACTTGGTAGTGTTGCTCCTAATTCCCTATTCCAAATCATTAATATCAACAGTTACCAACTGCCATCATGTAATTTTTTCATGCAGTTTCCCTTCTAAGTGAAAGCAATGTATATGAAATAAAGTGGACGAGCTTGAGGCTCAGTTCGAAATTGGCAAGTATGATGTTGTGGGAATTACAGAGACATGGCTGCAAGAGGGCCAGGGCTGGGAGCTGAATATTCAAGGGTATACCTCCTATCGAAAAGACAGACAGGTGTGCTGAGGGGGTGGGATAGCTCTGTAGGTGAAGAATGAAATTCAGTCCCTTGCAAGGGGTGACATTGAAACAGGAGATGCGGAGTCAGTATGGTTAGAACTAAGGATTGTAAGAGTAAAAATACCCCAGGTCCCCAAACAGTAGTCTGGATATAGGGTGCAAGTTGAACCAGGAGTTAAATTGGCATGTAGTAAAGGTAATGCTACGGTTGCTATGGGAGATTTCACATGCAGGTAGATTGGGAAAATCAGGTTGGTGCTGGACTCCAAGAAAGGAGTTTGTGGAGTGCCTCTGTAAAGGATTCTTAGAGCTGCTTGTATTGGAGCCAACCAGGGAGAAGGCAATTCTGGATTTATTATTATGTAGTGAATCGGATTTGATAAAGGAACATTAGGTTAAGGAGCCATTAGGAGGTAGTGACCATGATATGGTCAAGTTTAATCTACAAGTGGAGAGGGAGAAGGGCAAATCGGAGGTGTCAGTATTACAGTTGAATAAAGGGGACTATGGGGCCATGAGGGAAGAGCTGGCCAAAGTTGACTAGAAAGATACCCTAGCAGGGATCACAGTGGAACAACAATGGCAGGTATTTCTGGGAATAATACAGAAGGTGCAGGATCAGTTGATTCCAAAGAGGAAGAAAGATTCCAAGGGGAGTTGGGGGTGACCGTGACTGACAAGGGACGTCAGGGACAGTATAAAAAAAATAAAAGAGTAGAAGCACAACGTCACAAAGATGAGCGGGAATCAAGAGGATTGGGTAATGTTTAAAGAACAACAGAAGATAACTAAAGAGGTAATACGGGGAGAAAAGATGAGGTACGAAGGTAAGCTAGTCAAGAATATAAAGGAGGATAGTAACAGCTTCTTTAGATATATGACGAGGAAAAAAATAGTTAAGACCAAAGTTGGATCCTTGAAGACTGAAAAAGGTGAATTTATTATGGGGAACAAGGAAATGGCAGATGAGTTGAACAGGTACTTTGGATCCGTCTTCACTAAGGAGGACAGACAATCTTCCTGATATACTAGTGGCGAGAGGATCTGGGGTGGCGGAGGAACTGAAGGAAATCCACATTAGGAGGAAATGGTGCTGGGTAGACTGATGATCTGCATCAGGGCCAGGGCCTGACGGTCTGCATGAAGTGGCTCTAGAAATCGTGGATGCATTGGTGATAATTTTCCAATGTTCTATAGACCCAGGATCAGTTCCTGTGGATGGGAGGGTATCTAATGTCATACCACTTTTTAAGAAAGGCAGGAGAGAGAAAACGGGGAATCATGGACCAGTTAGCCTGACATCGGTGGTGGGGAAGATGCTGGAGTGAACTATAAAAGATGAAATAGCGGCACATTTGGATAGCAGTAACAGGATAGGTCCGAGTTAGCATGGATTTACGAAGGGGAAATGATGCTTGACTAATCTTCTCGAATGTTTTGAGGATGCAACTAGGAAAAGGGACAAGGGAGAGCCAGTGGATGTAGTGTACCTGGACTTTCAGAAAGCATTTGATAAGGTCCCACATAGGAGATTAGTGGGCAAAATTAGGGCACATGGTATTGGGGGTAGAGGGCTGACATGGATAGAAAATTGTTTGGCAGGCAGGAAACACCGAGTAGCATATATAAATCATCCCGTAATATCTGTACAACGTTTGTGATAAGTCTGATTTGTATTTGAAGTGCTGTTGTACACTAGATAATATGCAATGCTTCTAATAAAAATATTTTACAAAAAAGGAAACAACGAGTAGGGATTAACGGGTCCCTTTCAGAATGGCAGGCAGTGACTAGTGGCAAGGCTCGGATCACAGCTATTTACAATAGACATCAATTATTTGGATGAAGAGATTCAAAGTAACATTTGCAAATTTGCAGATGACACAAAGCTGGGTGGCAGTGTGAACTGTGAGGAGGGTGCTATGATAATGCTGGGTGACTTGGACAGGTTGGGTGAGTGGGCAGATGCATGGCAGATACAGTTTAATGTGGATAAATGTGAGGTTATCTACTTTGGTAGCAAAAACAGGAAGGCAGATTACTATCTAAATGGTGCCAAGTTGGGAAAAGGGGAAGTACAACAGGATCTAGGGGTCCTTGTTCATCAGTCAATGAAAGTAAGCATGCAGGTACAGCAGGCAGTGAGGAAAGCGAATGGCATGTTGGCCTTCATAACAAGAGGAGTTGAGTAGAGGAGCAAAGAGGTCTTTCTGCAGTTGTATAGGGCCCTAGTGTGACCACATCTAGAGTATTGTGTGCAGTTTCTGTCCCCTAATTTGTGGAAAGACATTCTTGCTATTGAGGGAGTGCAGCGTAGGTTTACAAGGTTAATTCCCGGAATGGCGAGACTGTCATATGCTGAGAGAATAGAGTGGCTGGGCTTGTACACTCTGGAGTTTAGAAGGATGAGAGGGGATCTTATTGAAACATATAAGATTATTAAGGGTGTGGACACGCTAGAGGCAGGAAACATGTTCCCGATGTTGGGGGAGTCCAGAACAAGGGGCCACAGTTTAAGAATTATGGGTGAGCCATTTACAACGGAGACGAGGAAACAATTTTTCTCACAGAGAGTTTTGAGTCTGTGGAATTCTCTGCCTCAGGGGATAGTGGAGGCTGGTTCTCTGGATACTTTCAAGAGAGAGCTTGATAGGGCTCTTAAAGATAGCGTGTCAAGGGATATGAGGAGAAAGCAGGAACGGGGTACTGATTGGGGATGATCACCCATGATCACATTGCTGGCTCGAAGGGCCGAATGGCCTACTCCTGCACCTATTGTCTATTGTCTATTGTCAATGGGTTGTGAATTAACTGATTACATTCTATAGCTGACAAGGTTCTGCATGGTTCCACATGTTTTGGGCACGTTGGCCTTTATCAGTCAGAGTATTGAGCGTAGAGGTTGGGAGCTTGTACAAGACATTGGTGAGGCCACATTTAGAGTATTGTGTTCAATTCCAGGTACCATGATATAGGAAAGATGTTGTGAAGCTGTAAAGGGTGCAGAGAAGATTAATGACAATGTTGCCAGGACTCGAAGGCCTGAGCTATAGGGAAAGGTTGAGCAGGTTAGGACTTTATTCTTTGGAGCGCAAGAGGATGAGGTGTGATCCTATAGGGGTGTGTAAGATCATGAGAGGAACATATAGGGTAAATGCACAGTCTCTTGCCCAGTGTAGGGGTTTTAAGAATCAGAGGACATAGGCTTATGGTGAGTGGAGAAAGCTTGAATAGGAACCTGAGTGGCAACTTTTTTGGGGTGGTAGGTGTAAGGAACGAGCTGTCAGGGGAGGTCATTGAGGCAGGTACTATCACAACATTTAACACACATTTGGACAGGTACATTGGGTAGGATAGGTTTATAACGATATGGGCTAAACACAGGCAGGTGTAGATGGGGCATGTTAGATGGCATGGTTTGGGCCAAAGATCCTGTTTCCACATTAAATGACTATGACTCAATGAACTGTGTTTGTACATTAATCCAAAACGTTGGTTTGAAAATATAACTCAATAAATGGTGCGTTTTAATTAGATAGCACGCAAACAAAGTTTTTCATTGTATCTCGGTACACATGGCAATAATAAACCAATATCAATACCACATAGATATGCAAGGAACTACAGATGCTGGAACCATGAGCAAAACAGAATGTGCTGGAGTAACTCAGAGGGTCAAGCACCATCAGTGGATGGCATGGATAGGCCATCTTTGGGGTTGGGAATCTTATTCAAATAAGACGGAAACAGCTGTGATCATTAACTTTGAATGTCATCAAAACATTACTGCTTTAAAAATTATACAGTAGTGAGTAGAAGTGGCAAAAAAGACAGAAAATTGTGATCTTGCAAAGAGTCAGAGAAAGGTTACATAATAAATTGCACGAAAGTGCCAGATTTCTGAAGAAATGGAGGAGGATGACAGGATGTTGTTTGTCAGGTTTGGTGGAACAGATGGAAAGAACAAAACTAAGAGATGAAAGGGAGATATTATAATTAAATGAAGCAAAAAGATTGAAAATGCTTTAGAATTTGTGCCTAGATCTTGGAGCAAAATGGTTGCTTTGATTTTGGCCTAATATTTAACACAAGGTGAAAAACTGTAGCTAAAAACATATGTGTGGTGGGGTGGGGGTGGGTTTGATTGGGCCAGAGAGTGCCAGATAGTGGTAGCAACCAGAATGTAAACAAAACACCTGCCTTGCAGTCCTCCCAGGGTGACAAGGACCTAATTTCCCTGCAACGCTCCATAAAAATACAACATTGCATGTGGAACGTTGCAATCCCAGTTGTCCCTGCTTTGAAAATCTAATTGGTTTGCAAGAACGATTGATGACAGGAAGTACCTGGGCAAACCTTCAGATTGAGGTGCAACAACTTGGAAATGGTTGTTCTCATCTCTCATCTCAGAAAAAAAGAATTGCAATTTCAATTGGATAGTATTGAAAAGAAAGCATTGTGCAACTGAATTTCCAAGTGTTATCATGTAAAAATTGCTTCTCGCCACATGCAATAAGACTTGACATTTCTAACATGATATTAATCCATCTTGGGTGGTGTGTGATCAACATGTTTTGCCTTCTAGCACTTTCTGATTAGATCCTTCAGCAATCTCACATCACACTGGGCTGTCCCAGTCTCCTCAAGATTTTACCCAAGGCTTTGCTGTAAGCCTTCCCCATTATTGCAATTCCTATCTGCAGTTAAATATACGTTTAAGCTACATTTATTAAAAAACATTATCATTTTTTTTGACAGAAATATGTTTAGTCAATTGCCTTGATCTAAACAAATTAAGTCTTTTTTGCCGAAATAAAACACAGTACTAAAACATTAAGCTTGCCTTCAATCTGACATTTTCAATTCAAGCTAAATTGATCTTTCCATTTTCCATTTTTCCCATGAAAGATTATTTTATTAGCAACTTGTTCTTGAACATTGTAGCAAATGAGTCACACCCTTAAAAATATGGTATTTGGAAAAACATGTCGTGTGTCAGTCAATTATATATGGAAGGGCTGTATTGTGCGTTTGTAAATATTGGCAGGTAAGGATCTGTTACTTCACACCTTTAAATTTGCTAACAGTTTTGTTGTGGAGGTTGTTCAGGTGTTAGTATATTTGTCATAAGTTCAAAACTGTGAATTCAACCTCATAAATGTGCAGCACTGTTAACATATTAGATGTTTTAACTAAACTTGACTTTGTGGAAGATAAGGAGTCTAAGTAATAGGAGCAAGAGTTGGCCATTTCAGCCCATTCTGTCTCAACATTGAATAAAATCATGGATGATCTGCTTACTATAGACCCATCCCTCTTGATTCCTCTTATTTCCCAAAATCATTTATCTCATTTTTGAGAGCCAACAATCAAAAAAGGAATAGCTAATCATTTAGGAAATCTGAATATAATTATATCTAGTCAATATAATTTTATGAAATATAAATCTTGTTTGACAAATTTGCTCACATTCTTTGAGGATGTCACAGGGAGAGTTGGTAGAAGGGAACCTAAGGATCTGGAACAAAAAAACGAAAACTGCTGGAAGGTTTAGTGAGTCGGGCACTGCTTGTGGAAGCAGAGGGAAGGTTGATATTTCCCATCGAAACCTTGCAACAAGGTCTCATGCAGAGTCTTGACCCGAAACGTTGACCATCCTTCTGCTTCCACAGATGCTGCCTGACCCACTGAGATCTTCCAGCAGGAGGATTTTTGCAACTGGTAGATGTAGTGTATTTAGATTTTCAAAAGGCTTTTGACAGGGTGCCATGTAAGAGGCTGGTGCATAAATTAAAAGCCCAATAGTTTCACAGAAAGTGAGTTAGAATGGATTGAAACTTGCTGTTTTATGGAAAACACAGAGTTTGAATAAATTGGATAATTTTCAGACTCACTACATATTTATTAATACAATGTAACTTTGTCATATCATTCCTCTTGAAACTGTTGGGAAATTGCAGCAAATGTGTTAGTGACCTTTTCTGACACAATTGAACCCTGATGCATATGACAATAAACAAATTGTCAATTGTGCATTTCTGGACGAGAGTTGAGGGCAATCTGTCTAAAATACTTATGGCACACCACCGACTAGCTGATCTTGGAGTTACATTAATTATAGAGTTCTGGAGTTATTCAGCACAGAAACAGGCTCTTGTGACCAACTGGTCCATGCCGACCAAGGTGCCTTTCTGAGCTAGTCCGATTTGCCTGCTTTTGGCTCGTTACCCTCTGAACTTTTCGATAAACTAATCCAAATTTATTTTAAACATTTCTTCTACCAGCTTGTTCCATATACCCCCACATTATGTGTGAAAAATCTGCCACCCAGGTAACCTTTAAATGTCTCCCGCTCAGCTTAAACCTCTCGATTTGGAAATCTCAGATCCAGGGAAAAAGACTGACTCACCACCTTATCTATACCTCGGATGATTTTTACAAAACCTCTGGTAAGGTCACCCTCGGCCTGCTGTGCTCCAGGGAAAACAGTCCGGCTACGTCAAGTCTCTCCTTATAATTCAAGCCTATCAGTTCCAGCAACACCTTTGTGAATATTTTCTGCACCTTCTCTATCTTAATCGCATTCTCCCTATAGTATCGCAGCAACATCCAATGAGGCTGTAACGTGACATCTCAACTCTTGTACTCAATGCCCTTTCCATTGTCAAGACCTAAAAACTGATTTGCTTTCGAAATCAGAGGTGATTCAGAAAAATGTTCATTAATACAGAATTACAGTTCAACTTTTATATTGATGAACAATTTTAAATGACATTTAAAATGGAAGTGCTTCAAGGATAAGGCCTTATCTGGATTACATCAACTAAAAAAATTGCCGAATTTATGACTGAATTAGATAGTTAACAACTTTCTTATTGCCATTTTTCACGATTATCTAGTGGACAGTTCGGTATTATCTTTATTTTAGTAATTTGGTGCATCCAAATTATAGTTTCACACCACAGTTCAATAGTATTTCACTTGCTTTTCAGGAAAATGCTTCATGTTCACAGATAATGTTTAGTTTATTTAGTTTAGAGATACAGTGTGGAAATAGGCCCTTCGCCCACCGAGTACGCACCGACCAGCGATCCCCACACATTTAACACTATCCTACACACACTAGGGATAATTTACACATACAACAAGTCAATTAACCTACAAACCTGTACGTCTTTGGAGTGTGGGAGGAAACCAAAGATCTCGAGAAACCCCACAGGGTCATGGGGGAGAACGTACAAACAATCTCAATCACAATCACAATCACAAAAGTACTTTTATTGGCCAAGTATGTTTTGCAACATACGAGGAATTTCATTTGCCACAGTCATACAAATAAAAAGCAACGGAAACACACAAAATACATTTTAACATAAACATCCACCACAGTGACTCCTCCACATTCATCACTATGATGGAAGGCGAAAAAATCTCTTCAAATCTCTTCCTTTCTTTGCTCTCCCCGCGGTCGGGGGCCTCGAGCCCTCCGTTGACGGATGATCTTGACTCCCGTAGCCAGCGGCGTTTGGGCCCTCCGCATAGGGGCGATCAGCTCCTGCATCGGGGCTATGTCAGCTCCCCCGCGCTGGCAATCGGATCCCGCATCCGGGCTGGTCGAGCCTCGCGTCGTTGGAGCTCAATGACGAAGAGGCAGGCTGCGGTTGGAGTGATCCCAGGCAAAGGATCGGCTCCGATGTTAAGTCCACACCCGCGGTAGGGCTCAAAGTCAGTCCGAGGAGGCCTCCAGCTCCATCGATGTTAGACCGCAGAGCGACCGGAGATACCATCGGGAAAACAGTTGCATCTCGTGACAGGCAACACCGTAGTCGGGATTGAACCCGGGTCCCTCTGAAGCTGCAAGCACTGTGGCAGCAACTCTACCGCTGCATCACCGTGCCACCCACAAACGTGTTGTTGATGGTAACGAGGTAGTTTATGACCACAGAGTGGTATCGATCAGTTGATAAGATGAGTAGAGAAATGCCTGATGGAATTTATTTCAGATAAGAATGAGATAATACATTTTGGTCATTGACTGAAACCCTGCAGTGAAGTTGATATTTATTTTAAATAAGTGCTGCATGGGCTAATACTGGTGTTAAACTAATTCAAGGCAATATCTGAGTTGATATCAAGTTCATAAATTTAATCACATTTGGCATTGTGTGCAGTATCTTTTCAATGCAGTGTTTGAATTTGCAATGTCTGAATGTCATTCAAATACAAGTTAATGAAGGATTAAAACAAGCACAAGAGATTTAGCATGAACTTGCAAAGCAGATATACTGTAGGCAGCTTTTCATGTGAGAGGATTGTGCAGGTTTTATAAGCTTTGGATATCTGATTTCCTGTATTCCCACAACCGTGATTATATTTCAAATACTTCTCTGGCTGTAAGACACTTTAGGATGCCCTGAGCTTGCTAAAGTTACCCCGTAAATGGATCTATTTTTGCTTTGGGATACAACATGATTGAATGGCTGAGTAGACTTCATGGGCCGAATGGCCTAATTATAACCATATAACCATATAACAATTACAGCACGGAAACAGGCCCTCCTCGCCCTTCCAGTCCGTGCCGACCATTTGTTTTCCCCTAGTCCCATCTACCTGCACTCAGACAATAAACCCTCCATTCCCTTCACGTCCATATACCTATCCACTTTACTCTTAAATGTTAAAATCGATCCTGCCTCCACCACTTTTGCTGGAAGCTGATTCCACACAGCCACCAACCTCTGAGTAAAGAAGTTCCCCCTCACGTTACCCCGAAACCTCTGTCCCTTAATTCTCATGTCATGCCCTCTTGTTTGAAACTTCCCTACCCTCAAAGGGAAAAACATATCCACGTCAACTCTGTCTATCCCTTTCATCATTTTAAAGACCTCAATCAAGTCCCCCCTTACCCTTCTGCGCTCCAAAGAATAAAGACCTAACTTGTTCAACCTTTCTCTGTAACATAGTTGCTGGAACCCCTGGCAACATTCTAGTAAATCTCCTCTGTACTCTCTCAAAAAATCTCTGACAAAATATTCTACCCCTATCCTTATCTTTTGATCTTATGAATGTTTAATTGCGGAATATAAATATTCCTGCTTTTTTCTTTTGCCTTCCCTAACAAGCCTTACGGCAATTATGATAATTGCTGTTACTTGCTCCATGTTCCATCCTCTCTGGGTGCTTGCGACTAATGCAGGAGACAATCTGGACGAAACTCAGGACAAATGGCCCCGTTGGAGTCCTTCGGTGCATTAAAAATCCTGAAACGTCTTCATGGGCCTTGTAATTGGCTCTGAAATCAGTAAACTTGTGACCTTTTGTACCGTGTCCATCAATGAAACGATCTATGGCTTTAGTGGAAGTTGTTTGTCCAGGACCCCCATTGTACTTGCAATGGTAAAGCAGGCAGCAGCCCTCAATAACAAGGTAGATGTCCAGCCTAGGTTTCCAGACTGAAGTTCCTGCAGCAGGACATGACTCCAAAGCTTTGGGACTCTCTGACTTTTCTGACAAAAGTGCTACCGGTTGACCAGGAATTTGCTGATTTTGGGAAGCAGGAAACGCTTTTGAGTCTATGGTGGAGATGGTGCAATGCCACTTGATAGAAGCTTACAACATATGAGAGGCATAGATAGGTAATAGAGAGATTATTTTCCCCCAGGGTGGAAATGTCAAACATCAGATGGCAGTGAGGTAGAGAGGGCGAGGTGAGAGGGCAAGGTTTAAAGGAGATGTGCGTCAGTACGTTTTTTTTCACACAGAGAGTGATAGTTGCCTGAAACCGTGCTGCCACGAGGGATTGATGGAAGACACACACAAACAGGCAGAGAACCATGTACAGACAGGCAGATCGGATAGTTAAATTATATCATTATGTTTAGCACAGGCATGTGACCATAGGCCTTGTTCCTGTACAGTACTGTTTCTATGATGCAGTTGATAGCAAAGAGTCAGATTCCCTTGGACTAGTTTTTATTTTGGTCTGTGCTCATGTTTAGTTAAAATTGCCCTTTGACTCCCAATTTGGAGTTCTCCCATTTGGGTAGTAATGGGTGAGAAGGCTCAAGACAATTACTTTGACTTCTCCCCCCGTTAAAGTCTCTCCCTTTAATTGAAGGATGTGCACTTCCGGGAGATGTTTCTGATGCCTCCTTCCCATCGTGCTCCTCCAGCAAAGACATGTAATCTTGTCAAATGCTTTTCTCAGCATGAGTTTACCCTGGCAAACATGTCGACAATTTGTCAATAGATTTTATTCATGATTATGTCTAAAGCCATACCAGAAATCTAGACCAGTTAAGTATAAGGATGAAACCAACCACGCCTTGTTTTATTAAAAAATCACTGGTTCAGGGTTTCTCGGCAAGTTGAAAACCCACCAGATCTATTCAGGAAAGTGTTAAACCTGATGTTATTTTGTCCATTTAGTTTGTGTTTTCCCAAGGACATTTTCCTTTACTTTCAAGGTTAGAAATCAGTAACAGTGCTGCTCTCGCAAGGCTAATCTCTCTGCAAACAGCTGAGCTCCAGTGGAATAATGTATTGTGGATGTTGCATGTGCGATGCTTTTGTAGATAATTGTAAATTAACATTGTAACATTGCAAGTTGTCCGGTGTATGTGAGATGTGCTAGGTGTGGAGTTGATTGCTGGTTGGCTTGGACTCAGTGTGCCAAAGGGCCTGTTTCCCCTGCTGTATCTCGAAAGTAAAGTAAAGGATTAGTGTAATTGGGTGGAATCTCTTGCAATTGTTTTACTTTTGTCCATTTCCCTCGCTTCCTTTAAGATGCACATTTAAGACCATCTGGATTTGATTACTTACTTCTATGTCTCCTTGGCCGCTGTGCTCATTCTTTGACAGAAATCCTACGCAGCTCTTGAAATATTAAAGGTGCTGCCCAGAAATGCAATATATCTGTCGATGAGAGCCTCAAACAAAAAGCACGAATGATTCCTGAGCTAAACCAGAAGCTCTAAGATGTGTTTTCTTCACCTAAATTAATTTAGGGTTTATCTCGCTCCAGGAATTACAACCGGAAAACATCCACAGAGAAGAAGAAACAATTTGTGATTAAAAATGTAAAAAGATTTTATATTGAAACTTTACGTTAAATTTACTTATTTTATTATATGTCTAAAGTATCTTTCCCATGCTTTCAATTAAGAGACAACAATAGGAAAACTGTTAACAGCAGTTCCTATTGTTTCTTGACTCCCAAGACCATTTATTGTGGTTAGACTGATTTTGCCTTTACAATAAATCCTAATCCTACCATTGCCAAGCGCAGCTGGTAAACATCCAATTTCTCTTGCTCATGATGGCCTGTGACATTGGTGATAAACTCCTCCAGATAAAAAGCATCCGTCTGCCACAACCCTGAACTTTAACTGACATCCCGTCAGACAAGAAAATGAATTTGCCATAGAAAATGAATCCCAATGCCTCCCCGATGACAATTATGCACAGTTACTTGCCAGTCTCGATCTGTGCGAGCTAGGCCAGCCATGTAACATGCAGTTTACAGACATAGCAGTGAGCCGAGCAATTGTGTCACTGTACATTCCCTCTGCTATTTTTACAACTCATCTTCTAACTCTATTCTATAATTCCAAAGATGAGAAAAATGGTGGACTAATCATGTCCAATGTGAAGACTTACACAAAAATATCATGCACACTTCTCCATTCTTTTGCTTGTTTTTGATAAGATGGGAAGGGAAAACTTGGGTTAGATGAGTTAGATACGATCTAGGGGCTAGTGGAATCAAGGGATATGGGAGAAGGCATGCCACGGTTATTGATTTGGGACGATCAACCATGATCACCAATGAATGGTGGTGCTGGTTCGAAGGGCTGAATTGGCCTACTCCTGCACCTTATTTTCTATGTTTTTTTGGGTGTTACTAAATATGATTTGTTACATAAAACAGATTAATAGAACAGAAACACTATTTTCATGGGTTTTCTTATCTCTGGCCTGATCAATTTAAGAATAAATAATGACTTCACCTTTCTTTGATTATCTTTAGGGTTGAGAATGACTAGCTACCACTCCAATAGTTGTTTAGTGTAGTTTTGTTTGGAGATACTGTGTGGAAACAAGCCCTTTCGACCCACCCAGTTACACGCCATTTCATACACATTCTAATCCTGCACACTAGGGACAATTTACAGAAGCCAAATAACCTACAAACCCAAACGACTGCAATGTGGAGAAAACCGGAGCACCCAGAGAAAAACCAAGCTGTCGTAGGGAGAAACTGACCAACTCCATAGAAGACAGCAACCCTAGTCAGAAAAAACCTGTCCTCTGGCACTGAAAGGCAGCAACTCTACTGCTTGCTCCACTGTAGACTTTGTGGAGCTGATGTCAGAACAGCAGATGTTGGCACAGTGGGTAGGAAGTACTTGGCAGGTGCTCAGATTGGGAAGAATACTCATTTAGCCACTTCTGTCTCTCCAGGGCTTTTGAATACTCCCTGTCAAATGAGCTGAAGGACACAATGGAAAAAACAATTTATCTTCCTCCATTTTTAACCAGTGTTTGAGCCAGTGTTTCCTAAAAGGTAATTGCTGTTATACATTTTCCAGGAGTTTTAGAGAATATCTTTAATCATTTACACAACATAATTGCTTGGAGAAAAGTAAAGCACTGAAAGTCCCTTTGGGTCCATATAATGTTCATAGCCAAACTATGCCAAACTAAACAAACTATTCTCTGCATATCCACATGCTTATCTAAAGCTTCTTAAACCCCACTATGATATCTGGCTCCTCCACCCCCGGCCAGTCCTGTCCCAGCCACCACGTACACACTCCGTAAAAACAAACTTGTCCTGCACATCTCCTTTAAACTTTACCTCTTTAACTTTAAATCTATGTCGGATGATGGGAATAGTATTTTGGTTTCCGTAGTTCGGTGGCATAAACATGAGCAATGTGTGGGTGTTCTTAGGGAGTAATGAATGAAGAATTGAATGAATGAATAAGTTTATTGGCCAAGTAATTCTCCATACAAGGTATTTGCCTTGGTGCTCCATCTGCAAGTGGACAGCATGATATACAGTGATAGTTTAGAAATGATACATAAACATTAATAATAAAAACATTAAATGATTAAACAATGTGCATTAAATAAAATACCAGAACAAAAGAAGGCTAACGGATTTTTTGGCTATGAGTAGAGCTATTACTCGTGGAAAAAAAGCTGTTTTTATATCTGACTGTGTCAGCTTTGACAGTCCGGAGATCGCCCTTCCAGATGAAGTGATTCAAGGAGTTTGTGGCCAGGGTGAGAGGGGTTAGAAGATAATTCTTATCCACTCACTTCCTGGCCCTTGCAGCGTACAGTTTCGTCGGATAGAAGGGAAGGTTGCAGCCAATCTCAGCTGATCCGACGATTCGTGCAGCCCTCCGGATGCGGTGCTTGGTGGCTGAGCCAAAGCAGACCTTGATGGAGAAGGTGAGGACAGACTACGATGGCCGCATAGAATTGGGACATCATTGCCTTGTGCAGAATGTGCTTCCTCACTGCCACAGGAAGTACATAATTCCTCGTCTTGTGCCTTTTTGACTCTGGAGTCGATGGTAGCCCCCCATTTAAGGTCCTTGGAGATGATATTCTGGACTTAAAAGACTTCACACCTGACTGTGGTGTTGTTGATGTGAGCGGGGTGAGGTGAGGGAGGGGGAGCACTCCTAAAGTCTACTATCAATTCCACTGTCTTAAGAGCATTGAGGCGCTCTGGGTTGTTGCAATGGCCACCAGGACGGCCAGCTGTGTCACTTCTGTCTTTAGGCAGATTCCTCCCCATCCTGGATCTGTCCAATCAGGGTTGTGTCATCCGCAAACTTGAGAAGGCTTGACAGAGCAGTCAGTGGACGTGCAGTCAGTGGTGTAGAGAGAGTACGAGGAGAGGGGAGAGACGCAGCCTTGTGGTGTCCTATACTGAGGGTTTGCGAGTCCGAGATGTGGTTTCAGCCTCACAAACATGCAGCTTCTGTCTGTCAGGAAGCTGTTATCACCACCGACATTGAGAGGTTCAGGCACACAACCAAGTATAATTAAAGCTCAATTCTGATGAGAGGATGTTGACATCTTATTTTATCTTGCCAGTCGATTAGGTGTATTTTGCAGGAACCGTTTTAGTTGTAATTTCCAGTGCTTTGCAATGACTGATGTAGATCGATCACATCTCGGAAACGTACGGGAGGAATTACAGGAGGGTTGGAATAACTAGCTACCATTCCAATATGGCTCAGTTTAGTTTATAATCAGTAGTCCCAAGATTAGATCGTGAAATACGATTTTTTCCTGGATGGCTGAAAGCCGTGAAAGCGATGGTGAATTTCATCATCAATGTTTGGTCTTTGTTGAAAGAAGGGGTATGTTGATAAGACAACATTTTGGTGTGCATTTTGCCCATAAAATCCAAATATCATCTTTATAAACATGTTCGGAAATTTAATATGTATGGTACAGTGAAATCTATTAACAATTATTTTTGGGCCACAAGCTATTTTATTGAAGTCAAAACAATTATTTCCATCATTCAGAAAAATTAACGGAGAATACAAGCTTTTATTTTTCAGTTTATATTTCAAACTATGCTAGATGTAGATCAATGCTTTATTTTGCCTTCACAAAAGATGCAATAATTTTTAGCTGTTTCCTCTGGAAACTATCATAACTTTAGGTATGTGGAAGAGGAAAAAAATTATAAGACCAAAGTTTGGACTCTTGAAGTCTGAAAAAGGTAAATTTATTTATGGGAACAAGGAAATGGCAGATGAGTTGAACATTACTTTGGATCCATCTTCACTAAGGAGGACACAAACAATCTTCTGATAAAGTAGTGGCCAGAGGATCTGGGGTGACGGAGGAACTGAAGGAAATCCACAATAGGCATGAAAGGTGTGTGGTAGATTGATGGGACTGAAGGCTGATAAATCCCAAGGCCTGATGGTCTGCTTCCAGGGGACTTCAGAAAGTGGCTCTAGAAATCGTGGATGCATTTGGCGATAATTTTCCAATGTTCTATATACTCAGATCAGTTTCTGTGGATTGGAGGGTAGCTAATGTTATCCCACATTTTTTAAGAAAGGCAGTAAGGGAGGAAAACGGAAAGTATAGACCAGTTAGCCTGACATAGGTGGTGGGGAAGATGCTGGATCCAATTATAAAAGATGAAATAGCCGCACATTGATAGCAGCAACAGTATCGACCGATCCAGCATCACATGGATTTTACGAAGGGGAAATCATGGTTGACTAATCTTTCTGGAATTTTTGAGGATGTAACTATGAAAAAGGAAAAGGAGAGCAGTGATTGTAGTGACCTGGACTTTCAGAATGCATTTGAATAAGGTCCCCACATAGATATTAGTGGGCAAAAATTAGGGCACATGGTAATTGGGGTATGCTAACATGGATAGAAAATTGTTGGCAACAGAAACCAAAGAGTAGGGAATAACGGGTCCCTTTCAGAGATGCAGGCATGACTAGTGGGGTTACCGCAGGATCGGTCTGAACCGCAGCTATGTGCAATAACAATCAATGATTTGGATGAAGGGATTCAAAGTAACATTTATCAAATTTCAATGATACAAAGCTGGGCGGTCAGTGTGAAACGTGAACAAGGATGCTATGAGAATGCAGGATACTTGGACATGGGCAGATGCATGGCAAGATGCAGATTAATGTGTATAATTTGTGAGGTATCCTCTTTGTTATTCAAAAAAAGGGGAAGGCAGATTACTATCTAATGGCATCAAGTATGGGAAAAGGGGAAGTACAATGGAATCTGGGTCGTTTCAATCAGTCTATGAAGTAAGCTGGCAGGACAGCAGGCAGTGAAGAAAGCGAATGGCATGTTCGCCATATAACATAGATTTGGTGTATAGTAGCAAAGAGGTCTTTCTGCAGTTTGTACAGAGCCCCTAGTGAATCACACACAACCTGCATTATTGTGTGCAGTTTTGGTCCTCTAAATTGAAGAAGACCATTCTTGCTATTGAGGGATTTCAGCTAGATTTACAAGGTAATTCCCCAGATGGCAGGAGGACTGTCTGTCATATGTTGAGAGGAAAAAAAAATGGGAATGCTGGCTTGTACACTCTGTAGTTTAGAAGATGAGAGGGGATCTTATAGAAACATATTCATATTTTGATTGGAGAAAGGCTAACTTTGAGGGAATGCGTGAGTATAATAAATGATGAATTGGGAACCTTTTGTTCATGGGAAGGATGTAGAAGAGAAATGGAGGACATTTAAGGGAAATTTGTTACGAAGAACAGAATCTTTATGTCCCGGTTAGGTTGAAAGAAATATTAAAAATTGGAAAGAGTCATGGTTTCAAGGTAATAGACACTTGTTTTCAAAAAGAGAGATATCTACAAGAATTATAGGAGGCATGGAGTAAATGAGGGGCAGAGGAGTAATAAAGATTGTAAAAAGAATCTTAAGAAATAAATTAGGAAGGCTAAAAGAAGATATGGGTGCTTTGGCAAGAAAGGTGAAAGTAAATCCAAAGGGTTCTACCAGCTATTATTAATAGTCAAAAGGATACGATGGATAAAAATGGACCATTAGAGAACCATAATGGAACAGCTATCTCCAGAGCCAAAAGAGATGGGGGAGATAAAGAACGAATTTCTTTTCTTTCGTATCACCAAGAGAAGGATAAAGAACTTCTGTGAGGTAAGGAAAAAAGTAGAGTAGCTATGGAAACTAAGATATTCAAAGAGAGAAGAACTGACACACATTTGAAAAATATAAATGTGGATAGTCTCCAGTCCCTGACAGGATTAAACCCTAGGGACATTGAGGGAAGTTAGTGAAGAAATAGCAGATCTAATGACAGAAATATTAACAAATGTCATTAGAAAACGGGAACAGTGCCGGAGGATTGGTGTACTGCGTCATGTTGTTCCCATTGTTTTAAAAAGGGTTCAAAGAATAAACCTAGCAATAATAGAACTATTCGTTTTGACGTTCAATGGTTGGGCAAATTAATGGAAAGGATACATAGAGATAATATATAAATCATCTGGATAAACAGGGTCTGATCAGGAACAGACAACATGGATTTGTGCTGGAAGGTCATGTTTGAACATACCTTCTTGAATTTTTTGAAGCATAACTAGGAAATTGATGAGGGTAAAGCAGTGGATTTGTCTATTATGGATTTCAGTAAGGCCTTTGACAAGGTTCCCCATGGAAGGTTGGTTCGAAGGTTCAATCTTTGGGTGTTAATGGCGGCGTAGCAAGATGTACTCAACAGTGGCTGAATGGGAGATGTCAGAGAGTAATGGTGGATGGCTGTTTGTCATGTAGAAGCCGGTGACCAGTGGGGTGGCCTCAGGGCACTGTGTTGGGTCCACTGTTTGTTTGTCATGTACATCAATGATCTGGATGATGGGTGAAATTGATAAGTAAGTATGGCAGAAGATACTAAGATAGGTGGGTATTGTGGATAATGAAGAAGATTCTCAAAGACGACAGAGATATTTGGGCCATTGGAAAAGTGGGCTGAAAGCAGGCAGATGGATTTTATGCGATAAGTGTCCAAGTGCTCATCTTGGCAGGACAAATCAAAATAGGACGTACATGGAAAAATGGTTAGGTGAATTGAGGAATTGCTGTGGAAACAGGGGAACTAGGAAATAACTGTGCAAAAGTTCCCTGAAGGGTTGGAATCGCATGTAAGATAGTGTAGGTAAAAGTAAAGCCTTTGGTGTGCTGGCCTTTAATAAATCAGAGCATTGGAAATATCGGAGAAGGGAAGTAATGGTGTTTAAACATTGTACAAGGCAATTGGTATAATAAGACCAATTCTGGAGTATGGTTGTAAATTATTGGGTCGCCTAGTTATAGGAGAAGATTGTCAAAACAAGAAAATAGATAGAGTACTTGATGAGGGAGATTTACTAGAATGTTGCCAGGGTTCCAAGCAACTTTGTTACAGAGAAAGGTTGAAAAGTTAGGTCTTTATTCTATGGAGGCGCAGAAGGTTAAGGGGGGACTTGATTGAGGTCTTTTTTAAATGATGAAAGGGATGACAGAGTGGACGTTTGGATAAGCTTTTCCCATTGAGGGTAGGGGAAAGATTCAAACAAGAGGGCATGACATGAGAATTAAGGGCAGAAGTTTGGGGGTAACGTGAGGGGGAACTTCTTTACTTGAGGGTGGGTGGCTGTGTGGATGCGAATGAGGCTTCAGCAGAGGTGGTGGAGGCGGAGCGATTTTTAACATTTAAAAGTAAAGTGGATAGGTATATATGGTCGTGAAGGGAATGGAGGGGTATGGTCCTCTGAGTGCAGGTAGTTGGGACTAGGGGTGGAAAACAATGGTCGGCACGGTACTGGAAGGGCCGAGAGGGCCTGTCTCGTGCTGTAATTGTTATATGGTTAGTATATGGTTTTTTTATAAGATTGTTAAGGGGTTTGGAAACATTGGTCCCGATGTTGGGGGAGTCCAGATCAAGGGCCAATGTTTAAAGAATAAGGGGGTAAAGCCATTTGAAACGTGAGATGAGGAAACATTTTTCTCACTAGAGATGTTGTGAGTTCTGTTGAATTCTTTGCTTCAGGGGTGGTGGTGGCCGGTTCTCTGGATACTTTTAAGAGAGAGCTAGATAGGGCTTTTAAAGAAAACGGGAAGTGAGTTAGGGGATGGGGGAGAAGGGCAGAAACGGACGGGATATTATTGGGGATGATAGCCATGATCACATTGAATGGCGGTGTGGCTCGAAAGGGCCGAATTGGCTACTCCTGACCCCATGGTTATATGTCTATTGTCTAGAAATTAGTACAAATACCACCATGCACGGGCCTTTCGGCCCGTTTAAAATATTGCCAATCAAGATGCTCCTGTAGATCAACTCTTATCTGCCTGTACGTAATACAAGGTCCCTCCATTCACAGCCACATTTTAGCTTTCCAAAAATACCATATATATACCTGCATTCGGAATCACCGCCTCCAGCAGTGTAGTTCAATAGCCTCACCAACTTTTGTTCAAAAAAATTTCACTTGGCATGACACATTCTCTTTTTATATCTGACACCTCACATCCTTAAATTGCTATGCCCCTATAATTTCATCTTTCATCCTGTGGTAAAAAAAGCTTTGTCTATTTATTTTTGCCTCTGAATTAATTTATATTGATCTGGTCTTACAGCATTACAGAGAAAACAATCCAAGTCTGTCCTACTGCTCCTGTAGTATATACCCGCTAATGCTGTAATTTTCTAGTAACTCCTCCTCTGCACCCATACCAAATAAACAGCTTCCTGTTAATGGGGTGACCAGGTACGCCGCAATAAATGTGTACTTCTGTCCTATGTAAAGCTGCTTCCCCCCCCCCCCCCCCCCCCCCCCCCCCTTCCCCCCCCCCCCCCCCAATGACTTCCCGACTCTTTCTCAATGCCCTGACCAGTGATCCCTCCATACCATCAATGCGTCGCATTCTTTAATGTTGGTGCATATTAACTTTCCAAATTGCAACATTCATCACTTGCTCTGATAAACGCCATCTGCCATTTTTGCATTCCATTTCTGTTGCTGGTCTGGTTATACTTTGTCAGACTTTCTCACAGTCTGCGACCCCGTAATCTGTGAAGTAATTAGGCAATTTTTCTAACAACCCATTCTTACTTTTATGGTTCAGGGCGTGACACAAAAAGCTGGTGAAACTCAGCGGGGTGCAGCTGATCTATGGAGCGAAGGAGTTAGGCGACGTTTGCGGTCGAGCCCTTCTTTTATGTTCAAGTCATTTCATATATCACAAACTGCAGAGGTCCTTGAGTCAGATCCCCTGTGGAACTCCAATGGTCATTGGACCTCCAGCCTAAATATAGTCCTTGCACCCACCTTCTGATTACAGTTCTGAACCATAGGAACAGTCACTGTTAATCTTCTAGATCAGCCTACCATGGGGGATCTACCAAAAGCCTTAATAAAATCCATATAGACAAATCACCATCTACCCTATTGACCACCTTCCGATAATTTCTCTCATAAAAGTTGTTCAAATTTGTAAGACATAACTTGACAGTACCCCCCCCCCCAATGTCATAGGTAGTCACAAATTGCTGTAGTAACTCAGCGGGACGGGTGCACTCTGGAGAGAAGGAATGGTGATGTTTGGGTCAAGACCATTCTTCAGACTGATCCTGCATGTACAAAGCATGGCTGACTGGCCCCTAAGTAACATTCTCTTCCAAATAGGACTAAATCTAACCAAATAATCCTCTCCATTAACTTTCATACACTGATGCGAGGCTCACCAGCCTTTATTCTCTGGGTATTGCTCTACTTCACTTCATAAATAGAAAGGTACATTAGCTACTCTCCAATTGGCTGGAGAAGATGGAAAGATCTTCATCATGTCTCCGGATCATCCTCTCTTGCACCTCTCAAAATATCATTGTGATCAGATCGCCATCAGTCCTGGGGATTTATCCACGTTATTGCTGTCAAAAGCACACCACACCTTCCTGCTTTAATCTCAAACTTCATTTGGATATTTGTATTGTCTACACATATATCACTGTCCTCCATGTCCCTCTCCTTGATGGAAAGAGAAAGAAGTGAATGATACTTGTTTAGAATCTCAATACACTGCCGACTCCAATCACAATGCCCTCATTACTCTTTGAGTGGTCGACCCTTATTCCCGGGCTACCCTCTTATTTCTGACGTAGGTTATAATAAAAAGAGGTGCGTGGCCACGTTGCCTTCATCATTAGGGCATTGTATGTGTTTTACGAGTTAAAAGCCATATTGCAGATGGTTAGAAGAGTTTAGAAACGTTTGGGGCTAGATCACTTTGGAGTATTGAGTGAATTTCTGATCACCACACGCCAAGGTGTTTTGGAGGTCTTTGGAGAAAAGAGCAGAAGTTGTTCACGGGGATGTTTGCCTGGATTGGTGAGTTTTAGCTATCAGGAGAGGTTGGACAACCTTGCTTTTATGTGGACGCCTGGAGGAGAGTAAACTGGTAGAAGGTACATAACATTACGAGAGGCATAAATATCCATATAAATATAACCATATAACAATACAGCACGGGAAACAGGCCCTCTCGGCCCTTCAGTCCGTGCCTGCCGACCATTTTGTTTTCCCCTAGTCCCATCTACATGCACTCTGACCATACCCTCCACCATTCCTTCACGTCCATATAACCTATCCTTTTCTCTTAAATGTTTAAAATCGATCCTGTCTCCACCACTTCTGCCTGGAAGCTGATTCCACACAGCCCCACCTACTGAG